>JAPDEO010000029.1:0-413706 GCA_027569155.1 Aspergillus haitiensis
CCATCCCGTCAAACCCTATCCTATGACTCGTCTGGGGGGGTGGGTTTTTTGTATATTCGACAGCCCACCAACACCGACTTTGGTAAAGCGCATATCCACCCAATTGTGTAATAAGTTTTTTTTTTTTTTCCTTGTTTTTTTTTTTTTTTTTTTTTTTTTCTGGGTTGTTTTATTTTTTTTTTCTTAATTTTTTTTTTTTTTTTTTTTTTTTTTTTTTTTTTTCGTTGCACAAAATCTTTTCCAACAGTACACTAGTGATAATATAACTTTGGTGTCCTTCTCACCACTCTTAAGTTTGTTTATTTTGAAAATGAGATGCCCAAATTGAAACAGAGATGTTGTTCATGAAAAGACAAGTGCAAACCTGCTGAGGGGTTGGCGCCTGATAAATATAAAACATTCGCAGCCTTTCGCGCCGGTGGTTGGGGGAAATCTCATTGGACCAATTACCTAGGCAGCCACTTGGGCACTAAATTTCAGCCAATTTCTGCAAAGCTACCAGGTGTCTAGCTACCTAGTTGAAGCTGTATGCGGTTTCCCAGGATATATTATCATAATTTTTATTGATGAGTTTATTTATACCTACTAGATTCGGCCAGTCAGGAAGGCAAAGACGGTAACGGCGAAACCAAACTTAGCTTCCAGTCAGGAGTCAGGTACATTAAGCACAATCTCCCAATAAATAAATAAATTAATAAATAGATAAAATGAATAGAATGAAACCCCCCTCTAGCAATCCTCATCACCCTTTGTAAGAGTAGTTATATATAAGTTTTAATTATAATATTTTATAACTACCCCCCCATAAAATCCACATACCTCCCGCCTCCCCAACCGAAACCCAAATCCCCAATAGAGCCGCACAACCAACCCCACCCCGACGCTTCACCATCACCATCTCCGTATTCTCATAGGCCGTCCGAAAGAGCGTAGAACCACACCCGAAAAATACTTTCGATAACTATATGACTGATCCTCGTAGCCCAGTCCGGGGTGACATCAACCTCCTGCCAGTCAGCCCATAAGCTCGAATTCCACGATCTCTCCATGCCATACTTGAAGATCAAAGCTGGCATGGTGTATCGCTCGTAGAGGGTCAGGCATCCCCATGCGGAGTGTGTTTGGTATCGTAGGTGGCTCGGCTCCGGTAGTTGGAGAGGGTTTTGTACCCGCACTGTTATGACTTCGCCGATGCTGTAGATGAGACTGTGAGGCTGTGAGGCTGAGGCTGAGGTTGTTGTTGTGGGGGCTGGCTAGGATTCCTAGCTCTTGGAAGATTTGTTGTGACTTAGGTGGGATAGTGTTTGGTTAGGGTTTTAGAACAGGCTATTACAAGGTCGTTTTTTCAGGCTAGGATGTGGTATGGCGCTACCTAGGTATGTACATGCCCCGGCTTAGTCCAAGGATGATGTAGTTGTTTTTGGAGGGGTTGTTGTTGTAGTGATGCTATAGGAGTGATAGAGAGGGCTATTGGCCATTTTGTTCTTTCGTATATCTCCCTTTCCTTATTTTTATATTTGCTTTTACGTGGCCTTCCTTTTCCTTTATGCTCTGGATGCTCTGGTTTATAGCGAGATGATGGTGAGTTGACAAGGTATAATAGGAAACCAATCATCCGACCTGGCGAACCGGTGACGTACAAAGTTCCAATCATGCACTGATTTAATTTGTTCATGAATTGCCACTTTTCTGTTCCCAGAGAGCAAAATTTATACTTGTCGATCGAGAGTGGGGCGTGTCACGGTGATAATATATTCTACTAAAGTTTGAGGTAGATCCCGTCGGCCCGCCAAGTATATATCATCTCCGGTACGACTTTTTATGATCAATCCGATTGCAAAGTAATAGCTATCCCGCTTTTGCAAATCTTGCTCAAATATTCAGTATATATATACACGTCAATACGTACACTATACACCAGCCTGGAGCTGGTAGAAATGTTTGCTATCCTTCTTGGCTACCCGTTTTTGTCTCTACATAAAAGTTATTTTCATGAACTTTAGATTATATACTGGTTAATATCGAATGCGTTGCTCTCCAAAAATTCAACCATCTGCTAGCCCCGGAGGAGACGGCGGAGCGGATCGAATTGACGTCCGAAATGAGGTAAATATCGATGAAACACCATGGGTGCCTCTTGTAATCAACCGGGCGAAGAACACCTTTGTCGGAGGAATACAACTGACAATGAATACAACCCACATTTCAGATCTTCGCTATAATTAGCCCTTCCTTTAACATAAAGAATTGGAAGTCAGAGGGCTTACTGGTTCCAGACAATTACATTGCCTAGTTGGTCTATCATAGGTATATATATATTAGTTTGAGGCTGTCTACAGGGGCATGAGTTGGGAGGAGCTTACAAGTCGCATCAGTCAAAGTTGTTAACCGTTCTAGCTGAATTGTTTTGACAATAGCGCAAGCGCCGGCACTGTTGTTAGATAAAATATCAGTATCCGAACTGGTAGGAAGTAAAAACTATGTATGCAAGGTTTTCTTACGCGACTCCACTTCCCATCAAGACACAAAGACCGAACCTAGTTAATTTGGAAAATGCCTGGACTCTGACGAAAAGAAAAACAGGGAATAGAGCGAGACAGAAGTCACAAAAGGCCGACCAAGCTGGTTCAACATGCTACCGCGTAAGTAAATGTACACATGCGAGTGGTCGTAGCTAAAAGCATATGACAAAAGAGAGGCAAGGACAACTTACTCCCTTGAATATATCCAAATATTTGGATACGGCGCTGTCCAGGACTACAAGTTCCAGGTATGTCTTCATGCCATAGTTTCTCAACTGGCGAGCACTGGACAATAGCAAGTACGGCAGCGATAAAATTCACAATGAAATTGCTCCCCGCAAGGAACCAGAGAAAGGCACTCCTAAGCGTGGTCTTGTAGCCTTGGATCTGCTGCAAAAAAGCCACAATGGCTAACTTTCCGAGGCCTATGGCAATAAGAGCGAGGAATTGGTTGAGCCAGCCGTAGAGGAGCGCATAACTACCCATGTCTCCGCTGAGATATATCTCAGGGACTCCGAGCCCTTCTGCCGCTGCCGCTGTGATCATGGCCATGCTTGCAGCCCCGAATGTCTATTTTGTGCCGAATTGAAAAGATCGTGTGAGTTTTACTCCATGTGCGCCTGTGTTATCAAGTAGGATCAAGGGTGCGTCTTACAAATGTGAGGCATGCTAGGTATAGATCAGCCTTCAAGGAATGAAGAATGAAAAACGCTGTTAAGCACCTAGCACACAGGAAAAGTATGGATACACCGAATTCTACCCATGAGGCGATGAAATAGGGCCGATGGAAGCCTGTAAGCGTGTGGCTGCTCATCTGAGAACAGCTTCGGTCATCCGCGAGGTTATGAGGGTATCCAAAATAAACCAATTAATTGAGGAATTCCTCCAGATACCCCAGAGAGTCACAAGATTAGTCACGGGGATTAAAGGACATTTCATATTGAGGATATAACACCAATCAATCTCTCCTGCCGCAGTGCAAGCGGGAAATCACAATCATTAGCAATGGGATATAAGTAGAGGAGACACCAATAATTTCACAGAACAGTGGCAATGAAGGAAAATCAGTAGAGGAAAAAGGAATATATTAAGTGTCAAAGAAAAAAAAAAAGAAAAAGAAAGTAGGAGAAAAGGTCACATCCATAGTAACATCATGTGACACGTGCTCGAGTGATAACGTCAACGAACAAAGGTTCCAGTCAATTTGACGTTGAACCAAGGTCCATGAACCAAATAAACAAAGTTTGACTGGTTCTAGAAAGGGCGGGATGAAAAAAAAGTATATAAAAAGTGATAAGGCTTTCAGGAACCTTATTATTGATTGAACACAATTGACCTGGTTCCAACTTTACATCCCTCCACTATTGAAAATAGACACGGCTTTTTTTCCCCCGCTGTCGCGTTGCGTTGGCTTTATCCTATCATCATTATAATAATAATTCTCGTTGATTATATGTACTGTACAGTCCTTTAGTACATTTTCGGATGAGTTCTGTTCTTCGTTAATGCCCATGCCAAGTTGACAACCCACCGTGTCAATGATGCAAATGACTAAGAAGTCGAAACTAGGTAGGTAGGTAGATGCAGCTGCAGATCTTGGCCAAAGTGACAGGAATTTGCTGCAAGGTGGTAGGTATGTAGGTACTACATGGATCTAATGCATCAAAATAATAGAACCAGTAAGATCCACGATCGATCCCTCCGATATGACTGGCCCGGTCAATGATCGAGATGGTCGGATCCTATTTAATCTAGGTAAGTATTAGATCGGGGTTGAAGAAACTACGCATGGTACCTTGCTACTAGGCTCGCTCCAGGTCAAGGGACCCCCGTTTAAACTATTAATTTTCCCCTTGATCTATCCTGGTGTCCCCCCACCGCAAATTGATAATTCTCCGTGAACAACGGAAAGAGAGAAAAAAAAAAAAAGGTTGAACTCACCCCAACTTGGTACGACCTTATTTTGTAAGAGATGGTATGGATATATGTCGGGTACCCTGAATTATGGACGTTTACAAAGGGAGAGTCATTGAATACTAGGAAGCTGGCCATCCTTCGGAGAGAGCGGCTACTAATTAGTGCATATTAGTGATTTTTAAGTTGAGCGCACGCATGACAGAACTGCTGATGGATAATAATTAACTAGACTAAACTTCTGCACACAGAAAAATAAATGTGGGGTTGGCTTGAACAACTGCTAACTTATTGAACTCCTCATTAGGAGCTCAGGCCTTGACCTCCCCCATCAAATACATCCTTCTTTAAATTCCTTGGCCGAGTTGGCAGCTTAGTCTCAGCTGTAGCCGCAGATCCACTGTCAACCTTAAAACTAACAGCAATGCTGTGATCATAGGCGTTTTATTCCACCTTGCAACCAAGAAAGCAGTGGCATTTAGTTGCCTTGTTTTAATAATATAAATATGCCTACTTGAAAGGCACCATAGGTCAGCAGCCGGACTTCCCGCCGCCTTGATGCACCACAGCAACTACGGTAGGAAGATGGGTCATCGGACGAGGGTCTCTAGACTAGCAAGCTCGCTTAAATTTGCGTCTACCTCTCTCTCCCTTCTGCCCCAGATTCTTTTGGCATCATCAAAGTTATATCGATCCCTCCTTAAGAGCATTCTATGCCATTGCGGTATCATCGGTTTTATCAAAGCGTACAATCGAAATATCTCCACGGCGGGCGATCGGTTTATGAAGTCAAAGGTTTGAAACCTTCTGCAATCCTCTTAGTCTGATGTTTCATACCTTTCTTATCTGCTGCATTTTAAAGAAGTGTGAAAGCCCTTCTCTCATCACAGGGATGACTGTCACATTGTGTGGCAAAATAGTGTCGGAGCGAGGGAATAGAAATTAAAAATAAAAGATAAGAGAGGAAGAGGAAAAAAGGGGGAAGGCGAGGGAACAGAATTTACGCTAGTCTTACCCTCCTGTAAGACAATGGAAATATTGTTTTATGTCTGAACTTGTTTGGATGTTAAGCGAGAGCAAGAACGGCTTAAAAAACTGAAACCTGTGGAGGCTGTTCCCCATACATCGCCCTTCTGGACCCCATCTTCGCGAAGACCATATCTCCACCGGTTTAAGAGTGTAAAATGTCAAGAACCTCAGGTTGTGATTTGCGGTTGTTGTTGCCTCGTTTCGCGGAATAGACCGCGTGGAAGAATTGCTTTCCAGTCGGTTAAACAGGCAAGCCATTGATTACATCGGCGTTTCACCTCTTGATCCTCGGATAAGAAACAAATTTGGACGAAAAAGCTTCAAAGCATAAAATGCACAAAAGGGAAAAATGATCTAGAACCGCGGCCCTGGGACAAAGGGCCATTAATACGATCAGGGAAGAGACCTTCGTTACTATGCATGCCGGCACTCGGGCCGTACCGTAAGTTCCTTCAGGAGGTCGAAGACTGAAACAATAACATCTACATCCCATCATAATAATGGACAATATTACGGTGCTTTGGCTGGTTGATCCTTAAGGGAAAAAGAAAATATCACCATGTTCTTGCCTTTATCTCCCAAAATGGAGTTGAACCAACGCCGTCCAAGAAGATCGGCGTAGCCCCGCATACGGAAGGATCAAGAAAGAGGCAGGGTTAAGGATAGTCGAGATCCGAGGCTAGGCCGGCGGCCAACGGAAAGGATGATGCTAACGGTTTCACATGCGACCTATTTTTTTTCTAGTTCTCTGTCGCAAGCCACTAGTTTGATTCAGGAAATTGAGACATTAACACAGCCCTCACGGGAATTGTCCGAACAAAAGCGTAAGATATTGTTGGCGCTGTAGGATTAGTGGAAACGTTTGTTCTTAGTGGCACGACCGGTGCCTACCTCCTTGTCTCCCATTGAGTAGATCGTCAAGGGGGGAGGAAAAGAGATATCATTCGAGAATGAATCTACTTCGAACTAATAGGCGAGGGGGGGGGGCAAGAAAAAAAAGTTGAAAAGAAAAAGCAAAAAAGAAGAGGGGAATACTAGAGACAAAACAAGAAAAAAGAAAAGAATAAGTGAGGGGGAAAGAAAAAGAAAACCTTGAACAACTCGACCTGATCCACAATCGCCCACAATATTAGATGGAACTCCCGTGATCGTCTTGAGAAGGGCATTCGTCTATAAGGTTTGAGGTGGACCTGTGGATACAAGATGACACCAGTCCAGTGGTCTTCGTGATCGATAAAAATAATAATATTAAATAATAATAATGCACACAACGTCTGACTGATGGTGCGATGGCTGCCTCCTTAGCGACCGGGAAAAAAAAAAAAAAAAACAATGAAGATAAAAATACGAGCTTTGTCGAGAGATTCTGGAACGTCTTCTCCCGGTGCTGCCCCCACCAGCATTATCCAAATCCAATAGGTAGTCGGATATCCTTTCCATCTTGATAGCCCTAAAATACTGCTTCCTTCCAGGCACAATTTTGCCTCTCCTTCTCATGAGGGGCCCCACGGAAGGGTTACCGTTGATAGTGTAGGAAGTAAACTGACGTTAAAAGTCTTCCCGCTATGGAGCTCGGCTGACCATATCTAGGAGCGCCAGGGACCCGCCTGAATCTCCCAAAAGGCGTATCGCTCTCTTGTCTGGTCCGCCACCAACCCAGCCTGATGGCCCTTGGTTTAGGTAACCCCTCGCATCAACACGAGGCCGTACCGAGGCGGGTCATTCTCCACAACGGAGGTCGAGGTTGAGTGTATGACTCATGACTAACATGCGAATTTTAGAAAGCGTTCATAATCTAGGCTCTGGTAGAGCGTGGACAACACTCAGGAACTCATGCATATCCAGCAAAATCAATTGAACTAGAGAAATTATAATTGCATGATTTAAAGGGGGAAAAGGGGAAGGAGGGATTTGGAAGAGTAATCAATAGCCAAGGTAATATCGGGAAACAAGTATCCCTGCGGAGCAATTGGAGCATTCATTCGGCACTCCAGGCATAGCTAGTAGTTATTAGCTATTAGTACTTGGTTGAACAGGGGGTTGAAGGAAGGGACTAAAACACAAGTGTAGGAGCTTATGATGAGGTATACCATTAAGTCAAATCTGTATCATTTGAACTATGCGGTTGTCAGCCGCAGAACAGGGTATGTTAAAATACCTCGCATCATTGTCCCTTGTGGGAGGCTTGTGGGAGGTCCTTATTCTAGACCTGGATATGATCATCTGCTATCGATAGACATTATTGTGAACCTAAGGTTCCCCCTTTTCCGGGCTTAGTCAGGCCTGTAGCCTACGCACAAAATCCCCCGACCTCTACATGCGAAGCTTAGCCATTCACATAATGATATCTTGAGGTTTTAGGATACTTCATTGATTGCCAGAAACTCATCAGTGCCGAATTAAAGTTTATGGTACGACTGGTGCGACACACCTAGTACAGAGGTGGAGGTGTATACTAAGCAAATTGCATTAATTATTAACTATTCACTTCTCGTATCAGTTAGGTGGTTAGTTCATTTGGGCTCACAATTCCGTTCCCAAAAAAAAAAAAAAAAAATGGCGAACGAGGGACCATCTCCCCATAAAAGATATTTAATTATTACCCATTGTTTGGTACTCGACCCAGGACCTCCAACGTACCCAAAGTCTCAACCAGCAGGATCGATTAAAGTGGTACAGCACGTGGAGGCCAGGCCGATCGTCGAATCCTAGCCTGTTTGATCTCGACGAGGGTGGAATTTAATTAACTCAGAGTGATACCTAGGAGTGTTAATTTATCAATAAATAAGGCGTCCCAATTCGTCCATGTTTTCTTTCTGACTGGCTTTCATTATTTTCTATTCTGCTGTTTTTGGGGGTTTGTTTTTTTCCTTCGGCTCTTGCATTTTCGGTTCTTTTTTCCTTTCAGAGGAGTAGGAGATACGCCTTCGTGTCAATCTTGAACGAGATCACCAATAGCGATGTCGGAGGGCTGAATGTTCTTATCCCGTATTTTCCGACACGGAGCGATCAATCAGAGTGGGCGAATATGATTTCCAAGATCATCCTTCGGATACACTTCGCCGAGAAACGGTCCCAATAATTAGTTTGGCTCATAGGTAATTAATGATGACGATATACCACTTGCCTTGTGGGGTACCAAACTAGGCAGAGAGAAACACACTAATCGGGAAAGGAAATTGGTTTGATAAGCTCGGGGTTTGAACTAAATAAGTAGTTGAACACGTAACCGGTTGAGTACAGTAACTCGCTGGTAATAATACTTGTTAGGAGGGGGTGGTCAATTAATATAATTCTCAATATAATTCAATTCTCGTTCATAAAGCCCCGTGGTGGTTGGCTGATTCGGGAAAGCATTTGTGCCTCATCATTACGGCTTCTCCTCATCAGACCAGACCAAGGCGGTGTTCCGAGTGGGCGGTCCTTGATATTTTGTTCTAAGTCCACCTCTACCTTTAGGCTCTTGATCCTGGGCGATCCTTACCGTGGCTGTCCGTAGACACTAGCAAGAGCTATCATCATCCCATTAGCGTTCAGAAAAGGGTGAAATCAAACGTGTCAAATAATAATAACAATCTCATCTGACGACCTTTGTTTTGGCGCCTTCATGGAAGACTCCTAGCCAATGTTTTCTGGTTGGCTGTTGGGGATGAGGCGCTGTCCATGTGATATCGTATTCGCTCAGAGAAGCCCTTCCAGCTCGTAATTTGATGCTGATGCCCTGCCAAGATTCTCCGAAAAAGCCGAAATTCTTAAGATCAAGGTTGGATGGATACGCCTGTCAATATGCACCACCAACATGTGGATGGCATCTCGGTGGCTTCCATGAGTTATTGAGTTTAGGAGAACAATCCAGAAACCCCTTGCTTTTTTTTTTGGAACTATTCAATTTCTCTTCCCGACCGCGAAATCAGAGCGAAAATAGAAAGGATAACCTAATCACCCGCTAGGTCAGCTTCGTCTAGTGTGTATGTGGCTGGCGAGCCGAAGAAGACAAGTTTGGGGGCCAAACAAAGGCCTCGTCAAAAGTTCTGATGCACCAAATCAGAAGCATTCTAAACAGCCGGATCAACGTCACAACTACTCCAGTTGATTTGTAGTGATACGACAAGGCAATAAAGGACTTGAATACATATAATTTAGAAATTCCTTTCCAGGCGTCTTGCAGAGGAGAAGGGAAGAGGTGGATGGGCTAAGAGGGTATCCATAGCACCAGCTGCCTTTTTCTTATCGCCATGTGGCCGGTCTAATTCTGACACTGGTTCTCCGTACCACGGCGATCTAGTCCAACTCCGTGAGTGCAATGGAAAGGTGTTCTTCCCTTTAAGGACTGGTTAAAGAATACCTAGTATACTCCCATTTTTTTAGTGTCGTTCTTATTGAACGAATCAGGCATTTCCTCTTACCTAGCCCCCAAACCCGTGGTCAATAAGCTAGCCAAATTAAGGAAGGCATAGACGAGTTACAGTAAAGAGACAAGAAAAAACAGAGAAAAAAAAATCGAACAAAACGGGGCAGTTATAATAGGCAGAAGTATACGCCCTGGGAAAACATAAGGGTTAGAATTTACCTATTTACCTACCTAGGAACCATGACCTTGTGGGCCCTTTGCGTGTGGCCTATTGGGGCTGAAGAAAAAAAAAAAAAGACTCCTTGATTTCTTTATTTCTTTTTTTTTTTTTTTTCTTTTTCCTTTCCTTCTATTTTCTTATGAATCTCCCCCAAATGCTGGGGTTAGGAGACTAATTCTCCCCGGTCTCTTAACGATTACAGGAGCTTGTTCCTGCTACCTAGCGTATGGCGGAAACTTCTCACAAGCCAGAAAGAAAAATTTTTAGACATATAATTTTCTTTTTTTAATTAATGGATGAAAAAAAAAGGGGAAAAAAAATCTTAAACATTTGAGTTGGCCGTCATTCAATTCCCTTAGTGGAGTCGAGTAAGAGAAAACGGATGATGGTTAAGTGTTGAACACACTGAAGACACCACCACCGCCAATCACGTGTAATAAATAATACACTGCCGTATCATATGTCGTGTCCTATATTAAAGCTCGTAAAAGATAGTGGGAAAAGAAAAAAAAAATTGGTTGTCAACCGAGAGTGCGGGTATGGGATATTCCCAAGTTCCTCTCAAGGTTTCTTAGCCGGTGGGAGAGAGCTGTATTTTATGTACATACATATATTGCTCACGCCCTAGGCACTTACTTACCTTCCCGGGGAAACGGCCATTGCATAAGTAAAGTAGAAAACAACCCAGGAAAACCCCCATCAGGAACCAGTCACAAGAGAGTTTGAACCGGCAGTGTTGTTGGTGTCCGCCGTTGAGAAGGAGTTCTAACTGGCACATTCCCCTCCACAGTGGCAGTGAACAGACGCCTCGTATAAGCCAAGTGAGAAATGGAAGAGATGGTAAAAAAAGAGGTAAACTTATAATCATTCAAGAAATACAAAAGAGAGAGATAATGTAGACAGAGAATAAGATTCAAAAGAGACATGGAGAGGTTGTCATAGCAGGGGATTCGGTAATAATTTGAAATAAAATAAATGAAAAACACCACGAAAAATCAAGTAATTTAACAAAAATAATAAAAATAATATAATAATAGGAATGTAATAATAGACCTAAATTTATAAGCTGAGAGCTGCCAAACTCTCATGAAGGGTTCACGCTTATTCGTGTCTTGTTAATCCTGCATTTCCGGTGTGGGAACACTTAAATACTTCCAGCTCTCCTTGAACCAGTCTTGGGAATGGCATCAGCCCTCAGCGTTTGTAGAACTCAAAGTGCCCCCCTGTGTTGATGCAAAGAAGCTACATTTTGACTAAATAAATGTAGGTGCAGTGCTCTCCTCTCTTTCTCGCCCTCACCTCCCATTTTCCAACCCCAAAAACCTCTAGTCGATGATTGTCTTCCTTGTTTTCTGTTATTTATTTGTTCGTTTATTCACTCCCATTCTTACACTTTTTTTTTTCGACTTTTGGTCTCTTTAACCTTATCAAATGTATCGTCTTCTTGTCTTATCTCGCCTTGCATGGGATTTTTTAATCTATGGCTTGCCCTTAGCGTTATTCCATCGTCCAGCCTCATAGAAATATCAATCCCCAATGCCCCTCCAGCTAACTACGGGACACTTCAGAGGATGCTCCCCATCCTTTTGAGGCGACTTGAAACGTCCCAGCAACTCCAGCAGAGGCTCTTCTAACAGCCATATTTCTTCAATAGGTTTATCTCCTCACATCTTTACGAGTACATATATCAAATCCTATTTTACTTGGTGAAAGTCTGTGAATCGCACCTGTGACCTTGCGACTTTTGCCCCCACTCCCAAATTTGAAGCTATACTAGTGAAATCTTGGGCTGTCAGGAATATTTCATCGTCGTTTTCCGTTCACAGATTCCTGAGGGCTTATAGCTTCTACCTGATACTGGGACACGGGCTTACGATTGAATTCTCTGCAAAAGAGCCTTGCACCCATAAAACGACTTACTCGCCGGTACGTCAACTTACGCGGATTCAATTATCAGTAGGTGCTGGGTAAGGTCGCTAAGGCTTTATTCTATAAAGAACAGCCGGTTACCTCTTTCAGCTGTTATTTAAAACATATTTGACCGTAGCCATGGCACACAACTCAAGTACGGTTTGACCCACCTATGTTTTCCCACGATGAATGGCGTTCTTCATCATTACCATCACCTAACGGGACTAACCTGGCATAGACTATGGTTGGCAAAGCCGGTCCTCCCAGCCTGTTCAGCCCTCTTCCATGACAGTGGATCAACAGGCATACCCCCAGTCGCAAAGCCTTTCCAGCCCTGGGTTTCCCGTCGGATACAGTCCACACCATCATTCTCACTCACAGAGCTTCTACCAGCCAGGAGCTCCTTCTACACAATACCTCTATTCCCAACCCCCGGCAAGCTTACCTCCAAACAGACATCATCCTAGGAGGTAAGCGCAACTTCAAAATTCTAACAGGTTCGATTGCATCACGAACGACTAACACGCGGCTTCAAACAGTGCATCCATACCGTATTCATTTCCTAGCAGCTCAGTTCCAACCAGCTCCCCTTCAGTTCCAGACCAACTCTTTACTCCTTCGTGCGTAAAATGGCCAGCGATCATTTTTGACACAAAGCTAATCTACATCTAGTCCGCCTTCATACTTAGTCAATCACTCAGATTACTATCTAGCCCAAGGATCGTCCTTGCCGTGAGTATATATTGCTTGCATTTGTGACTGATCAATCCACTGATATCTATAATTATTAGATCAAATCAAAGCTCATTAGGAATCAGCTCCCAAACACCACCTTTAATGTCCTCAGGGCCTGTTTACTCGTCCCCTGACTCAGCTCCTGCTTCCTCAGACCCGGAACAACAAGTTAGGGTCATAAGCTTTCGACCAAAACCCCAGTGCTGGGACCACGGGTGTAATGGCCGTGAATTTTCAACATTCAGCAACTTGCTTCGACATCAAAGAGAGAAATCAGGGGTTGTTGCGAAAGCAGAGTGCCCCAGTTGTGGAGCTGTTTTCACACGGACCACTGCTAGAAACATCCATGTTGCGCAGGGAAAATGCAAGGGCATTGCCAGGGATTTGTCTCACGAATAACAATGATTGGGTTATACAAGAACGCAATAGAATAACCCCACTCCGTGGCTCCGACAGACTCCCCAATAGATATTATTATACCTTACGAAGTTCCAGGACGGCACGGAAACCCCATACTTATGAATAACCCTTACTAGTAGGGAGGCTCGGCGTTTCTGGCATATGGCCCTGGGTATCCTCGGCCCTTCTTTCACTTTTCCAGCGGACAGGTCATTAGTGTGCATGGAAAATTCGACCCTTTCAAGGTACAGCTGGATATTTCCATGTGTATCGTTTCCCATGCAAAATATATCAAGAAGGCCGGGAAAAATATTTAGATTTACTTGTTTCTGGTGGTACGGTTCGAATTAGAATGCATGGATTAAAGCCAAAGCTTACCAAGAAGAGATGGGAATGTAGGCATGCAGACTTAGTTGCATAATTAGCTTCGGCGTTTGGGCCAGCGATACTTGGGTTAATCGACTTTGAACATCTAGATACATACACTGTTCCTTTTGATAATATTCAATCCGTACAACGACGGGTATATGTATAAAATATGCTTTCAATCTGCCTTGTCTTGTATAGTACTAAACTTTATCTGATATCAATTTTATCTAACTGAAATAAATAGAGCAAAAGGGAAAAAAAGGGGGGGAAGACAAACGGTGAATAAGGTAACCCTCAGGAGAGATGATATATTATTAGGTACCTACCTACTCTTACTTCTGATACTTGAATTCTACTTTCATAAAGTCCATGTAGCAGCTAAATTGCCATAAAACACGACAAAAATACACTGGATTTCATTGATTTCTATCAACCCAGAGTATGAACTGTTCTTTCCTGTTGTCGATGAATCGTCTAACACGTGTTGTTGGAGTTGATTACATCAACATCACCTGATCATGTCGTGTCACTTATTCAATCAGCGACTTGAAATCCAGATCCCTGTGACTCACTCACCTTCAAAATGCCGTCTCTCTTTTGAGCATTTAATACTCATCGTCGTATGAATACCTTTCATTGAACGTAAATATTATCTCTGCAAAAATTAAAATAAATATTTCAGGCCTGCTTGCGCCTATCACGTTTGCGGCAATCCTCTTGTGATTCCATCTCAAGATGACTTTGTTAATGTCAGTCAACTGCATAAAAGGAAAATTCGACATTCGACGGTGCACAGCTTACTGTCTACGACACTACATATCTGCGAATTTAATACCTATTTGAATTAATCGCTGCTCGGGCTTTGATTATCCACATTATTGCCCCGTTAATTGGACCCATACTTCCCTCTCCATTGTCCCAGTTTGGTACTGTGTTTACACGGCTCCAAGTCATGGCTTCCATTTTTACGTATGACCCTGATCCTCCAAGGGTCTCTTCTCCATGGTCGACTTCGGGGTCTTCTACCCCTCAAGTTATTGCCGCTGGCAACCGAACTACAGCTTCTCGAGCACGATCTATCACAAACTTGGATACTCCAGATCATGACTTTCTGTCTGACTACGGTATTACTAAATTGGACCCCGAGCCACAGGAGGGCCCTACAGAATACAAATTGCATCTGCTCCTACGCCCGAGGCGGCTATATACTTCGATATCCACTGGAAATCTTGTGGCTGGCGCTTATCATTCGCGCGCAAGCTTGTCTACGTCTGGTCCCACCGCGTCCTCAGCTGGGGAGTCTGAGCTGAAAATTCCGCAAGCCCGCTCGATTGAAAGTCGACAGCAGCGCCTTCAACAGTTAACCACGCAATTACTTTGGCGTTTACAGCAATCATCGCCTTTCCACTCGTCTACCACAGCTAACCTTGTTCTCCCTGTTCTCCCGGAAGCAACTCCCAAACTAGGGGCAGCCCAGAAGCCCGCCCGTTTGCTCCCTGGTCTAGAGGAGAGTCAAGGTGCACTTTACGAAATTGGAGTAGCCGATGATGGAACCTTCGTCGGGCTTATTCAAGACGAGCTGGAGGAAAGTATAACTAATTTACAAGCAATGGCGACTAGCTTGGGTTGCAAGGTAGAAATTCTCCGCAGGGTGATTGTGGGCACTTGCGAGTGGTCTGAGGATCTAGGCGTCCAAGATGTGGGTCTTGGTAAATCCTGTACTGAAAGTCTCTGGGTTGCTGAGGCTCTGGTGAGCCCAGATTGGGATTTTTACCATACAAAAACCCCTAAACATGGATTCCAGGAGGGCGATTCCCTGCTATCTAGTAACGCGGAGGATCATATTTCAGAGGGCGCCTGCTCGACTACCGAACAGCTCAGGATATCAATTACGGGGCCAAGCACTGCGGGCAAGTCTTCACTTCTAGGGACATTGACATCATCTGTTCTCGACAACGGGAGAGGAGCAAGCAGGCTGAGTCTCCTTAAGCATAGGCATGAGATCTCTTCGGGTATAACTAGTTCAGTTGCCCATGAATTGATAGGATACGCTGGAAGCGAAACACCCACCGGTGAGATTGATGTGATTAATTATGCCTCTGGAAATGTTGCGGCATGGGATGACGTTCACGCGGCCTCGGAAGGGGGTCGTTTAGCATTTGTTTCTGATCTTCCCGGCTCCGTGCGATATCTCAAGTCTACGCTAAGAGGGTTGATCAGTTGGGCTCCTCACTATGTTTTCCTCTGCATACCAGCCACTTGCGAGGAAGAACCCTCACTGGAAACCTCCAATGATTCCAGTGAACAGCTTACTGATATTAATGTAGCTTTAGCGTACCTAGAACTCTGCGTCAAACTAGAAATACCCATTATTGTCGTGATTACGAAAATGGACCTTGCTTCTCGTGCCGGATTAAGGACCAACCTTGCCAAAATACTGTCCGTGTTAAAGGAGTCTGGCAAAAAGCCTACAATGCTACCAGTGCAACCCACTCCGTCAGAGAGGGGAGTCGACCTGCAACACATAGGATCTATCGATAGCAAGGAAGTCCAAAAATCAATATCTGCAATAACCAACTCTGTGTCGAGTGTTCCAATAGTTCTTACTAGTGCTGTCGATGGCTCGGGTATAGGGAAGTTGCATGCCTTCCTTCGGTATCTGCCTATTCCTTCACGGCCGCCCCTGAGGACCATTGACTTCCCTAAATCTCTGCAACCTCAACAGCTACCAACGAATATCTTTGATATTGATGAAGTGTTTGCTATTCCTCCATCCAAGGTCTATTCAGAGCAACGGCAGCAAAATCATGGAGTCGTTCTCTGCGGCCTTGTTCGCTACGGATCTATCTCCGTTGGAGATGAATTAGTCATTGGTCCTATCCCAGCCAATGCACCCCCTGATAACGGGAGCAGCCAAATCAGGCCAAAAAGTCGGTCTGAAAGGCGGTCGGATCAAGACTCTCAGTACGGCTCATATCGAAGCCGCCCTCCCTCGGGGGACTTTTCAGCCTCGTTCATCCAAGGATTTCTATCAGGAAAAGTACCCTTTCTAGCCAATGCAAATTGGCAACGCGTTCGCGTTGTGAGTGCTAGAAACCTCCGGCTTCCTGTTCAAAAGCTGGTGGAAGACCAAGTAGGGACAATTGGAATCGAACCTCTTTGTCCTAGCTCAGACCAACTGCCTCCTCGCCTTGGGAAAATTCGCAAAGGCGCTATTTTGGCTACCCCACCAGGGCTGAGTCCTTCATCTAGCAAGCCTTTACGGTTACATGTTGGGTTCGTGGCCAGCTTTAACTCGACAGAATTTTCCTCCGCCCTGTCCCCCCCAGTTCTATTAGGAGGTAATGCCATTGTTTATGTTGGAAATATTCGGGCCGCTGTTAAACTGACCTGCATGGCGCTGGCGGGTGAGGACCCTATTTCGTCGCCACCATCGCCGCTAGAGTCGGAGTTCTTCAGTTTTGACGGAGATTCTCCGGAAGGCAGCCGAGAAGCTGAGGTGAACGAGATGGCTCAATCTTCTAGCAATCCCATGCGGGGGAACATCGATATCACCTTCTCTTTCATTACGTCAATTGAGTGGATTGAAATCGGGTCTAAGGTGCTTCTTATTCCGGGGGCATCGACAACACTAGGCACATCAGAAGGTGGCTCGTCGTCTGGTCTTGCGGGATTTGTTGGCCGGGTTTGTGATGTGCTTTATTCTGATGAATCTGGAGGTACGATAATGATCTCCTAATTAGGTAGTCCTGCGTTTGATTATGCATGTTTAGCCCCAATACGTAGTGATTCTCATTTCCTTTCTTCTTTATTTCCTTTCCATTCCCCCCCCCCACCCTTTTTTTTTTTTCCATACTCGGTTTTGTTTGGTCTCGCAATATACGGGTGTATTATTTTCAAGTTCTCTGCTTGTGCGTCTCTACCTAGTTGAATTTATCATGCCGCATTCATAGTTGGAGCATTTTTCCGCTCATGGTTGCGTTCCGGCCTGTCGTATCCCTCAACAACCATAGTACCCAATATCTAGACCAACCTGGAGGTAAATGATCCACAGTTCCTCAATAAGCAAGCCCCGAGACATGAAGACGCGATGGCACGTGCGGCTTAAGGACGGGAACTTAAGGCCCTCCCCCCACCCACTAGGCTGAGCTTCCCGGATTTGAGTGTTTTGGGAAACCCCACCAAGTTCCCACATCAAGGTACGTACACAGTAGGTAACAACGACAACAACGGTAGTGGCAGCTTCATCTTCCCCCAGAGCCCTATTGATGGACTATATTATTTTTTTCCTACTCGTCATGGGACAAATACTTGCGGTTCCATACGCCATCTTCCATCGTCTTTTCTCTCAAGTGAGCCTCGACTGTAGCCCACAGCACATTTTACACAACCGCCCTGCAGTTCGGAGTTGTGATTGGTAGTTTCTTTTGTGGTAGGTACGCTCTATTTGCCTGTGTTTCCGCCGCGCCCCATCCACCTTTACCTACCGACTACCTAAATACCCCAAACCGATTGCTTCGTCTTTTCTGGATCCAGTTCCCTCCTGCCGTTAGAATAGCAAGAGTTCAATAATAATAATCATCCTAGCTCTAGCAGCAAGATCTCCTTCTCCCTCCACCCAACCGTGTCTCCACCTCCGGTCTGATTTTTTGCTCCTTTCCTTCCCCCACGTATCAGTTCACTCCCGCGAATTTCTATGCAGCCTCGCCCCGTGACTAAACAATGGCCGAGTCCAGCAATGCTCATGCTGACTCTCGAATCAGCTCTGACTTAGACCCGTCATCAGATGATGAAGATTTTATCTCAAGTGCCAGCACAACCTCGGTTGGAACTGAAGAACGCGCGATGGAGAAGATACTCTCCCCTCATGAGATGACGGCACCATCTTATAGCCCCGAACTCACCGCATCTGCCGAACCATTGCCATCAAAAATCAACAACCGTCATGGCAACAATGCGGAGCTGTCAGAGGTCTCAGACTTGCTCAAAGCGAAATGCAAAATTACTGATGAAACTTCTCAAGTAATTGAGAAGAAACGATTGAACTTGCTTGATCTACCGGTAGATATACTGCAGGATATCATCAAAGAGGTAATCCCTTCGATTGACCTGCTTTTAGCTAAAATTACTAATTTTGAGCTCTCAAATCCTAACAGGTAACTCATACGAATGATTTGACTTCCCTTGCTCTTACCTGCTCCGCCCTCCATAGCCTGGCAATACCTCAAATGTATTCCCGATTTGATATAGTCTGGCCTGAGACCGTTCAACAAGCTGAACATCCGGCTGGTGTGGACGCTCTTTCCTTTGGGCTCGCAACACTAGTTATGGGGGAAGAAATATTCCGTGAGCTCCCCTCGGGTCACTCTGAATCCTGCCGTCATTGCGGCTGTACAGGCAGTCATACCCCACCCCGCTATGGGCCAAACGATTCACGGCAGATTCGTCGAGGAAACTATTTTGCACAGTACACACGCAAATTCTCGGTGGGGAATGGCCCAGCCGACTGTGTCCAGGACTATTGTGTGACTAAAGAAACGGGAAAAATGCTGGGAACTCTAGTTGCTTTGGCCGTAGCTCGGATGATAAATCTAGAAACATTCATTTGGGACATGCCAACTGGGGTTGTACGAGACGTGTGGATCGCACTTTCGTCTTTAGCTACCCGGCCTGGCCATGAGTGCCGATTGGAGAATGTCTGGATTCGCTGGCACGATAATTCTGAATATATCATGCGCCCTTTACCAGGAGTTCCTGCTATTTCTCCAATAACTCTCCCGGTGACACAAACCCCCAACCCACCTGCTGTCACCACCTCATCGCTACAACGGAAGTATGGACATGTAGAATACCCTACCTTGTCGATACTCCCCCCACTAAGAAGTCTGAGCGTTCTTGATATAGATGAGCAATCGTATCTAGAAGAAATGGCAGTTCTTATTGAGCGCTCGCGAGACCGGTTACGAGAGCTCCGCGTTGGTATCGCGTTAAAGGTATATCTATCGGAGTGGGTGAAGCCAGCCTCAAATACGGATCAACCAAACTCCACTACATCAAATTGGCCTAAAGCTGGTGGTGTGCTTGGAACTATACTTGGTTGGTCCGGCCGCTTGCAGGATAAGTCTTTCGGGGAGGATTCAGCTCAATATAACTTCCAAGGGGCCAGTGAAGATGTCGAAAAATCGGAGAATAAAAATACCGCTATATCAAAAACTAGTTCAGAAGAACAACAGGAACAATCGTCAACTGATAGTACCATGGAGCCCAACGGTGTCCCTGAGGAGGAAAGCAATTTTTTCTCGGCCCCCAATGAGCCACTCAGCGTCCAATTGCCGGACATGAAACCTTCCCGAGAGTCTTCAAAAAAGCCTCTGAAGTTCGCACCTTTTTTCACATCACATGCTGATCGGAACTTACTGAAGCTGGAGGTACTAGAATTAGAGCGTGTCTCGATATCCGCGCAAGTCTTACTTGACACCCTTGATTGGACTAGGATCACCACCCTCACAATTCTTCGCTGCGATGGTCATGAGAAACTTTGGCGATCTCTCCGTCGCCGCTTCGCCCCGTCTCCTATGCCTCGCATAGGTGTAAAACACAGCAAGAAAAACGTCAACACTCATGATAGAAATTCAACCGAGTTTCCGCTAAGAATCAAGCACATTCATACTGACGCTGTTTCGCCGTATTTATTGTTGTTTATCAAGGACACTCTTTGCCCTGATAGTTTGGAAACTCTATTTTTGCACGGGGCTCCACTGCATGACTCCGCTGTACATATTGAGGCGATATATCGCAACGTCATCCGTACCCATCGCCTAAGTCTCAGAAAACTGTTAATTGATAGTACGGAGCGAGCATCTGGAAGTTCCAGCCGCTGGAGAAAGTGGATGTTTACACGAGACATAATTACTTTCATTACTAGTGGGCGTATGCCACATCTGGCCGAACTTTCTATGACACTTGATTCTAAAGATTGGGTAAGATTTCGGTCTAAAAAACCCTTCCCGTTAATCCATTTACTTTTCCTTCCTGCCTTGCTTTTACTAACTGTTCAATCAGCATTATTTTCTACAAAGACTCCCTTATATTCCTCAGATTCGTGCTCTCCATATACCTCACATCGGCCGCCCGATACATATGGATTTGAAGGAACTCGCGTTGCAAGTCCTCGATATTGTGAGCTTGCGTCCAGAGATTGGGCTTAGCTACATCGGAATGCACGATAAATGCTACGAGATTCTGGAGGGGAGAAACGGCGAGTCATTTGACCTCTCGGAGTCAGATGATAACCATAGCGAAGGTTTTGTTCCAGGGGCAGAAAATTGGCCGGGTTCCGATACGGACGGTGACGATTCCGATGATGACGATGACGACAATACTGTGGATTCGCACTCCGAGCTATCTTCGGACGACCGTAGATCATCGGACGATGAAGATTCAGATTTTGGGAGTGGTCGCCCCAACGTATCATTTCGTTTACGAGAAATTCTGTTTTATGATGACAAGATAGCGATTTTCAAAGCGCGACATGGAGTCCTATGATTATTTTGTTGGCACTTGGGAAAGGGGAGTTGGTAATACTTCTGTACTTTTCTTCTCTCACTATGAGATACCATTGAGCTTTAGCCAGTACGATGCGATGACAAGTAATAACATCCTTTCTGAGAATTTTGAGACCTCCATAACCGCATAATCTTATACTTGTAGTCCACTTTGATGCTACCAACACGTGATCTAGGCGGTCAAGCAGCTTCTGATGATCCGCAATCACGAACGACATCAACTTCAGACACTCAGTTAACCTTTTAGTTCGAGTTATTCATTCAGCACCATTGATCTGCTGAGTGTCTCAACCTCCTACATCAAAACCTTAGTTCGCTTTTCTTTCTACGAATAATCCCTTAATCCCGTGGGCTAGTGCCGGAATTCCTCGCCATCATGAAGCTCGTTCGGTGAGTGCACACCTGAGTCGCGCGACGAGCTCTGCCTTAGTCTTTTTCTCCCTCCACGGTCATATTAGGAGAAGTTAAGCTGACAAGGCTATTCATAGATTTTTAATGAAGTGCGCCAATGAGACGGTCACTGTTGAACTAAAGAATGGTGTGTTTCGCTCTTTTTAATTTCCCCCTCACCTGATTCTTATCCTTCCTGTCTTGATTTTTTTTTTTTTTAATATTATCTTATTCTTGTATTACATTTCTACTTCCCCCTTTAATTCAATGTTCGAACCCCTCTTCACTATGCCTTCCAGCTGATTACTCAAATAATCATAATAGGCACAATCCTCCACGGCACCATCACCTCCGTCTCCCCGCAAATGAACACCTCTCTCCGAACCGTCAAAATGACACCCAAGGGCCGTGACCCCATCTCCCTGGACACGATCAATATCCGAGGCTCTACAATCCGCTACTACATTCTTCCTGATAGCTTGCCATTGGACACGTTACTTATCGATGATACTCCCAAGCCGAAGAACAAGGCGCGCAAGGAGACTGACCGTGGACGTGGTGGCCGCGGAGGACGGGGCGGACGGGGACGCGGACGAGGACGAGGCCGGGGCAGAGGATTCTAAACGATCGAATTCCAGAGACCAAAAAGAACAAAAGAAGAACACAGCATAATACCAGGATATTGTACCGGATTTGGGTGTTTTTAGTTTTTTTCTTCTCTTTCCATCACCTTTCTTTTTTTTTTTTTCTCTCATCGTCCCTTCTATCATTTTCTTTGTCGGTTCTCTATATTTTTTTTTTTTTACTAGGGTTGGATTCCGATAATTTACTTCTTCTGAGGTGTTTTGTGTCCCTTTCTTTTCCGTTCAATTTTTTTTTTATTCGTTTTGAACGATCAAAGGAGAGAGGAATGAACAAATAGAGGAGAGATGAAGGGATAGGGGAGAAAGCCCGAGAGACTGGCTTCTGGTACACTCCGAATAGAGAGATGGGTGGGATTTTCTATGGCATGCGCGGGATATCAGGGATCCACTATGAGTGGGATGACAACCTCAGATTAGATTATGATTGAGGTAGATGAAAGCGAAAAGATAAGCCCTCAATACTTACCCAGGAGAGACGCGATTCTTATAACAGGAGCAGTCCTGCTTCCTAGGGTCTGAATCGGAATTAGAGAACAAAGCGATTTGTCTTTGAATCATGATGACCTCTTCAATACCATGTCTAACAGGTGACGATAGCTCAGTAGATAAATTTTCATCATGTCATCACATTTCTCTATTAATTCTATCTATCATTTGGTCCATTTTCAAAATTACCAATCTAGGAGGGGCTATTTTACTCCCTCCAAATCCTCACGATAACCAACTTTTCCCACCCAGCCTGCACACCACTATTCCCAACAGACTCCGCCCTCCATCCCCCTCCCCGCTCCTGCCACGCCCGAACCCTCTCCATGACCTCCGCAGGCCGATTCTGCGCACAAAGCAACACATAAGCCACGCCCCTTTCAGGGTTCAGTACCTCCGGTATCATCTCTAACAGTCTCTCTGTCGTCTCCATCCCATCCCGACCCCCCGCATACGTCAGGGAAAGAAAATATGAGTCCTGCTCGAACTTGGCCGACCTAGATAGTTTCGTCTCCTCCCCCTCCTCTGTGTGCTGCCCTTGACCCTGGTAAACAGAGGCGGGGGCTAACTCTGGTAGTTCCTCCGTGGGCACATAGGGCGGGTTAAAGATCAGGACGTCGACGCTCCCCGGTCGAAGGGGCGTACAGAGGTCAGCTGTTAGAGGGGTAAGTGGGACGGTGAATGTATTGTCCCGTTCTGGTTGGTTTTGATTATTTCCATCCGCTACCTCCGCTCCTTGTTCTTCTTCCTCCTGTTTGCTAGACGTCTGACCATTATCATCCGCACTTTTGTTTGCCTGTTTCTGTGAATTTGGTTTTAGTTGTTGGTCATGGATCGCCTTAGAAACGGTCTCTTTTGTTGCGATACAGGCGTTCCTGTTCACGTCTGTTGCAAGGGTGATGATATCGCGACGACCGAATATTAATTGGGAATTTGCGGCGGCGAAGGCGAGGACGACGCCGGAGCCGCAGCCGACTTCGAGGACGAGTGGGGATGGGGATGGTAATAATGTCTGCTTCTGTTGTGTAGAGGGACTGAAGCGGTGGGAGAGCCAGGCGGATTCAGTGGGGGAGGAGAGGGTATCGAGGAAGAGGTAGGAGTCTTCAGATGGTTCGTAGATGGTGTCAAAGGAGACATGGGAGGTACAGGGGGTGGGAAGCATTGTTCCTTTAATGTCGGTATCTGGTCAATTGAATCGATGCTTCTCGATAAATCTTTCTTAGTGCGGGGGAGGAAGCAAAAAATCAAAAAAAAAAAAAAAGATGATGAAATTGGAGGTAGCTATATCGATAAAGACGAGCTTCTGATTGGATAAGATTCTCATGTTGATCGCAGTTTTCCGCCTTCCGGGAGTCATTCCCGTCTTTTTTTGGGGCCGAGGAAAGCATTTATCATTCAACTCTTTTCTTCTCCGACTCTATCTCTCGCTATACGAATCCACCAGAACAGAAGAAAGAAAAGCAAGAAGGAAAAATGAGAATCGTCTCCCGTCTCCTCATGGCCACGCCCTCCAAGGTCGGCACCAACCCCGCCCTCAGCGAAGCTCTTGCCCTCCTCCCGCCGCTCCAACTCTACCGACGCATTCTCCGCGCCCATCGAAAGAAGCTCGACCCCGAGATGCGCATTCTAGGCGATTCATACCTGAAGAGCGAATTCCGGGCTCACAGAAATGTGGAAAATCCGCTGCATATTGTACGTTCTTATGTTTGAAGCCCCCTCCTTTAATACCCTTGATTGGTGACGATGGAACAAACATACTCTTCGTGGTTGATGCCTGGTTATACCAGGAACTGAAAAGGATGAGAAGTGGCTAATGAGTACTCTTTTTTTTTAAACCGTTGTAGATCGGATTTCTTACAGAGTGGCAGCTATATGCGCAAAAATTAGAGGGGGAGATCTGGGCTCAGGAGAAATTGGACAAGAGCAAGCTGGACAAGATGAGTGGTTAGTTTTTGTGGCCAATTGCGCACTCTCCCTCTCTAGCTTTTCCTTCTACTATGAGGTTCTACTTAGGGAGAGTAAAAGTCAGTGTTACGTGCTAACCACCCTGTATAGATCAACAACTTGGCCAGCTCTATGAGCTGATGCAGACGATCAAGAACAAGGATGGTGAAGGGCAATAACCGAGTCGAGTATATATTCTTTTTGTTTGTCTTCTTGTTTCTTCTGATTCTCTTGTGATGGGATGTATATATATGATATACCTAGACAGAGTCCTATTGAGCAACTGTCCACCTTGGTGTATGTATGAACCTTTTTTCTGCATTTGTTATTGGCGTTGGTAGTGACCCGGAATAAGCATGTACTATACAATAAATGTGATAATACCAGCGATAATACTTGTCTAGTAGAATTGAGTATAAAGGTAAGTACCTCTCTTTTAGATCAAAGTGCCATGAAGAAATCAAATCTACTTCTTGATAACCCGGAGAATCTCCGATCTCGGGACCCAAGTAGTTTCTGGGACTAGTTAGTGATCAGTGTATCTATGTGGGTATCTTCTTCTATATCTGCGCCCTACCAATGACAACCAGTCTTTCTCTCTTCTATTTAACCATCTCAGTCCATCCACTTTAACCTTCTCCTACCTCTCTCTATACATCCATACTGAGTACCTAGCTCATCTACCCAACATCGTCTTCGATCCCATTCTTCCTCTTCTTCACTCCCTCTATATAAAGAAACAAATCTAGACACAGTAACCACCATTAAAAACGACCCCCCAAAAAAAAGGGAAAAATGCCCTCTATAATGGAAGATCCCAACGCCACCCCAATACCCCCCTACACTCTCTCCTCTCTCCCCACCCTCAAACCCCTCCACTTAACCCTCAAGGACTCCCGTCCCGTCACTCTCTTCCCCATCACCTCTGGGCCTTCCCGTCTCCCGACCTCCCTCCTCCGTCTCCTCCATAATGAATTCTCAGAGGAGATCCGTCGCGGGTGCACATACCCCATGGAGGAGCCGATGGCTTTTGACCGTTTCTCCGAGTACTGGTTTGGGGTTTTTGCTGTCGTTGCCGTTCTGGGTCACTACGACGACGATGAAGGGTGGTTGATGCGGGGAGAGGATGAAAAGGATTGGGAAAAGTTGTGTCTAGGGACGTTTTATATTAAACCGAATTATCCGGGTTAGTCAACTGGGTTCCTTTCCTCTCCTCTCTCTCTTTCTCTTTCTCTCCTTTTCCATGTAATATATGGATGTGTGGTGTAATTGTGAGTGTGTGAGTGGTCTAACCTTTTTTTTTTTTTTTTTTCTCAAGGTCGCTGTTCCCATGTCTGTAATGCTGGGTTCTTGACTACATCTGCGGTTCGCAATCAAGGTGTAGGGATCACGATGGGCAAGGCCTATCTACATTTTGCTCCATTGTTGGTATGTTTTACCTTTTTTTTTTTGGATCTGCCCCTCTCTCTGTGTTTGGATATATTAGGTGGATATGTGTATGCCAATATTGACTAAACAAAGGGCTACAAATATTCTGTCTTCAATCTCGTCTTTGAGAATAATGTCGCCTCCGTGAAGATTTGGGAGAAACTCGGTTTCAGCGTCATTGGTCGGGTACCTGGCGCAGCGAGACTGGCCAATAGCGAAGATTTGGTGGATGCGTTGATTATTGGCAAGGATTTGACTGGGAAATGAACCTCCCTCCCCCAAACCCCCATTTATAGAGAGTGGTAGTGTACATATACCCATAGAGTTTATGAAATTTAATTGGTAGCCTCTACTTCCAAAATACCACAATTAATTAAGCGTCAGGCCAGTGGTTGAGGGAGGTCCAAATTCATATTCTATATTAGCATACCAACATCGGGTGTAATACAAAGATTATAACAGATCCAGGAGAGAAAAAAAAAAAAAATTAAATTCATACTCCATACACCTAATTCAGATTGTACACATCGCTAATCAACTCAAATGCCGAAGGGGAATCATTGAAACAGTCTGTCCCTGCGAGGATATCAGGAAATATGTCACCATAGATACCCGGGAAATTCAATGCACATAATACAGAGATAGAAAGAAAGTAGAAAAAAAGGTATATCAAAAGACAAAACAGAGTGAAGGGCTGGTTAGCAAATCCGAAATGTGATCACTCAAGTTGGAGCCTATGAACTACCGCCATGGAGGCCGGTCGGCAAGTTTACTGCGTGTAGTCGGTGTATTGTCTTTGCGTGCTGGGGTTTTGGGTAAAGGAAGCAAGCTAATGCGCCGGCTACCCGAGTGGCCCAATGCGGTCCCAGGGCGGGTGGCCTTTGTGGGACTGAGAAAGCCTTGGTTGTGGTCCTGCGAAACGCTGCGACTGAAGGAGGCTCCTGCATAACTTTGGCGGCTGCGAGGAGCATTTGACAGATTCTCTGCGCCGGCCGGCCGGCGCATCTTGCTGTAAGGGGGAGGGTCCAAAAGCGAAGTGTTGGGCGTGGGGGAGCCCGTACGTGCGGGGCTGCGAGACTCCAGGCGACTTGAA
Organism: Aspergillus haitiensis; assembly: GCA_027569155.1. Taxonomy (NCBI): domain Eukaryota; kingdom Fungi; phylum Ascomycota; class Eurotiomycetes; order Eurotiales; family Aspergillaceae; genus Aspergillus; species Aspergillus haitiensis. Next base: position 27,001 of record JAPDEO010000029.1, read on the forward strand.
ACACGGCTCACAGATCGAAGAGCAGGCGGAGCCGGTGATGCAGACGGATCCCGAGACGGACTTCGTAACGGAACTGTCGAAGGAGGTCGTGACAGACGGCTTGGAGCCGATGACTTGCGAGACGAGCTGGATTTGTACACATGCCCGACTTCTAGATCGTTGGTATTCGTGCTGCCATTCCATCGAGGACGGTTTGGTATTGGTGACACTGAGGGCCGGGGTAACTTCCGCGTCGCCGGGGTGGGCGTAGTCAGACCATTCATTTTAGATGGTGTGGGTGCTGTAAGACTTGTTTTGGGTAGAGCGGATTTCTTTCCCGGAAGAGCAGAGCTTGCCTGTGGAATCCCTGAGAGCCGACGGGCTTTCGAAGTTGCCCGTGCCGCCGAACCGACAGAGCTGCCCCGTCTACTAGAAGATCCCAAGGGCGTTGATGCTCCCTTCAGGGCAGGGGTCATAATCACGGAAGAAGCCGGAGAACTTCCGGGAGTATCAACCACGCTCCCAGTGACCGGGCTATCCATAGTGAGGATGCTAGAAATCGAATCGCGCAAGTGTGACGTCTTCAAGTGGTGAATGTCTTCCAGCGACGAGTCCATCACCCTAATGCTTGCCTTCAAGGCATCGATCCTTGAGGTCATGTCAGACAATAGCCTTAGAGTCTCGCCGTTAACAGTCAATCTGTCATTGACACCTTTCTGGATGATGGAGACTACTCGCTCGATGGCTGGGATATAGTGTTGTTTCTTAGCTTCATAGCTCTCAATTCGCTTCGTGAGGCCTGCAGCGTTATGCAAATGCGCCCCAGTCTCGAGACCTTCCTGCAATTTGGCAATGCTCCGCTCAACGGATTCAAACATTTTTTGTGCCTGGCCTCCAGCATTGCGGAAAACGAGGATCCACCGATCCTCGCTGAGCTCCTTCCGCAGAGATTCGGCGTCCGCCTCGAGAACTTTATAACTCTTTTCAAGCTGGGAGCGCCGGTCCTCCAGCTCCTGGCAGGCGGATGGAAAGATGCGCTCCGCGCGGGACTGAAACATAGATAATCTCATAGGGAGGAAATCTAGCGAAGCGCGTAAGGGCTGAATGCGAGCAAATAGGGCAATGAGATTTGAATGGTTAGAATCATCCTGTGGAGTCTGAATCATAGGGGTGTCCAGAGTAGGTGCAGCAGCAAAAATGGGCCCCATGCTGAGTCGCTTAGTTGACGAAACCATTCCATTTGAGGGTGTTTCTTCCACGATTGTCTCCAGTTCGTTAATGTCAAGCCCATTGCTGGTTGGTTGGTCACTGGTCATCGTAAAGTGACGTTTTTCTTCCATTTCGAAGATAAGGCGACTCAAGTTGTCAACTTCAGCGCCTACATCACCTAGAACATTATTCCACAGCTCCTCCCATTCCATTGCGAGCTCCACTTGCCCCTTGACGCCGCGAAGTCGAAGTTTGATCTGCGCCCAGCTCTGCAAAATAGAATCCATCTGCATGACGATTCTTTCCAAGGCCTCAGCCCCTACATTGGCAATGTCCTTGCGTAGCTGTACGTTCTCGATGGCTTTAACGTAAACATTGACTAAGCTCTCAAACTTGGTGATCGCTTTGTCGACTTCATCGAGTCCTTCTCGGCCACCAGCAGCCGCCCATTCTATATCGTCCTCCGCATCTAGTCCACTCAGCACATCCGAGGCCTTTCGGATCCATATCTGAATTTGTTCCGCTGCTCCTGTGAGGGCTTTAACAGCCGATGGGGCATTCGAGATTGCGGCAATACTAGCTTCTAACGAAGCTGGTTGGGGAAGGGTTATGGAGGTAAGTTGAGAAAGCTGATTGCTGAATGAAGCTCGAGAGAAAGAATAGATGGATTCTGTACGTTGAAGGCCTAGGGGGTTAAAATAAGATTGCGAGTTCGAAGAGGCGTGGGAGGACAGTAGAGGTGGGGTATCTTTAGGGGGCGGCGGTGGAGGGATGCCATTTTCTTCGTGCTCACTAGTTCTTTGGATGAACTTTTCGAAATCTGTCGGACCCCGGGTCTGATCTTGTAGGTTAGAGCCAACGGATCCAGGGCCGAGCGGCGTTGAAGAATCAACAACCGACATCGTAGCTACAGCACCGCCTACTTCTTCCTCTCCCGCTTCCACTTCTGCCTCTGCGACTTCTTGCTCCGGTTGGTGTGTTGTGTTTAAGGTACGGTCGGCGGTGGTTGGTTCCAGTAGTCCAAGGTGTCCCGTTGTCGGTACGTCCAGCTCCGAATCAAACGCGGAACCAAAAGTTGGAGATGGGTCAAGAACGTCTAAATATTGCTGTGGTTGTTGTTGTTGTTGTTGCTTTGATGACTTGTTGACCAGAGGTATACCATTCCACGTTCGACCCTTTTTCTCGACTTTGATCGATCGGCTCTGATGTAAACTGTCAAGTTCCTTGATATGTTCCTCCGGGATGCGACCAACTGTCCCTTGGTTGCGAGAACTGGGGGAGCTGTTCTTGCTACTACCGTCTAGTAACTTCACTCGGGCAGCCAAACCGGGTGACAGCCTACGGAGGATAGACGGTCGGATAAGTGATTTGTCAGAACCAGGCTGATCGTTGAAATCGTCGTAGTCGTCCTCGTGGACGCTACTGCTTCCAATACTTCGAATACTGCGGAGGGATGATTTGGATTTGATCCGTCGCGGGCTTAGAGCGTCTTCGGCGGGGGAAACGGATACAAATGGCTTTGGCTGCGGAGGGGAGGATCCTTGCGACGTGGACGTGTTAGGAGGAGACTCTGATGGGTGGGTAGACACAGTAGTGGCAGTCGATCCAGTGAAGATGGCACGCATGGATACGGTCCACTAGGTGACTGCCCTAGCCCTGTAGAAGCGAAGGGCTAGGATACCAGGCAGACGAATAGAGAAGGGGAAAGAAACTCAGGGAGAGGGGAATGAATATCTAGGAGTGTTTGGATGCGTCGTTCGTGGAATGTGGTCGATGGGCTGCGGGCGCGCCGATGGGGCCTAGGAAATTCCTTGAAGTATGCGTCCCTGCGGCCCCTTTCACAATCTACCTTGGAGAGTTGGCGGTGGTTCGGTGTGGGTGGGGTGATGGTACAGAATCAGGTAAGAAATTGATAGGGCCTATAGGCTGTTTTCCTCTGAGAGATTAATGCGAAATGATCGACTACATGATAATCATTGGGAGAGAGAGAGGAGGAATAAGAGAGCGTTTGGGCAGCATAGGCCGAGAGTCGGTAAGTAAAGGAGAAAAAAGAGATGGGCGGAAGACCGGATTACCGTCCTGAAATCTAGGTAATAATAATATTATTACTTGGGTTAATACCTTTACGTGTGATAAATTGCGGCAAGCTGTCTTTTTTTCCTTTTTCCTTACAATCAGCTTTTTCTCTCCCCCCCTTCCCATGATGGGCACTGATCGCCTTGCTACCCCAATAGTGACCCCCTTCAACGGTAAACTAGTAATTACTTCAGGAGACTTTAATTTGTTTCTTCTCATTTCTTCTTTCTCCTCGTTTTTCTTTTTGGCTATTCTAGTTTCATTTATCTTGGGAGAAAACTAGGAGTTACATATATGTTTCCTTTTTTTTTTCCCCCTTACAAGATGTAAATTACTCCAGAATGGGGACTGTACCCAAGTATGGCTTGAAGCATGAATAATGGGAATAACTAATAATACATACATACGTCCACCTTCTTATTATTACTGGTGAGGATACGTTATTCCAGCCTGTGTCAACAAAACATAACTAGCATTCTCGGTACAGTACCAACACCAACAACCACCTACCAATAATCGTACCTCCTCCCAAACCATGGAACCTGCGAGTTTCCTGTAGAAAAAAGTCCGCCGGTTATTATTCCCTATGTCCCACACTTTCAAAAATACCTACCGAAAAGAAATAAAACAAGAAAATAAAAGAAATCTATACAATTAAGAGTCCATGTGAAGTGAAAATGATAAGAGACCACAGGAAATAAATGAATATAGAACAGAAATAATTGTATACCTTAGCCAGACAGGAAGATAAAATGTATATGCAGCTGCATGCATTCATGACATGAGTATGAATAGCGAGACAAAACAATGACGAAAGTAAATAAAGAAAAGCACCATTCACCAAAAAGTAAGGGGTATCAAATGGAGAGAGTCAACTGAAAAAATAAACGTCATAGTGAGCCAGAATACGTGGTCCCAATCACCAGGTACCAAAGTCTCCTTTCCTTTACCTTCCAGCACCCAGAATTTTCCAACCATCTAACTAAAGGAAGAAAAGATGAAAAAAGAAAAATAAAAGAGAAAAAAAAGAGAAAGGAAAAGTCCAAGGGGAGTAAAAGATAAATGAATGAAAATTAGCGATCAGATGGTAGGAACAATTAATCCATCAATACTTGCAGCAGTCGCTCGTCGCCTTAATACCCGCAAATCTTGTGCAAGTTCTTCTCGTACGGCCTTACACCATGTCCGAAGAGCTTTGTCAAACTGTTGCCAGGCCTCATCGCTGCTGCCATACACAACTCCCATCACATCCATTTCTAGCTTCGTCTCCCACCGAAGCTCCGCAGCCTTAACCCAGAAACGCAGGTTCTCCGCCCGTCGATAGGGTTTAGCGACATCCTCGTGGAAACTTTTAATTTCACCGAACGGCCGTTTGGATTTTTTGACAGCTTGGTTATGGATACGCACAAGGTCCCTACCATCGCGGAGTCGCTCCAGGAGAGGGGTTGGTAGGGCGCCATTGTCGGGAGCTGTCCAAGGTGGTAATGGCAGATCAGAGCCCATCAAACTATGCAGAAATGCATCCTCGCGTTCACGCTCCCTACCCTCCCAGTTACCTTCAATCCAGACCCATCCCGCCCGCTCCTTAACTTCAGCCTCCTCCAGCCTAGCCTCTTGTGAGAGCATACCACGCACATCTGACATCCAGCCCATGACAGCCGCTCGTTCATCTTCCCGGAACCCACCTGCGAAATTTCGCGATGCCCATCTTTTCAGGACCTCTAATACATTGAATAGCTCTTGTCTTATCTCCCGCTCACTTTTGATAGAAGCCAATCGTTCTGGGTGCTCGTGGGTTGTGTAATAGATTTTCGCGGCACGAATTGCAAGTGTGACAACATCGAGGATGCGCATGCCTTGAATCTCATGCCAGCTCCGTTGGACTGCTTCGACATCTGCCCGGCGCTGCGAGTCCTCTTCCGATTCAGGGCAACCATCAGGCGATAAACTAATCCGCGGGGGAAGCAATTCAGGAGAGGGCTCATCCTGAGCCATCGACTCGATTTCATTCTCTGCCTTCCAAACTGCATTCAACAGGGCTCTCCTCAATTCCAGGAGGTCAGGCGGAGGTGGGATATAATGCGTCTTGATACTATATGTGCTCACGGTTGGGGGCAGCATAACTTCATCGCTCTCGTCCAATCCATCCTCCTCTAGATCAGGGCTGTCTTCCTCTGTTGGGCTCGCAGTCAAGTCATCAATAAATCTAGCATTCGGGGTGAGGAGTAATCTCGGAACCTCTTCCGGATTTGTCTTCTTTTTCTTATATTCACGTGCGTGGCCACCTTTGCCGTCCAGCAAACCCGTGCGAGCGAAATAATATTGCAAGTGAGCAATACTTCCCAGGTTCATTACACTTTCACGGTTCCGAGCGGACGCCGCAAACTCTCCTCCCTGGGGTCGGATATATCCCCGTCTCCTTGTCGAGATCGATACGGAAGACCTGGCATCTCCGGAAGCGGCAGAAGAGGTTGATAACGAGGAAACGGTAGAAAATGTACGGTCTGGAGAAGGGCATGAGGAGATAGCAGGCGTAGGGGATATGGAGGGAGAGGGCGAGGAAGCTCGGACCGGAGGGGCAATGGACTCAAACTCGACCGGATCCTCCATTTTAAATTTTTTTTTTTTTACGTCGATCAAAACGGCTGGCTTGTTCGGGTCATACGAGAACTAAGGTAGGGGCGTAATGAAAGCAGATCCAAGTAGTCCTGCAACAAGAAACATGAACCGGTTTGGATGGAGATATATCGCGGACAAAGCAAGGGAAAGGACAGGTGGTCGTCGGCTCAGGAACGGTTGGAGATTTGAATTAAGAAAAAAAAAGGGACCTGTCCTCGGTTGGAAACGTGAATAGTTAATTATTACTGGAGATGGTGAGTGATCAACCTTTAGACCGTTCGAAAGGGGCTTTCACTCTTTTTTTTTTCCCACTAAAAGGAGAAGCGGGTCAAAATAGTACAGAATCAACTGACTAGTGGAGTTGTCAACAAGTTTGGTAAAACAAAAGAGCAAAGAGTTAGTATTTATAGAATTACTTATTATTATTGTTGTTGTTCTCTGTAAATCTTCTCGGAAGCATTATTTAATATATTTTAGCTTCTGATTCTTCTTTTCTTCCGCCGTTCCCTGATCCATCTTTCTAGTAGATTTATTAGCTTTGCTGTGAGTAGTATGCAAGCCCCTGACAGAGCGGGAGTCCGTTTCCTTAATTCCTCCGGACTAAGGATGTATGCAGCAGGTATGTAGGTATTAACTATGAGTCTACGACCCTCTAATATTAATGATAATAATAATAATAATAATAAAATGACTCCGAGGCTGTAATGCTGGATGGAATTAATATACTTGAGCTGTAACAAGAAAACAAACACAGGTACTTATTTGGTTCCGTTCCCCATCCATCCATCTCCCCCACTCATTGCTCGATCTGGTGGCCGAGAAGGACATGTACAGGATCCTCATAGGTATTATTGTTTAGCCAACCCGGCGAACCTTAATCATAAACCACACATCACAAGCAAAGAACAATAAAATGAGGCTGCCTCTACTGGTTTTCCTCGGGTACCATCAAAAAGGGAAGTAACAATAGGTAAGTATTTTTCAAGTTTCAGGCCCAAATTGCATAATATTTATTCGGAAACCCTGTCCAAACAAATTTCCGGTACCCTGACTTTCAAAATAAATTGAGTCCTACTATTGACAAGGGGTTTCAAGTTACAATGCTTTAGTTACAAATATCCAACCACATGCACCTGCCTATATATCTATCTAATAACTTCTAGATCTAGCGTCTGACCTTGAGTATGTATGCCTTGTGGTATAGTGACCGTAGGAAATAAAGGATGGGCAGTTAATCTTCTTTCTTTCTTTCTTCCTTTTTTTTTTTTTGTAATAGGGGTGGCTGCGTTCTCGGTCTTTCAGTCCGCATCGAATTCTGAGGCTTGAAGTTGCATGCGTAGTTCGTGACGGGTATCATGCAGGAGGCTTGCGTACTCGACTTGTCTTATGTATGTATCCAGAGCGGAGGTATCTGAGTCCCGATATTGTTCACTCTCACTTACTGCTTGCTTCACACGTTCTCTCCATCTGATTTTTGGCCAAGAATGGAGTATCAATACCACACTACGTAACCCTGTTTTTTTTTTTTTTTTTTTCTCGTTGATCCGTTTCGTTTTTGGCCCACTATTCAATGTGGGGGATGTTTTCTTCCCCGTTTTACTACTGATCGTCCCGCACGCCGCCACCAACAGTTGTCGTCAAGAAAGGCTGGTGCAGCTTCGTCCCTGTTGACTGGTTGTTTTAAGAAATTGAGGCTGAAGAATATACTCATAGAAGCTTTGAAACAGGTTATTCTTAGTCAAGCGCACCCTTTCATAAACCCAACGAGGTAGATATTGCCTCGTCCTACGCTTCGTGTTTTGGTGGCTACATGGAACATGCTGGCTGGGAGGGTGGCTATGACGTAACTTGGAGCACGACGGTTCTATCTCACTCAAGGCAGTGCATAAGACCTATTGCTCGAGTTACGAAGGAGAGCAGGCGTTACTATCTATGCTGGATACATGGTAGAGGTGTACCCGACTGTCCTGGACTATGCTGACATCTATTCATGCATGCACTAACGATGCATATCATTGAGAAGCCATTCCTTGCATTGCTCAGTAATGTGCCCCAACCTTGCTGCGTCATCCTATCTCTCTGAAAGGAACCCAGAACCCAACGGTGGCTCTGCTTCTATAGAAGAGCGAGGAATGGAATTTGGACTGGGACAAGTACCGGGATACATAAAAAATTGACCTGTATTGTTAGTTCGTGGCAGGGCTGGGCTGTAGACATGAGAGAGCTTTTGCCTACAACAATTCTATGTCGCTCCCACGCGCAGGAGATGCTCTGAGGCTTAGCATGTGCGCGATGTGTGTATGATAATCTACGGTCCTGTATTTGTCTCTACAGTATTCAGAGAGATCGCACGCTGCTCTGGTATTCTGCCCTATTTTCGTCCAAACCTCAATACAAACGCGGGTAGAGAGATCGACATTCAGTTATATATATTTGCTGAGGAAATCCGCTAACAAGTACGTCTATCCAAGACAGTAACTAAGAAAGTTGTTATTTGGTAGGTACCTACATACCTACCTTAAGAGCTATAGGTTAAAACGGGAGTTTAACTGACACACCCCAGACTTGAAAAAAACCAAACTCTAACCTGGGCATTTATAAATAAAAGGCATGTGAATGAACCATCAATTCTACACTAAAGAAATCTCAATTTTATTCATTTTTAGGTTTTTCTTCTCTCAAATTTGCAAACCTTCTTTTATTTTTTGGAGAGGCGGCTGCTTTTTCCATTACCCCTACCTAACTAGGTACCTAGGTAGTTTGCTGAAGCGTACCTGACGACCAAGAACTCAATATTGCCACTTTCCCATATCAGGCGTAGGGGTGTTTTCTCGGTAGTTCTGGGAAGCCCCGCGTTTCTACCAGCCTTTCACCATGCCACCGTTGTTCCTAGCGGATTTAATTGAATTCTGCTTTACAGGAATGAGATCGGTAGGTAAGTAGGTAAGTTTTATGAGGTAATAAAACTATGGTAATAGTTTTCCAGATGATTATGATTAGGAGAGGGGATCGTCTACCTGAAATGCTATCTAAGTATATATTAAAAAAAAATCTTCACGCTTGTTATTTTTGAAATCAGCATGCAATTGAAAAAAAGAAAAGAAATAAAAATTAAAGCAGCAAATCTCCCACAATTTTTAAAGAAAAAAAAAAAAAAAACTCCTTTATGCTTTGACTTTGTCCTTCATCCGTTCCAGCCAGATGGGAAGTAGAAGAATAGAAGAAAAGACTAAAGGAAAGGAAAGGAAAGACGTATTTTTTTTTCAACTGAATCTCTCATCTTAAACCACCTCGTTTCTTTCCCATCCTTCAGTCTTTAGATTCTCAATTCCCTTGCTTGGATGCGGCTTTGTTGGATCCTTATACTTGGCGGCGTACGGATTTGGATCTGTCCCTTGTACCAAGTTCCCAAGGGTGTGGTTGACTTCTCGGTGTTTAGCTTCATCAGCACGGACATATAGAAGCAAGTCCTTCATGGTTCGGTTGCCTTCGGGCATATTCCAGTATTGGACCGCAATCTCGGGGGCCTCCAACTTCTCCCACTCGGGGAGTTTCCCGTTCTCGAGATCCTTGATGGCCCGGCTATAGGTGAGGACGGCCTCTTCTTCAAGATATCCGACAAACCGGTGGCAAATCCGGGGCGACATCAGGTAGGAGAGGAAGAAGCCGTTAAAAAAGACTCCTTGCGCTCCCAGAACCATTAACCGCATGAACCATCCGGGTTCGGCGAGCTTAAGGAAGGTGAGCAAGTGCATGCGCTCGTTGTATGCTTCTTCGAGTAAGGTTTCAATCCTATAAAACCATCGCAGGTTAGCTTTCTGGCTCTCCATATCTGGTATCTAGCTTAACATGGGATTGGTTGGCCGTTGAGAGGGGGAGGTCAGGAAATAAATTTTTTTAGAAAAAAAAGGAACTCACCATCCATTGTCTCTCTTCATGCGTCGGAGACTCTTCAGATGTCGTAACATGCCTCCAACCATCCCCGGAACACCAGCAACACTCTCCAAGAACACAAATCGAGTGAGCCACTTCTTCTCCGTCATTTGGAACTTGCTCAAGTGCTCCTGTCCAGGTGCTGGATGTCGATATCCAGTGACCAAGTCCATGCCCCATCGTAGGACACGAACACTCCCGAGTGCCACCCAGTCAGCCCAATTTTTAGCTTCCCGGTGTCCAACGGTGACAGCTTGCATTTGTTCCTCGGTATAGCTAGGTAGCAATAGCAATCAATGTCAGCCTGTCTCTAATTTATTTATAACGAACGAACAAAAAACCCTTTTCGGCACTCGACTGCAGGGGGGAAAAAAAAAGGTAGTAGGTGATAGGTAGTACTTACATAGGATGAACCCAGGCCGTTTCTACCTCTTTCACTTGAGGGGCAGTAGGAGGAGGGAAAAACTCCTTAATCTGGGTTTGCGGCGTTGATGAAATGAATCGTTTCGTGTTATTCGATTGTTGGTGGTGATAGAACCCATTGGTGAGTAGTGGGCTACCGCATCGGAGTCCAGTTGAAGCCAGATTCCTGACAGCATAGCCTCGAGCTGTGAGCTGTAGATAGGATTTCGGTAGTGTGATGACTACCCTGACGGGCGTCGTAGTTGTGAGCGCATTCATGGTTGTGGGGAGTTGGTGGTTTTGTTATGAACCCTTGGGGGGGCACGTATAAAATAAGTAGTTCTGTCTAGACTTGTATGTCTCGATTGTTATAGAGTCCCTATGTAGGTACCCAGTGATGTAGAGGAAAGCGAACACAGTAAAATTGTTTTTCAATACTGATTATTGGAAGTGAGAACATGTCTCTTGTCTCAGGCACCAGTCTTGCTTATATACATATCAGCATCTACAATTTTTTTTTTTTTTTTTTATTTCTTAGACAACTATTACACAATCAAGGTACAGCAACCGGTGAAAGCATTGCGGTTGGAGAAAATCGGAGCCCCGAGACGCCGTCAACAGCACAAAAAGAGTCATACGGGCCGAAAAAATATCGACGAGAGTATAAGCTAAGCAAACCAACTAGACATTTTCTAATTTCGTCAGCGAATAAGCCCCAACTATCTCACTTCCAAACCAAGCTTAGGAATACTTTTTCAATGGGGGGCTGTGGGACAGCAAACTGTTCCTAGCTGGGACCTCTTGACCTTATCGATTCAGGCCTAGCCCAACTTACCATCATGACAATACAGGGCGTTACCAACCAGCACCTTTTATAGATCACAGCATTGACACCGGTAAATGTTGATGATTTCAGCATACTTATAAACCTGAACTTACACACGCACAGATACAAGTGGAAATAAATTCAAATTCTTTCCCATTATCTTCATGCAGGATGATGAATTCTGCGTGTTTTAACTAAAAAACTATCTGTGTCAGACGAATACAGTATATTTGGTTTCTTGAAGAATCTAGTTGGTGGCCATGTGATCTCGGGGGAAATCGGTATCAGTGACCATGAGTCAACATTGGAAGGGGAAAAATTCGAGAATATTTCGGATTCGCGCCATCGAACTTGACTTCTGACGTCATATTATGCTCTTGACGGGGCGCATTTGGCACAGTTGTTTGGTTTTGGTAAGGCGAGATCATTCAAACGGTGTTTGAGAAAAATTTAGCAGCGTTGCTGTTCCTAGATAATATCTCGGGGTTTGATTTAATAATATTCTTTTTATATAAGGTATTACGTCGGCAATCTCTCGCTCAATCTCGCATTCCATCTTAATAAAGGGGCTTTTAGAACATTCTGGATACGCCTTTTTTTATTCTACCATCGCGATGTTGTTCATGTAGAATTAACCCAGGTGCAAGGGATGGGCGTGAAGAAGGCAAGAGAGAATTATAGAAAAAGACCTGAGTTATTTAGGTAGATGCATATGTTGACTCCGAGGTCCTCATAACACCAAAATGGCTCTCCTCGTCCTCTTTCACCTCGATAGTCTTTTTTTCGAGCTTCACAACATGCGCGAGACGAGGCCCGTTGTTTATATCCTTTAACAGTTTTTGCACTGATTCCTCAGTACCCTGTGCTTCCCCTTCAACCTGTGCCCAAGGGTTTAGAGACTGCACCGATAACTCTAGTGCTTCGCAAGACAACTCCAGATAAGAATAGGGGAGGACGAACCCTTCCGCAGTGAGTGTTTTTCACCCAGCCTTTCAGATTATACTCGGCTGCACGTTTTTGTGTGAAATCACTGGACGGTGATATATGAGTTAAATATACACCTAGGACTAGACAAACGATATCTTACCGGAATCCGACGCCTGAGGAGATGGCTGAGTTAACAAGAGCCGACCATTTCCCAAAGGGACTATTGGTCGGCAGTAGTAGATTAATGATAGAATAGAAGAAATCATGCAAAAGACTTGCCTTGAACTGTACCATGGACTTTGAATGCAATCTGAATGACAAGTTGTTAGCCCTGAGTATAAGTCGGATGACGTAGGAGAGAGAACGGAGATGTGGGCTGGATGGTGAAAAGAGACGGAGAGGAGAGGGTGACAGGATCCAATACCCGTTGTGTAGACATGCTTGAGATATAATTCTAGGCCGTCTATGAGATTGAAGCAACAGCAGATACGAGTTCTATCGAGTGTGCTACCGGGAGAGAAAGTCCCTAGGTACTAGGTAGTAGTAATTGCTACCTTCCGGTTCGGTCGCTGGATGTCAAGTTTCGACTAAACCCCACTACCCCTGCTAGGGTGGGTACCGTTATCCTTACTCAGGCGTACCTAACCAGACCTAAGCCAGATCTAGAAGATGAACATCAACACCACGAGGCTAAATTTATTTAGATTCCTTCGAATCACTGTTATTATTTTCTAGATCCTACTCTCGGTGATACAAAACTTTTTTTGCAGATAAGGAATGACATTATCCTTGACGCACTGGTTTCCCTCCTCAATGCTGTCAAACCTTCAAAGGCCCTGAGCCATTACAATCCACCCTATCCAAGCAAGTCACCACCGGCGTTTGCTATTTATACTCGACACTTTTAGTAAACAAAACTCTTAAGCATATCCGACCTCGCCACAGGTACGTTCTGATGCTGCCGGACGAATTATGTGTAAGTAGGTATTTATCTGAAGCAGCAACAATGTGTTTCATATTACAATATCTATCTCCAGCGGGGCCAAAGGTCTTCTCTGCATTTAATCATGCTGGATTGATATACATGAAGATGGAACGAATTAAGGAGACATAATTGATAGTGGCTGGGGTTAATGAAGTGAGGAGTGAGTTCAAGGTCAAGCTTCTTCTATAGTCAATCAAAATTGTTGCTCCTTTTCATTGTTGCACGTACAAAATACTGTAATTTGACCGTTCGGCTAAAAGAGCCACTTTCCTCTGTCATATTTTGTCATGTATTCAGGCTGACATTTATATAGTCCAAGACTTTCATCAGCATTTATAAAGGGGTATATGGTCTGATCCTGGGCTGGACCCCTACCTAGTAGTTTAGATCTAGAACCTAATTAGGTAATATATCAACGCCTGGCCTTGGGTGTTTACTAGCCTAAATATCCTTATTTATGGAGACGATATTATTGGTATAATTAATGAAGATACCACAGTTGGTATTCACCATACTGGGAGTCCTACCATGGAAGTTAACCCACAAATCTCCTTTTGGGCTAATGAGACTGACAACTTCGAACTAATGCCTGAAGAGCTGGCTCGACAATACTGCGGGGATACTAGAGAATTATAACACACGATAATAAAAACTTATGACTCTATCAAGTCAGAAATTGGGCCCTTTCTCATAACAAATTTGCCGCGACCATTGAAACAGTGCTGGTCTTCCTCTCTTCACAATAACATATCACCTTATGACACAGTTGGTCCTTTCTAGTGACACTCGTCCGTAAGGCCTCTACATCAGCCCCAAGCGATTCCAAAACCTCCTTTACCATGTTGATTAATCTATTAAGCGGCATGCTTTGGTGAGCCCACTCTTGTCTCGCCGCTGCCCTGTACTATAATCGCTCTCCTCTCTTTATTAGCTACACACCCTAATAGTTAGTCGTAGAGGACTCATGCCCGACCCAATTCCTATGAAAAGCCCAGCCCAAAAAGGGGATATTAAGAAAGAGATATATGTACCGAATCACCATGAATAAATATGCATGACCATGGTCTGTGGGGTAGCTAACTAGGTTGGGCCGAAAATGCCAGTGCTGAACCAGCTCCCTCATCAAACCGAGGTCTCCGCCGCCCCTGATCCATTCTTGGAGCCTCTTCTTCTCTCCACATTGCGTCTCGCTGTCCTCTCCACGCCGCGCCTGTCGCTCAACAGACCAGGCCGTGCCAGGATACCGCGGAGATGATTTGCTCAATTCTCTCCTGGTGTCGGCGATTATACTCGCTCGATACTTTAGATACCCGATTCACCGTCCCAGCCAACACTCCCATCAAGGTTGCTGCCGACGACACGCGATCCTCAACAACCAAAGATGCCCGCTCGAACACTGTTGCCAGCAGCGCATCCCCTTCCAAATGGGGCACACCAGAGTTTTTTGTCTACTACCTTGTCTTTCTGGTGGCAGTCCCGCTAATGTTCAAGGCGGTGATCGATGTGTCGCAGGGTGAGCACCACTTCTCGTCCCGGCAAAACCTTTGGACTGCCAGAAAGGCCACCAACACTGATACGCAATGAATCCCTAGCAACCCACCCTAGCTACTCCAGCTACTCCCATCTGCTATCGGATGGCTGGATACCCGGCCGGAAAGTTGTGAGTACTTCAGTTCTCGTCGCCTCAGCCCTCTACTAATCTCCCTTGGTTCCGGACTAGGACAACTCCGATGCGCAATATTCGGGCTTTCGTGACAATATCCCCTACCTCCTCTTACTTTTAATCGCCCACCCTCTCCTTCGCCGCGGATATGAATACTTTACGGGCGCAGCCAATACAATATCCTCGCCGAATGCTGCTTCTGCTGCGGGAGATGCCCGGCTCGCTAAACGGGTGCGGTTTGACTTCTTTTTTGCGTTTTTGTTTATCACCGCGCTCCATGGGATCTCTGCCCTCAAAGTCCTAAGCATTCTATATGTGAATTACAAGATCGCCAAAACCCTCCCCCGGGAATATATCCCTGCTGCCACCTGGATCTTTAGTATCTCCATGCTGTTTGCCAATGAACTTTGCCAGGGGTATCCGTTAGAGCACATTGCGGCCATCGTGACACCTCCAACCGGAGACGCAGCTCAGGAGCCGACGCTCGTGCAGTGGGGACGCTATCTTGATAGTTTTGGGGGAATAATGCCACGATGGGAAGTCTTATTCAAGATTACCACCCTGCGGCTAATTAGCTTCAATATGGATTATTGCTGGAGTCTGGATTACCCTTCCTCAAGCCCAATTGAAGTACGTTTGATAATCTCCTCCCTTCCCACGCAATCCATGCGTCTAACAGTCATAAGAAGAAGCAACTTGATCCGGCGGCTCTTTCTGAGCGTGACCGGGTCAGTATCCCCGCCGAGCAGTCCGCGTTCAATGGCCGCAATTACCTCGCTTACACACTCTACTCCCCGCTGTATCTGGCTGGTCCGATTGTTACATTTAACGACTATATCTCCCAACAACGATATTCTCCACTATCGCTCACCAAGACTCGCACCGTCCTCTACGGTATCCGTTTCTTTCTGACCTTGCTCGCCATGGAACTGATCCTCCACTTCATCTACGCTGTTGCGATCTCCAAAGCCTCTCCCAACTGGGCCCTCTACACGCCCGCTCAACTCAGCATGCTCGCCTTCTTCAATCTTCACATCATCTGGCTTAAGCTTCTCATTCCCTGGCGTTTCTTTCGTCTGTGGGCCCTCCTCGATGGCATCGACCCGCCGGAGAACATGGTGCGTTGCGTCTCTAACAACTATTCGGCTTTTGCCTTCTGGCGAGGATGGCACCGCTCCCTCAACCGCTGGGTTGTCCGCTATCTTTACGTGCCTCTCGGTGGAGGTAACCGTCCTAAATCCACTGGGCCTGGAAATAATAACAATAAATCATCTTCCCCGATCTTTGGCAAGTCTCGTCAGATCTTCAATTTCCTAGTTGTCTTTACCTTTATCGCTCTCTGGCATGACATCAACCTTCGTCTTCTCATGTGGGGATGGCTCATCACCCTTTTTGTGCTTCCTGAGGTTGTGGGAACCCTCCTCTTCCCCGCCCATCGATGGCGCTCTCGACCTACTGCCTACCGCATCATCTGCGGTATCGGTGCTGTGGGAAATATTTTGATGATGATGATTGCGAACCTAGTTGGTTTTGCACTCGGATTAGATGGTCTGAAGGGTCTTCTCAGCGAGCTCTTGGGAAGCTATGCCGGTCTTGTCTATCTAGCCTCAGCTTGTGCAGCACTCTTCGTCGGTGTGCAAGTTATGTTTGAGATCAGGGAGGGCGAACTACGGGCGGGGATTCGCATGAAGTGCTAATGACTCTTTTTTTAGAACAGCCTTGGATTCATCTTATTTTAAATACATACAATATATATATTCGTTTTTGAGCTCCTCTCCATTTACGTATCGGATGTCTTTTTTTCTGTCCATTTTATTCTTAATCCCCTTCTGTGCCCGTTACATTTGTTCCGAACCGAGATACCCAAACCGGGCCAGGATCAAGCTGTCACAAATGAAATACGCATCCGCGTGGAAGAGATGAATAGAAAAAACTCCACTGCTTTCCCAAGCAATGCCACCCCCCACCCCCTACTCTCTCCGTCGTCATCGTGCTGATTTCGAATTCTTGGAAGATGGTATCCCGTAGTCTATAAGGTAGGCTAGGTATTTTTCCATTCGCATCTTACCCAATCCCTAGACGTCGAGTTCCATATCCCCCCTGTTTCGCCCCACCTACGTATCCCCCTTACCCTTTCTACGGACGCGGGAGTGGAAACCCGAGTACTCAGTCATTCATGAACTGGACCAAGTTGAGAGATACAATACACAGGTACAGGTACCATCCTTAACCAAGAATGAAAGTATAACTCTTTATCTATAATATGCATTTATTGTGATATCATGACTCATGTCATATATATATATATATAGCTTGCTGTATAAGAAAATCTTAATTAAATCAAAATGTGTGGTCAGGTCTAAATGTGAATTTGAGCTTACTTCAAAACTGTTCTCAAAATATATATACACATAACCCATAGTATACCAAATCGTATGTATATACGCTTACACGCAACCCAAGAGCTAAAGGGAGGCCAGTGTGGTTAGTTCACCGGAGATGTATTAATAAAAGAGAGGGAGTCAATGATTCATATTGGATTATAGAAACATGGTATTCGAATTTGATACCTAGGAATATTAGTACTGAAAATGCATGTGTGCTGCTATTCGTAAGCGATATAGATGGCAATCTTGCGCGCCTGTAATATGGGCAAGGTAGCGGGACTTTTGACACAATATGCTTCGTCGAGCTAGAGGTTTGTGCAGGTACTGCCAACTGTTTGGCTTGGTGAGATATTTAAAAGGGTGGAGGGCATTAAGAGACACATACACACACAGAGAGAGAGAGAAAGAGAGAGAGAAAGAGAGAGAGAGAGGCACTTCGGGTTCCATGAGTAGAACTCTAAAAGGGTGATTCCAAATTCGCTCAAGATGGCCGAACAGGTGTCCCTGAGACAACAGTGTAGAATTCCTGGCAGCCAGCAATAGTATCGGTTGGGGTCGGCGCTGCTGAGGTGCTGGAGGTAGTGATTGTTGCAGAGGTGTCAATCCCAATACAAACTGCGCGCATGTCATAGTCACTGAGACCTGCGTAAAGCTCAGTATCGCAATCAACCGACAAGCCAGGGATTCCACTCCAGCATCTCAGCTTTTGTGATCTCGAGATCGGTTTCGATATTCGCACAAGAATAATCTATTGTCCAAGTCAGTCAACCGGGTACTCCCTTTCGTGCGTTTGTGCTCCTTGATTTTATGGGATTGCATACCACTTCTCATGTAGCCATAGACCTCAGTGAAACAGTTACAGTTTGACACGGTGGTCGGCTCTGTCGCGTTGATGGGCAGGCAGAAGCTGGAGGAAATGTAAACATGGTGGTATTGATAAACTGCTCTGCCCATGACAGAGACACATGGCCCGCCAGGGCTGCAGCCACGATCATCTGGAGTCTTGCCATCGTTTACTGGGTATGAAGGATGACCCTCCGAAAAGAACCCAAACATAAAGTGGTGAGAGCATGAACTCTCGGGAGGATGCTGGTTGGGCGATATCGGTATTGAGCTAGCTCGGCTATGAGGCGAAGAAGCAGAAAGCTCGTTAGCTAATTGGTGGAGAAGCCCAAAAACAAAAACATAATTCACTCCAAGAAAAACAAGACGGGAGGAAATGAGCTTATCTGAGTTTAGCTACGGAGTATATCAATCTCATTTCATCATAATTTTCCGACAGTTACGTTTCTACTCATTACACCTTAGAATCAAATACAACATTTCGAAGCTAACATTTTCCTCCTCTTCGAAGCTTCTCCCTGAACCTCGCCTTCGGATGGACGTTGTAGACCTCGCTTTTCAATTGTATTCTTATAAGCAAAGCTACCCTTCGGGGGAGCTAGATGCCATCGACTCTGTGATCGAATTTATCTGTGATACGAACCCTGTTCCTGGATGGGCGTTTAGTGCCAGTCACTCCTACACTACCGTTACAATCTATCCGCACAGTCGACTCTTTTCGGATTCCCCTTTGACTGGCCGATCGACGCGCCAGCTAGGCGTCGAGAGGTTCGACGCTTCAAGAAAGCAATCCGAGGCATCCAAACCTCTGCAAACTTTACCACATGGCTCGCATTACAGACCCCCACTAACCGCTCTGATCGGTTTCCTCCCGTCAGGAAGACGCCATCAAGCTAGAGCTGTCTTTAGAGTGAAAAAGGGTAGTATTAACTTGATCCGATAGTAGTGGGGGGGGGGGGATCGTGATCAACTCTTACCTTTCTTTCCATTAGGGAGTATAATAAAGATCAGAGAGTATGTTAAAGATAGCATAAAATTTAGTATGATAGTTAAAAGATCCAGAAATCTGTCGGTGGCTGGTAGCCCTCTCTTCGCCGAAGACAGCAGCTTGAACCAAGAACTAAGCAAACAACGCAAAACTAGACAATCATGTGCCTTATGTTCCCTCTCAGTGTGGTAGTCTATGAGATTTCGAGTCTCAAATATCCGAACAGGAGATCGCCGGCGGACGACGATACTCTATATCCCACTTCCAATCATGCCGGAAGTAACACCAAGGAACTACCATCCCACTATCAAACGGAACCTTAATCCACCCCCCTATATCTTCCAGGGTGCACCCTTCAATCGGTTCGCGCTCCTCCTCGAGCTTAAACCCACCCTCGAACGGATCATACTCCTTCCAACTCGCCTGAATCAGGCGCACGAACCCTCCCTTTCCAGAATCATCAGCAAGGACTGAATCTAACTCCTCCTGGGTAACTTGAATACAAAACATGTATCGTTGTGACCTACGGCACCTATATTGTTCTTGTGACTTGACCTTAGGACCCTGTTCCTCCTGTAGCATAGTCGTCGCCCACTGTTTGAAGTGGTCCCGAACCACCGCTGTAGTAGCGCCATCAAACGTCTTCGAATCCTCAATCACAGTCAGAGCTAGATTGTCAAGCAAATCAATACCCGCCGCCCATTCTAGCCAGTCTGTAGTATTGGCGAGAAAGCGGCGCATAAATTCGTCCCAGGCTGGGTTACTTTGGTATGTAGACCGATAGATAACAAACCCCCAGGCACGATGACCATCTTCGCGAAGATACTGCTCGATTCTGTCGGCCTCATTGTTAAGGGGGCAGATGTGCGGGAGGCGTGGAGTCAGTTCCTGCACTGGGGGGAAATCAGCCGGTGGGCGAGTGTATTTGTCCAATTGAGTATTTAGTGTTAGTGGAGCTGAGGAGCAGAAATGTTGACGGGGGGGAATTTTCTGATGCCAATTTCTTTGTCCGACACTGAGCATGCGCCAAGTGGGTGAGATGGGGGTGAATTCTCGAAATAAAAGCCTAGGTATTCTTGGAAGAGCAAGACCCATTCTTCGTGATGGGCAAAGATCTTTTGGTGGAGAGAAAGTGGAAAGAGCAGAAGCAAAATGAAGGAGAGTTTAATTTAAGGGAGTTAAAGAAGCTAAGTTCTGGTCTAATGTTAAAGATATATATTAGAACCTAGCTAGACCCAGCTAACCTCATCTAACATAGTTTTGCGGATTATTCAGCGCATAGGAAGCTACCCTGGCCTTATAACAGCTACAGTGTATTGGGCTTCAAAGGGTTGAACCAAAACTTGGGATAACGTTACTTGTGCTCTGTTTTCTACCTTGACCTATCCTACTCACGACGAACGAATGTCTCGGTGATGAGGTAGGAAGAGCGTTAAAAAAAAATGACTGAAGCAAGAGGAGACTACAAGAGTTGGTTCCCTTCGACTCTATCATGTCCTGCGATTAGCTCGCGCATGCAATAACGTTCCCTAATTGTTACACTTCGCCTACTGGAGATATCTCGATGCTTTCTATGCAGAGGATCTCAACCAACGATCCAGCCATTCTTCATTGTTAATCCTCCGACCCTTTCCTGACATCGTTCATCTGACCCTCGCCAGAGACGTGAAGGGAAGGTGGTTCAAGAGCCTTGGCAGTCGATATCATCTAAGATATCTTCATGCGTACCTTCCTTTCAATTGCAAGACTGTCCAACAGCGCAGAAGCCTAAGGGAATGGGCTTTGGAGAACGCAGCTTCTTGGGTCCTTCAATTTTATTATTGATCACTTGGGATAATTGTATTTCATTCTATGATAGAGCTATTCCCTAACCTATTCCATGGCAGCGCTATTCCTTTTCCCTGTGAGGCAACTTGACGTTCCCCGCTCGACTTGCCAGAATACCATGATCACTGGGGACGGGTCGCTGACGGATCAGGATGTTATTCGATTCCACAAATGCAACAAAGCTGAAGGCCTCATTGCCCCTGATCATATCGTAGACTTCGATGGGCATCATCATAAGGCACAGGGAGGTGTTCGACTTGAACACTGCCTCGATCTTGATGTCCGCAATGTTTTCTGGAACAGATTTTAGGAGCCATTTAGTCCACTGTTCGACATCCGGAATGCTCGTCTTCCCCTCCAACAATACAGAAACAAAGAACCTTTCCATCGGCGGATTCGTTCATTTTTCGGAGACGAACGACCTCCCTCGGAATGTTCTGAAGGGGGCGGAGAATGACGGACGGCTTTTGTGAGGCAGCAATATGCACAGGAGTGAAGGCGAGGCGGCTCTCAGGACGATTTGACCTTTGCACGAGCAGGGAATGGATTTGGGCGACGGTGATCTCCAGTTCCTTCATATTCCTCAAAAGATCAATGAAGCGCCGAGTTAGAGAGGTCTTCCATATCATCGGTTGCCACCGATTCAGATGCCGCTGCAGCAAGATACTCATTCCTTGCGCCCGAGGAACCAACGACGGCGTTGGTCGCAAAGCATGTGTCGAGCATGACGAATATGTCAGAATCGGCGATCGGGAGAAATTCTGTTTCGACGAACAACCACGGAATGGAAACATTGGTTTCCCGGCTGCCACTATTCAGAGTGTTAGGTTTCATACGAATAGGAAGGGTTGGGGAATCAGGCGGAATCTTACATTATATGAAGTGGACACAATTCGGAAGGTCCCCGGAGGGTAGTAGCGTGGCCCTCATAGACGACTATGAAGTGTGTTTTGGGAGGTTTGTACTTAGAAAGTGTAGTCATCTCCGAGTCTGAGCATCGCGTGATGAGATCGACGGAATTAACAGGGAGTCGGTGGCGTAGTTGAATCGTCCCCGAAAAAGCTCCAGGAGTTCGGTCTCAATATCTGTTGGCCGTGAAAAAATCCCGTAATCTTAACCACTGAGCTAAAAGAGAAATCTAGACATCAACTTCCGCCGTAGGTTGATTTTTGGTTCATTTTCAGGCTGACAATATCTTTCAGTCCAAGGTCGTCATTATCCCATCTCATGGTGAGAACGCGGACGCATTCATATCGATGCTTGGAAATGAGCTCCCTTCTGACCGCTTTGATGGATAGAATTGATGGCTTCCTTGAAAGATTTCTCATGCGTCATGGCATGGGTCGTACGGGTGATACGGTTATGAGACATGGTAATAACTTTGGAAGGGGCTGGAAGGAATCAGATGGGGAGAGAGAAGGTGATCAAGAGAAGGTGGTAGTTCTTGACTAGAGCCGAAGAGAAGAATGGATATTTTTTCTGTTTATTGGGTTAAGAATTTTTAACAATGTTTGACACCATAATTCATCTGGTCTGTAACGAGTTCCTTCACCTTAACATTTACAGGCAATCGAACAGTTTGCCCTCTATGTATATCAAATATTCCAGGTATCATTAGCCGTTTCCTTGGCTAGACTGACAATTGTGTGTTGAGAGCAATCTTCTTCATCCTTTCCTTGGGACTGGAGCTGTGTTGATACACAATGACATGAAATTTGCTCATAGTTGCCCTTTCACTTTCCCTCCTCACGCTTCTTCTTCTTCTTCTTCTTCTTCTTCTTCTTCTTCTTCTTCTTCTTCTTCTTCTTCTTCTTCTTCTTCTTCTTCTTCTTCTTCTTCTTCTTCTTCTTCTTTTCGTTCATCTTTTCATTCATCTTCCTTTCCTCTTCTTCTTCCTCTCCCTCCCCTATTGATACCTCTTCACCTCTCTCCTCCCCACACTGTCTCCTACTTTCTTAACCCTCCTTCCCTCAGATTGATAAACCGACGAATCTCTCAACCGCGATCCCTCTCTGCCTTATTTCGCCTCTATCATGGAACAGCCGCGTATTCAAAGAACACGGTCTGGCTGGGATTCTAAAAAGGTGGAGAAGCAACGACTGTCCCTCAGACCCCCCCGCTCGTGAGAGAAAGTCATTCTATCTTGTCGTCTGCGGCACGTCTGACCACAAAGATGGTTGGATTTTCTCCGATTTCATGAGAATATGTATGGCCTTACGTGAACATGGTGTTGGAGGTAACTTTTTTTCGTGTTTCCCGCTCGAGCGATACTTTATCTGGTTATGAAATGATCATACACCCGCAATCGACACTATTAAATTTGGAAAGTATGGAAACAACAAAGAGAAAGCACTTTACATAAGTAGGTAATATTGGTGGACACAGGTGGGGGAACATGTGGTTTTCGAATGGGTTGAGCAATGGATTTGAGACAAGCAGCAGTTGGCAAAGCCGGGGGATGTGATTAATATCATTCTGAAAGGCCATGGAACTACCAATGGTCAAGACAGAGTTGATGATCGGTACATCCATCCATATGCCTTCAGGAATCTTCTGGTAGGCTTTGGAAAGGGGGTCCAAGTAAATGCCAGAGTGGACGCCTGTCATTCAGGGCACTCCCTTGAGGCAACCAAATCAAGTGAACATGATCGCTACCTCGCCGTCACTTGCGGACAGAAACAATTGACATATTCAGCCATACGGAGTGTAAGCAATCGTATACGCAATGGTTGATTTGCCCATGCCTTCGTGCCGTCGCTTGCTCGGATTAGCCTCCCTGGAGGGGCACGACGCAATATCGCATGGACGGTAACTGACCACAAAGCCTTCATGAAAGAACAGCTCGTGCGAAATCTCACTCCCGGAGCCATAGTTATTGAGCCACACTTTCTAGCGACTGACCCAATTGATGGTATGACGTTAGTTGAGGAGCTTATCTTCCGGGGTAAGGTCAATATCTTTTACGACCCGTGTGTGGCTGCCCGTCGGCGGCGCATTGAATGGCTGACCACAGATCCAAACATCTGGAGCCATGTTATTTCTGAAGCCTCGCCCGTTCCTGTCCCACCTTCGCACGTTAAGGAGCGGCCTTGTTCCAGACCTTGGAGTGTATGATGAACTTTATACCCAATCGCCAGACTGGGGAAGCATCTTACCAAACCTCTACTGGCGTGCTAGGCGCCGATCCACAGTGTGGGACGTTTTTGAACTGCTTGTAAATCATGGACTTATCAACCCCATTTGCTTAACCATTCCAGTGTCGCTGTTGGAAAGTTTGGAGGATGTTTGGTTTGTAAGCGCAGTACTGCAGTGCCTCTCCTTCCCTTGCAATGACAACATGTCGGCCTTCCGACAGGAAATACCGGTACAGACGGGCGAATGGGCGTTTGATATAGACTGGTATATATTCTCCATTCTGTTTACCGATCTTTTATTGCTCTCAAGCGTTATTGGATAAAAGATTGATTGAGCTGACGAGCTTAGGCTGGCCACCATGCTTGTTTGAACTGGGGCGGACATTCCCCGCCTCTTAGAGACCATCGAAGATTCCCACTTTCTAGGGTTATGTGTGATGGACAAGCTGGCGCTGTTCAGGTTAATATGTCCAGATATAGTTATCTCCCAAAACCTGAGAGAAAAGGAAGTCAGTTTGCGGCCTGACGGCAGCGTCGATCCCGCCGACAATGTCTTCGGCTTTTGGCTTCCGCACGGTGTCACCAACGAGTCTCCGGAGGCCTTTGCCGAAGAAATTCGCAGATGTAAAGCCTGGTTCAACAAAATCGAAAGGGCATTTCGCCTTGTGGAAGTGCCAGCCTAGAAAATGACCAAATATCAACCAACAGCGGAGAAGTTGATGTCTAGATGTCTCTTTTAGCTCAGTGGTTAAGATTACGGTATTTTTCACGGCCAACAGGAAGGAACTCCACGAAATAGCCTTTGGCTAGAGGAAGAGCAGGTTACATTCTTCGAGGAAAATCCGGAGTTACTCCCAGGCGCTAAAGGGCGCACCGAGTCGAGTGTGGTTCATGAGTTTCTGCCCTCAGATTAAGCATGGACACTAAAACGATCCGCCTGATAGTTAAAAAACTACCTTCCTCTCATTTATATTAAATTATAAAGTAAATTATATCTCAAGGCATTCAAGATATTTTTCCTTAATTATTTAATAGCTCCAGCCAATGCTTTTAAGCTTACAGAGGCGGGAGCAGAGTTGAGGATCTAATTCTTTGTGTGTTTGAGGCATGTTTTGAAGTCTGAATGGCTTTGAATGGCTTCAAATTTGGGATGTACTGAAGGTGGTGTTATAATTGGATTAAGTGCAGTTTTAATATTACTAGTGCTTTATTCAAATTTTTTTCATCCTACTGTACATGCTATTGTGGTGGCTTTAATAACTGGGGTCCCTGCACTCATCTTTACATTGCTAGATATGAAAAGATTAAGGAGTATACTCTTGGTGCTTTTGAAGGGGCTTTTTTTTTTTTTTAATGAAAAATTGTTTATATTGTTCTCTAACATAGATTATTAGGTATTATATTATTTCAATAATGTTTCTATTTATGAAACAACCACTCTGCGCCAACTGAATACTCTGGCTACAGAAAGATGATATTTTGTTGTATCGATATCACACGAATCAAACACAGTTTGATTATCCTGGATTCGGCAGAAATCCCCCGTTCACTTTCAAAAGGCTTAATATGCTAACGCGTTTTATTTCAAACGCATTGTCTTGACATAGTTCAGCCGGCTGCTGTCTTGATCAAACTAGTCATAATGAGTACTCTGATTCCGCCCTAGGCCGGATGTATATGCATCATATTGGTATGTTGATGCAAGAGCTCATATACTCGAGATCTCATTTGACATTGAGAGGACCGGGTCTTTACCAGTCCTGCAGGCCTGTGGAGGTTAGGGTCTCATCAAGGCCCCTTTGTAGCCACGCCCCTCGTGATATGTGTTTAGCGTTTCCGAAATCTACTTATTAGACCACATATGTCCTCAAGTCATTCAAACCCAGTCTTCCCTCCTGAAATCTAGAAGAAAGCGCCACACCTCGAATCCTCATGAACCTTGTAACAGTCCAAGCCACATGTTCTCAGATGACAATTCCGGCACCGAATTTTGCCCCAGTATCCACACATACAGCAAAAGTGTCGCGGAGCCCTACCGCTGACTGGCGGACCAGCACGCGACGCGTTATATGTCAAGGGTGGTTCGGCAATCAGAGCCTGCATGATGCGATCTGAGGGCGCAGAAGGAATGTATGAGCGGAGGAGGGGTTCGTTATCGTATTTAGTTTTTAGGATCTGGTTATCTGAATGTCCTTCTTCTTGGGATTGCTGTTCCGCTTCTTTCTTTTCACTGGTAGATGATTCTGTGGCAGGTGGTGGAGCTGCAGACGTTTTTCTCGATGATGCAAGCGAATCCTTCTTCCCACGCGATGCATCCGGTTTGGGGGTGGTGGCCGGTGTCGAGCTCCTTCTCAACGCCGCAGCGGAGGGCTTTGTTACTTTACTTATCAATGGACGTTGCGCAGTACTTGCGATGGTTGTGCCTGTAGTGGCCTGCGCCAAAGCGGCTTCTTCATCGTCGAGATAGTTCCGGAATGTTTTTTGCGATTGGAGAATTCGGCGGACGTTGGAGGTGACTTTGCCTCTTGTTCCTAAGACAAGGGTGGGACCGCCCCGATACTATTAGCCTCTTCTTTTCTATCCTACACACACCATACAGGAAAATCTTCTTAGATGCTATCGAAGCTTCGTCTGTTTGATTCAAACGTACCTCTACCAGCCGCGTCCTTCTGTTTGACGGGAATAGGAATGTTGGTATCCCTGTGGTTTTCTCGATCAAGCTCCGCTAAGTGTCGAACGATCGCATTATTTTGTCTTGAGGACACGTCTGTTCGTGCAGGGTCTCGAATGCCGCGTTTCCTACCAAGTGCAGGTGTGATCGCTGCCTTTGCTGGGTCGAATCCTTTGTCCTGTACGTAAGTCCATCCGGGCGTGGCGTGGGAGGAGCCGCTGGGAAGGAGTTCGACGTGATACATGTCTGGGGAAAGGGTTGGAAGAAATAGAAAGAATGAAAACCGACAAGGCTAGATTCGATGGTAGGCGATCATTATGTTGTGTTTGTCAAATGTTAAAAGCCTCAAGACAACTTGATTCGGAGGAAATGCGGGCTTTCATTTCGGGGAGTGGTGTTTGTTCTGTTTGCATATCCTGTGCTGCCACTATCCAGGACAAGAATAGCCTACGCCGAGAACTCCTTATGTTTATTGGAAAAACAAGATATTGCGGAAAGATCCCCATAGATATATTGTTCCGTGTCAAATACTATGGCTATAATAGAACTCCGCAGTTTTCAACACCCCTGAATGATTATGGAGTATTGTTGACAGCAAACAGAAGATAACAAAAAAAAAAAAAAAAAAAGAAAGAAAGAAAGAAACAAACAAAAATATGTACCTAAACCATAAGAACAATGCTTGCCAAACTAGCTATGCTGCTCAGAAACCAGAATAGAGTAAAAAGAGAAAAAAAGAAAAAAAATTCCAAAATCAGAGAAACAAAAGTGCAGCTTTTCTAGCCTCCGCTTATAAAATCATTTCTTCTTTTGCACTTGATCCACTTTTGCCTCCAGTTCGCCAATATACGTCTGAAGTTTCTGTGTAGCAGTTTGTAGAGCCTGGTCAAAATGATTGGCTGGTTAGTTTTCTCATAAAATCCGACCTTAAGTTCTATTGGACAACAACGAGGATTGTCTGAAGAGAAATAAGGGAAAATAAATATTGAATAAAAAAAAAAAAAAAAACATACAATGATATCCTCCGTCAGCATTTCATTCGACATTCTGTACTCTCCCAGGATATAATAATAGACAGCAGCGCCAGCAACAAGAGCGCCAGAGAGAAAGCCAAACACACTAGTAATAAGACCGGTTTGCGAGATTAGCTTTGGGAAACAATGTTACCTCAAGTAGTAGTGGCCGGAGAAATTTACCCTCCTCGAAAAGCTCCAACGGGCTTCTTTACCGGCAAGGTCGGGCCAGCTTCCTTCCTCAAAGGTGAGGCCGAGAAACTCCGCGTGGCGGCGAATCTAGGATATGTTTTGAGGGAGGAGCGGAGAAGCGTCCTGTGCATACTTGTATTCATGGTTATGGAGGAGTCAGATGGCTAGCGTTATGGTCAGTGATACACATTGAAGCGTAAATTGAAACAGACTGTTGGTCTTCCTTACAATTAGAAGATGAGAAGTTGAGGAGGCGAATTTAAATAGGAAAAGATGGGGAAACTGAGAGAAGCCTAAGTTGGGTCGAGTCCAGGCTGGGAGTGACGTTCGTGTTTCCCGTTTGGTTTTGGCGGCAGCCGTTGATTGGTCCAACCAATCACTGCATCCTACCTACCTAAAGTTCCAGATAATATGTACTGACCCAGTGCTTCAATGTCGACCTACTCTATGCTCAACTGCATCTTTGCCTACATGATTATTCTCTATATAAATAGGGGTGCATGGAGCAGAATGAATGAATTATGGATACTTGTAATCCATACAGTAAATTGTACAAAGAGAAATCCTTCTACCCATCTATTCATCATTTGGTACTTTATCAATCGTCGCTCATGTCCACGACCAGACCAGGTGTTGTTACATACATGTCATATTTCCATACACAACATTACAAATGAGGACCAGAATTAATGAGGATGTAATTGACCAAAGCAAGCTCTAATTAGCCATTGTAGTTTCGTTGAACAAATCCGCCAGCAGATCATCACGGCATGCTTCCAAATTCGGACTACTGATGCTATATGTACTCTCAAAGGCATGGATGCTGAGCTGGTCAAAAAAAGGTCGGAGCACCCGGTCGACAATTTCGTCCTTCGCTGTTTCACGTATCCAATCTGCCGTTAGGCCCGGATATCTTGCACCATGATGTACTTCAGCTGTGTCCCCAGGAGATTCAGACGGTGACGCTAGTCTTCGTGCTTCAAAACTTTGGGAGACCTCTTCTGCAAGTGCCACCGACTCTGATCGGTCGGGAGGATAAACGGCATCGATAGTATCAGTAACGTACAGCCACTCGAGGAGCTGAAAGTCATCCGGTGCAAGCACAAGCAGGGTATCCAAGAGTTTGCACGCCTGCAACAATGAATACGGGTTATACAAATCCTGCTGAGAGCCAACTGAGATTGCGGATATAGCTTCCTGAAGCTCAGCGTTGATCAAAGGCCAGAACTGGCTAAGTGCTGTGGCGGTGCTCTTGAGGGTGAGGGCCCGAACGACCATGAATATTTCAGCCCGTGTGGTAGATGACGGGGAGGAAGAAACGGTAGCTCCAAGAAGATCCTCCAGCTTTTGAAGTAGCGTTGGCAGCTCTCCAATGAAATAGTCATCACTTGCAGACAGAATAGTAAGGCTTATCCGTCGAAGATTTAGCTGGGCTCTGCGGTCAGCTTCTAGACGCGCAGCGGAAGCGCCAACCCCAAACATGATGCCGGCCGTAGTTGGGGGAGTAAGGCGAGACATGAGTTCAGCAAATCGATCTTTGTCGGCAAGAACCCATTGCCGTAGGAGGCTCATCCAACCACCTTTCACTAGGTCAAGCGGCGAGCCGAAAAATCGAGCATCGTTAAAGGCATCAGCGACATCTTTCTTCCAGATCTTTGCGGCTGTTGGTATTTTTGATACATGTTGCAGCAGAGCCATGAAGTTGCGGTTGAGGTTATTCGGGAAAAGACGAGAGCGCAAGAGTGGCCCGATCACGTTTGTGGAAATGCCGGACACCGCGGTGTTAATCCGATCTGAATCCGCTAACAAGGTCACAAATGATGGCATCGAGATTGCAAGAATGCTAATCATATCATCGGGGCCAGTATGAGGCAAGGGTGAAACATCGTTATCCAACGACGCCCGACCTAGTAGCCCCGGCTCTTGGGAAAGACCCAAAGGCTTGCTTGTAAATATTGCAGTGAGTAGGCGCAGTAGCACATCCTAGGTGAGGTAAGTATTTCATTGATGTATGAAACAACACGGTAGATACGTACCCCAAGCTCCTTTCTCATGCGCCGATCTTCACCAAAGCTTGTATTTTCTAGCTTTGCTCCAAGGATGGAAGCAAATTCGACTAGTCGAGGGAGAATCTGTCTATGTGGGAAAGGATTACTCAGGACATCACGCAGAAAAGTTGTGCAGTCTGCCCAAATTTCATCAAGAACATCATCGTCGAGTGATCTGGCATAAGTCACCAGGAATCCGGCCAGTTCAAATTCGGTAAGATTAGAGGTTAATGTCGATTTACGGCTTGGGTCTAATGCTGCAGGATTAGTTCGCGTGTATATGGCATTGAAAATGGCAGGAATAGCGATTTTTGGCCGAGATCCATCGAGGGTGTGAAGTAGGCTGAATATCAAAGGCGACGTGTCAGTGTCGGACTTGATCCACATCTCTACTACCGTTTCAAGGCACTCGAGTGCTTCCGCAGTAAAGAGATGTTCGAGGATCCGTCGGGACCTATTGCGCATACGTAAAGATGTATATTGAAAGGAAGCCATCGACTCTGTGTCCTGGGGCTGGCTACTACGCTCCACTGCACCCCATGACCAGATAGAAAAGCAGAGACGCACGGCATCCTGGAAGGACAGAAGAACAGTAAGTCTATGGTTTACGGCAGATGACCGAGAGTGATTTGCATCCGATGTGAACACTCCAGACACCATGTTTCCAAAGAACCCTTGCGTTTGATCTGGGGTCTTTGCGGTTGGAGCATTTGCCTCTTCAACGAGGAGGCGTTCGTGGGCTGTTGCAATGCATGTTTCGAGCCCAGTGAGCAGGGAAATAGTTGTGTGCTCGGAGCGATCCTGTGGCCAGCTCTCCGTTTGCTTAAAGGCTAGTCGAAGATTGGAATAGGAAAGTCTTATCTCCTTGCAAAAACATTCCACCAGCATCAAGAGAATCTGGAATATGGTTCCAGAATACAAGGGAAGCGCATCACAAAGAAGCATTGTCCATTTATCCACGATTTCCCTTGTGCTTGGAGAACTAATACCCTTAAGGAGGCAGTCTAGTAGATGCTGAGGAGGCTGAGGAAGTGGAGGCAAGGCTGGTGCCTTTTCCCCTTTATCGCTTGTAAAGGATAGAAGCGATGGGCTGGTCAATCTTTCTCGAGAACTTACCCGCTGATGTTTGGGTCTTGGGGGAGGCGGTGGCAAGTAGGCCTGGGCGAAGCGAACCTTCAAAACGGCTAGGAGGGTGTCTATTAGAGCACCTTGGAAAGCAGCACTACTGCCTTCATCTAATGCAAGAGAGAGCTGATCAACAAGCAAGGAATCGATACCAGACTCTACCAGTTCTTCAGCACCAGGGCCTAATAGAAGCTGGCGCATAACTAAAAGTGAAGTTTGCTGCAATTTGACTTCCTCGGAATTTGCTGTTGCAGCCGTTTTTCGCGCAGTAACAACCTTAAGAGATGCTTG
Organism: Aspergillus haitiensis; assembly: GCA_027569155.1. Classification (NCBI taxonomy): domain Eukaryota; kingdom Fungi; phylum Ascomycota; class Eurotiomycetes; order Eurotiales; family Aspergillaceae; genus Aspergillus; species Aspergillus haitiensis. Next base: position 58,139 of record JAPDEO010000029.1, read on the forward strand.
AAATATGATTGAGTGAAGGCTCGGCGATTCTGAATTCTCTAGGAGCTTGTGTAAGAAGCATGTCACCAATGTTATAGAAAAGGACCAACCTTCTGAGCCAATAGCCTCCTGGCGCCTATCACTTTGGGACATTGTTTGAGTAAGTAAAGCTGCCCAGCCGGGATGAGAAAGAGCGTTGATAGAATTATAAACCGTCTCAAATAGGTAATTGCACTCTACATAGTCATCGGGCGACACAGCAATATCACCCTTGGCTAACTCGGCCTGATTCTCCCACTGAAAAAGACTTTCAAGTCTTGCGATGATAATACGGAAAACCCTAGAGAATGCTGTAAGCATTTTGTATCAAGGAAGCAAAACTTTATGATAGGTAAACTCACTTCGCTACCGACGGCAGATCCTGAAGCCAGTGCTGAACAACCTGAGACGTCTGGTTAGAGCCCTGGGACAATAAATCCAGGACGATGAAAAGGGGGCGTTCAAGCATCGATGAGTGATAAAATGCTTGGGATTGAGCTGAATCATGCAAATGCTTGGGGGGGAGCTCATAGGTGTCATGATGACTATGGTTCCACAAAACAAAAAACCGCCCAGCCTGTTCTTCTGATGAAAGCTGAAATGTTTGGGGGGAGGGCGAGGTGAACATCAACGAGGTTATAGACGATTCAACTCGATGATCCGACCAAGAGATTGAGTGCAAATTCCACAAACAACGAACCGCCTCTACATGGAATTTTGGGCTGAGTGGCGAAAGATATTGCCAGAGTTGTTTGACAAGCGGTGGTATCATATCAGAGACATCTTCGTAGCTGATGTAGTAACCAGGTCTTTGGATAAAGTACAAGTTGGTTATAGCAGAAGAGATTGAGGAAATCACTGAAAAAGACAGTGTAGATGACTCGGCCTTAGCTTTCTCGATGCGTTTGCAAATAGCGAGATAGAGCCGCCTGTCGCGCAAAATACGCGACTTAGGAAGCTTTTTCAACATTACTATGAGGAGGTTTATTCTTTCGGACACTGGCACGGCATCCTTGCTACCATCGAGCGCCGATATAGCTAGTTCATGAGCATTTTTTATAATCAGCTCCCCAAGGTCCTTCGGGACAAAGGGAAATGGTTGCGGATCGAGACTATTCCTGCTTTGCTCATAAAAGCTATGTATCTTTTTTAGAACGTCAGGGCCAGACTTAGCCAAAAAGGATTGACTGCTGCTATTAGCCAAGTTCCCAGAATCGGGCTTCCTGAGGAAAGCCCTCTCGGTGAGTAATCCAGATAGAGAGTTCAGCACTTTAGACAGCCCATTAGACACAAGCCGCAACTGGTCTGATGTTGCTAAATATTTCCCGCAAGACAGCTCGCTCATCTTTATGAGAGTGGACACAGTTAAGAGAGGAGCATGGATCATGATCATATCCTCCTCTCGCACGTTGAAGTTATCCAAGATGAAATGGGCAAGATCCAGGTTGTCTAATAGTCGGTTGGTATGGTGGCTAAGATCGCTCTGGTTCCAATCAACTAAATTTAAAAGCTCTGAAAATATCATACCACTTTCAACGCCGTCGAAGAAAGAGGTAGCGCTGCGAAAGACCTCCGTAAAATGGCTCTTCGGGGCGGTTTTCTCCAAAGCCTGGACGTGTCGTATAAATGGAAGAAAAACAGCCGGCACAATATGCCCGCCAACCTCCCAGCGATCCATGAGCGAAAGCGATATTCGGAAGGGCTTTGCCTTTTCTGATGGGGTATTTGTATCTTGTTCGAGCATCCGGAGAAGACCATTTACTAGAGGTTTATAGCCAAACTGACTGAAGTACTGCGACTGCGAAAGTTCTTGACCATCGCTGGTCGATTTATGGGGGGTGTCTGATGATGAAGGACGAGCCTCAAAGGAGGCTCGGTCATTTACAGGATCAGGGCCTAAGAACCAAGCCCATAGTCTCCGGTTCAAACTCATGTCCCGGCGAAAGACAACACCCGCGGCCGCAATGATAAGTTTTTGGAGGTCATTCTCGGTAATCCGGGACTGCAGGATTGGCGAACTAAGTGGAAGATGTGTTACTAGTAAATCTAGGAAATTTCGCTGGACGAGGACCTGCTCGTCCGCAAGACCAGTTGCAAAACACCGAATAAGCAAACCCGGCTCCGGTTGAATGACTGAGTCAACTGCCGCTCGCATATCCGGTGACATGCCGTTTGAGTCAGTTAGGTCGCTTTTGCTCGGTCTACGATCCGTTATGCCTAGTTTTGGAAGAAAACGGTTCAGGTAAGCCAGAACGCCCGAGCGCCGACTAGGGCTTGTAATCGACGCGAGAAAGAAGCATTGCCAGAAGTATTGACCACTCGAGTTCGCTTCAGTCCCGGGTCTCTGTGTGTCCATCTGACTCGCGATGTCGCGAAATTTATTGATGAGTCGTAGCGTAGGGTCAAAGTCGTCACTTGTCTCCTCTTCTAGCCCAGGTAAAAGAGATAGAATGATCGCCTTTAATGCTGGCCGAATCGACCATGGTTCTAAAGCGCACACGTATGTCTCAACCAGCGATAGGAATAGCGGGCGAACGGTAAGTGATGCAAAGGTCAGGGTTGGGGCGATGCCAGGGAAATACAAAGGTAAGTCTTGTGAGAGTCCGACCGCCTATTGGTAATGGTTAGAAAATAATATCAGGGTAGAGTAAGAACGCGAGTTCCAGAGCACTAACCTTGATCAAATTAAATATATAGGTATAGACCTCGAGTGCCTTCTGATGAACGCCCGACGGCAATGAAGGGTTCATACATTGTGACAGCCGCTTTGAGACGAGCACCTTATGAGGGACGACCGCCAAATCTGGAGGATGTGATTGAAGAGCCTGGAAATTCGATTCCAGTCAGTCAACCTGCCCATGTAGCGACAAGATTTGATCACTCTACCTTCAAAAGTCGGCTCAGGAACGAGATATAATCTGCCCATTCCTGCAAAGCAGTGTCGAATAATGACAAGGCACGCTCAACGCTCGAAGCATAACGGCGATAATTTTTGTCCTTTTTCAAGGTATCTAAGCATAATACATTGTATGAGCATCTAGAATTTACTCGAAGACGATAAATGTAGAGGGGGGATAGCAACCTTCCTTCCCCCGTAGTCGGGAGCGCGTAAGAGAGCTTTCGGAGCTTGCGGGGGAATTGGACCTTGGGAACGTGCTCGGATCAAGGCTCATGGTGCGATTGGCGAATAGTTACTGATGGCATAGAAATCTGCAAACTGCACTTCATCATAATTCACCCATAGAGTTCAACCAGTAGGATAACAACGTGGCTAACGAGGGGCAGTGGTTGATGGCCGCTGAAGCCACGAAGCAGAAAGTGCCAGGCAGAAGGGAAGTTGCTGTTGGCACCCGTTCTTGGGACAGCTTCTCTTCTCCGCCCGCACGAGCTTCTCCGCTCACCCTCCCTTCCTCACCTAGCCCCTCACTACTACTACTACATACTACTCAGTCGCCCTGCTCCCAGATTGTGCATCATTATGCGCGATCTCTCGGTTTTTATCTGGAGTGTTTACTATATGCTTATTGTTTAGGATGCTCGTTTGATCCCCACCCAACTCGGCCCTCACCTTGCGATCACCCCCTTCCCAATGCGTGCGGGTCCGTTAGTATGGATTTGGAAGCTAAGGAGCCCCCTCAGCGTTTATTCGTTGAAGGTGCTAAGTCGCAAATGAATGATGAATGTAAATCTTGCTCGCCAGGGGAATCTACGAGGTGTAGCAGCCGCGAACGCAGTGATAGCCCCGAAGGTCCTCCCCCTCCTTTGCCCCCGCGGCCCAATTCTCTCAGCTTGTTAGAAGATGGAGGAGTTCCTCCACGCACGCCACGGCAAATTACGCCGGTAACCCAAGTGGGCTTACAGTCGACAGCTACCACGGCTGTTTCGTTGGCGGACACTGGATTTCATGAGAACGGCAGGGAAGGTTTACCAGCTCGCAGTCTTCCCGGGACTTTGCGCGCAAAGGCTAGTCTTAGCCATTTGGCCTCTCCTAGGGGCGGAAGCGATGCTGGAGATTCTGCAAGTATCAGGAGCTTCGTTCCATACACGGAGCTTGGTGACGTAGATAATGTCTTCCATGACTTTGCGTCTTCCGATATAGGGACTGTTGTACAACAGGACGGTAGCGGTTTAATGCAATTCCCCGAATTTCAGGCTGATGATGTGGAAGATGATTTTACAAGCGAGTTTGAACCAGTTGGAGACGTAGGTGAACAAGGAGAGAGTGAGGGTAAGTGATCCGCATTAAATCATAGGCTGGCTATCTTACTAACACGCTGGTCTTTAATCAGAGCGTGTCCTTGAAAATTGGAAGGCAAAACGAAAACATTATATTATTCTTTCCGCGGCTGGAAAGCCAATCTGGACACGACATGGTGACAGCGGCCTTATATCGACATATGTTGGCGTTATCCAAACCATTATATCTTTTTATGAAAACGCCAAAGACCGTTTAAGTAGCTTTACTGCTGGAGTTACAAAATTCGTAGTGGTAACAAAAGGACCTTTACATCTAGTCGCAATCAGCCGAATGCTTGAAAGTGACACACAGCTCAAACTTCAACTTGAGGCATTGTACATGCAAATTCTTTCTACTTTAACCCTTCCATCCTTAACCCATCTTTTCTCTGTACGTCCATCTACCGACCTCAAACGGCCGTTGCAAGGCTCCGAGACGCTTCTATCGACCCTCGCGGATAGCTTTACCAGAGGGTCGCCGTCTACCCTCCTTTCGGCTCTGGAATGTCTAAAGATTAGAAAAGCACACCGTCAAATTATCAATAACACATTCTTAAAAACAAAGGTCAGCAACCTTCTTTACGGCCTAGTGGTAGCCGGTGGTCGACTGGTTAGTGTCGTGCGGCCGAAAAAACATTCCTTGCATCCTGGCGACCTCCAACTCTTATTCAATATGATATTTGAAGCAGAGGCCGTCAAAGCTGGCGGCGGTGAGAGCTGGATTCCTGTGTGCTTGCCAGGATTCAACAGCAGCGGCTATCTATATATGTATGTCAGTTTCCTCGATCTCCGAGGGGATGCCACTGCCGTGGATGAGGAGGCAGCAACCAAGGAGGAATCCGTTGCGATCATTTTGATAAGTACCGATAAAGAAAGCTTCTTCGAGCTACAAAAAATGCGAGACGACATCGTCTCGGTAAGTGCCTACCCCTGCTATGTGAGAATTTGAACTAATGTAGACCTCTTTCCTGTGGTAGCAAATGGAAAGAAACGGCAGCATCAAAATAATCAAAGAAGCCATCGAAAGAGGCCGACCAAGTACAACAGACATCGTACCGGGGACAGTATTGCATCACTTTATGTATAAATCACGAGCAAATGTCCAGTTTACTATGTCGGCATATGGTCCAGAATTTTCTTCCGTCTCCCGGCGTCGAAGGTACGTGAAGACTCCCAGTCTACAAACAGTGCGAATCCTGCCTAACCCGCTAAATATTTTAGACTAGTTTCCACATACAATAATCTCCACGCAAGTGTCCACTCTAAACACACCCACGTCAAAGTTCACCACTGCGTGTCACAATCATCAAGCTCTTTTGCATGGGTGACTCCGGTGTTCGAGCTCTATTGCGTTGCTAATCCCTATGCAAATCGGAATGCGCTAGCACAGAGTGCTAGCAAAATCGTCCAGTGGGTGCAGAAGGAGGAAGAAAGACTATTTATCATTGGCGGCGCTGTAAGTTATTGAGCTAAATCTCGTTTCGACGTCAAGAAGGCTGACGTATTACCAGGTTTTCTAAACGGCTCCCCTCCCATTTTGTCATACAACGTCATGCACCGACATTGCCTCTCTCTTTTTCTCTCTACCACAACTTAATCTATAAAGCAGCAGGCATATTTCAAGCAAATCTCAGTTCGACTATATTTGTATCATATACTGCCTTCTTTTGTGAAATTTCTCAACATTTCTGACAGTTTCATGACCGGAGTTGTTTAGTATTAAGAACACATACCCCGAAACAGAAACCTATAATGCCAATTGTCTAGTCAATTGTATCATCACGCAGAGCAAACAGTTCTTGCATAAGCTCATCCGCTTTGCTCCGAATAGCGTTATGGTACATAGTATTGGTGATAAACTGCTTAATGCCCTTGATCTTCGACGCGGTATTGCGAGCGTGCTCAAGATGCACATACATATCATCCATATATGTAGCCGCATAGACAGGAACCTCATTCTTTGCGAGCTGAGCCTCATCATAAAGCGTAGGCCAGTCCTTTGTTGACGCAAGGATTTCTGCAGCTTCCTTGATCTGGTTCAGCTCGGAATAGGAATCAAACATGTCTTTATAGATCTGTGGGAGGTATTAGTTACATGTCTGTTTGATAAATGTGGGTAGCGAGGAAATGAATACCATCTCTCCAGTAAACATAATTTGAGCCGAGGAGTCCGTCATGGTAAATTGAAGGTCAAGTGCACGGTATCTATCTGCAGACCAGTTTGAAGCTTCCCTAGTTTCTTTTAGTGAAGAGCTGAGTGTATTACAAAGCGCTATTAGCCTCACCCCTGGCAGTAGATAGCTTCGTGGAGGATAGCATAAATAACATTATTATCGAAGCCGCCATAGCTATCGATCGCAGTGATAGTCGGGTAGGTAAGGTCTCCAAAGACCTCTATATCGTTCCAGGCACGTAGAATCAAATCTACAAGGTCAGCATCGACCTCAATTGAAATTTTCGAAGCAAATTTAGTGTACGATACCGTGAACACAATCCAGCCCACCTATATCTAATGTTAGTCATATTAGCCTTACAGGGAGAGATTTCTGGTGCCTTACCATGCATGCCAAACATGATACCCAGCTGCTGAATTCTCTCGGGTGTGAGAGTTCCGGATGGCGCTTGGACCTTATTTTCTCTTAGATGTCGCACGATCTGTTTGACACGTTCCACATCTTCGGGAAATTTCGTATAGTACGCTTTATTCCTCTCAATCACCTTTTCTTCTATGAGTTAGACAGCCCACTCATTGAATCTAGTGGAAGTCAAATTACCGTATGTGCGGGCGTAAACCGGGTCTGGCCCATTGACAAGGGGTGGAAGGCCGCCACAAATGAACGCTTCAGTCAGACCTTCTGGGCTGTTTGTGAATAGTTAAAGTTTCTGACACCGACCTCGTGAGATTGAGAATCAGTTATGACTTACAACATTGAAAGATAAGTGACAGCACAGAAGCCTCCAAAACTCTGGCCAATAATGCTCCATTTTCGTTTCTCCTCGGGATAATCCAAAGTAAGACACCGTCGAATAGCTTCACAATCCCGGACAATATTGTCGGCACGGAAATGTTTCATATATTCAGCCTGTTTAATAGCATTTCCTTGTAATGCAAGAGATTTTGCAGTAATTGTCGAGCTCATACCAGTGCCGCGCTGATCTAAAAACAAGACCTACCCCTTTCGTAAGAAACATGTTCTAGGATAAAGAAGCCCATGGCATTTATAACCCAAATATGCATACAGTTAAGGCCCAAACATAAAAGGGGTACAAACCTGATATCCCTTGTCTAGGACATTTCCAACCCAACCATAATCCTGAGGGGGGCGACAACCCATTCCCGGGCCACCTTGGAGGTAGACCATCCAAGGAGTAGTCGGCGGTTTATCATCCTTATTAGTGTCCACTGGCTTTGTTAGGCGGCGAACACTGCGAGCAAATAGTCGCAATGTCCCTTCCGCTGGCTGGCTATAGTTGACTGGAACCTCAAAGAAAAGCTCAGCCACTCGTAGCTTTCCTGGATGACAGCCACTCTGATGTCAGCAATTGTTCTAGGTAGTGGGGATCGAAATCACCTCCACTAGCTTGCATTAATGAAACACACCTGGTATATTATGGAACCGTCGGTCGATTAGTTTAGCAGCCATTTTTATTCCTCGATGTGATAGTTGATGGTTCAATCCTAGAATATTCGTAGTTAATTAGAGAAACCTAGATAGGTAGGCGGGATTAATAGTGGTTGTTGTTGTGGTTGTTGGGCAGGTCCCGCTAGATGTGAGGGGATTTGCTTTTTACCTCCCCGCTAACGACTTCTGCCCCTGGAAGAATTCCCACACCTTGCCCGGAACCATGGAGAGTGGAAAAGCCAAGCCACAGAGTTGCATCCTATGTAAGCTTGCCCCTCTCACTATATTATATTTCTATACTCCGTCCTTGGGATTTCTTTTCTCTTCCCTTCTTTCTCGCTCCTCACTAACGTGTGCCATAATGGAGCTAGAAAGCATCACAGAGAGTGCACTTTATCATGGGAAACTCCATCAGATACTTTGGGAGGCTGCTCAAGCGGGGAAATCAACAACAGTGCTACCAGGTCCCGAGAGTCTGGAACGGGCCCGGAAACTACTCCCTACCCAGCTCGATGACAATGGGAGAGGGTTTGAAAATACCAGGGAGCACATCCTAAATGACCTTGTTCCAGCCTTCAATCATAGTAGTATAAACCCCAATTACTACGGTTTTGTCACAGGCGGCGTTACCCCTGCTGCTCTTTTAGCCGATAATATTGTCTCTGCATATGACCAAAATGTCCAGGTGCATCTCTCTGAGCATTCCATTGCTACAGACGTTGAATATACCGCCTTGTGTCTCCTGGCCCAGCTTCTAAAACTGGATGACCGCTGGTACAACGGTACTTTTACGACAGGTGCAACAGCTAGTAATATCCTGGGACTAGCCTGCGGACGGGAATATGTGCTAAAACACGCTCTCCAAAAAAGGGGGGCCTCCGTCACGAGTGTGGGAGAATCCGGTCTGTTTGAGACCATGCAAGCAGCCGGTCTTTCGGGAATCCAGGTTCTCTCGGCGATGCCACATTCGTCTTTGGTTAAAGCAGCTGGTGTACTCGGCATCGGGCGAGCCAATGTTAAAAATGTCGGTTTGCTTAACGATCCCGTCCGGTTCGACCTAGGTCGCCTGGCAACCGAGCTCCAGAGACCAGGAATGGTATCCATTGTCGCTGTTTCATGCGGCGAGGTCAATACTGGGTACTTTGCGACCGATGGCTACGAGGAGATGCAGGTTCTACGCCACATGTGTGACACATATGGCGCTTGGCTTCACGTTGATGGGGCTTTTGGGATCTTTGCCCGAATTCTCGAACCGAGTCCAGAGTTCACTACTGTCCAGAGGGGATGCGAAGGAATCGAGCTAGCAGATTCAATTACTGGGGATGCACACAAATTCCTCAATGTTCCCTATGATTGTGGTTTCTTCTTCTGTAGCCATGCTGGCGTCGCAAATAATGTTTTCTGTAATGCAAATGCGGCCTATTTGGTCAAGGATGAGGCAGCTCAGCAAACGATTCCCTCACCGTTAAACATTGGAATTGAGAACTCCAGAAGATTTCGCGCACTTCCGGTCTACTCCTCTTTGGTTGCATATGGAAGGAAAGGCTATCAAACGGTGCTCCAGAGACAAATTCGGCTGGCGAGGAAAATCTCGGATTGGCTGTACGATCACCCTAAGTATGATATACTACCTTACATGAAAGATAAACAAAAACTTCTTGATCGAACTTTCTTGGTCGTGTTATTTAAAGCTAAAGATGAGTTCTTGAACGACGATTCGTTGACGAAGACCGATTTAGCCGCACGGATTAATAGGTCCTCCAAAATGTTTGTCTCTGGCACTACATGGGAAGGAGAGAACGCTTGTCGCATCGCTATTTCAAATTGGAGAGTCGATGAAGACCGGGAATTTGCTCTCATCCGGGGCGTTTTGGACAACATTGTTGGGTAAAAATAATCAAATACCTACATGACCCGTCTCTACATTTCATCATCCCATAACTAAATAGAGCAAAACCTCATACACGTCCTTAAATTGATTCTTCTATTCCATCGCGCTCTCTTCCCCCCCCCCTCCTTCCCCCCTCTTTCTTTTTATTTCTATATTTTGTATTACCCCTTATCACATCAGTAGCTCCCCATTTGCTACCGTCGATATCCGTATTTCATTTATTTAACACGGCGTAAACGTAACCTTAAATAATGTTTCAGGTGGGTATTAGATATTTAGATTCTTGATCGAGCAGGTAGGGCTTTTTTCAGCCAAAATACAAGGCCCTTCTTCTCGAATCAACCATAAAGCACATAGTATGTAAATTTATTTCGTAGAAAACTTGTTTAAACGGCCCTTTGATTTATACACTATTGTTTATCCCTTCTTGATCAAACATAGGTCATCTATTTTATACAATTAAGCTTTATGGAGCGTGACACACGTGACTACGCGTTAGAAAATCGAGACGCGTGCTAGTACTCTTTTGGGGTAGGCGATGGCCCAACATCATTATTATTGTTGTTCGGGACATCTACACAACTAATCCGCGCCGAATGTCCTATATGGAGTTATCGAAAGAGCCATGAGTGCAATCATACGCCTCTATGACTAAAAACAATTTGAAATCGCATCTCAAATGGCTGCTGGATCAAGGTCCTTCGCTGTACCCTGTCTTATATCCCACTGCGTGGGAGTCCCATACCAAAATTAATGCCAGCCAAAACGCATCCCATGACGACCCAGTCCCGGGCCTCAAACGGTCTGCAACTCAGATTGAAGACATTAGTATTAAGGACTCCCAACCAGGTCTTAATGCGCTGGTGAAGGGGAGCGCGGAGGATGCATCCGAGGTAGATCTTGACACAGACATGGCGCGCCTACAATTCGCCCCTCAGTCCGCGAGCAAGCCACGGATGTTCAACTACGCTAAGGACTTTTCTGCTGTTGTTCGAAAAGAACCCGATAGCCCTATAAACTTTAGCTCGCCAGTAAAGAGAAGAGAAATATGCACCCCGAAAAGCATGCCAAAAAGAGGTGGGCGTTTTCCCTAGACTACATTTTCTTTCTACCAGAGCTAATTATTGTTGAGATGATAAAGAAGCACAGAGCGCTCTACCCTCTTTTCGCGATTCACATCAAGTCAAGACCCCATTGCTATCGGAAGAAAAATTGGCCGCGCACTCCTTCAAAGATATAGACACTATTGACTTGACGGGAGACATTGACCGGATTCCCACGTCGTCTGAGACTGCAGAGTTTGATGAGCCACTTCGTCTCTGGACTGAGGATGCAGCGTCACGAACGGGTCCTCTTGACAAGCGCGGAAAGAAAAGAAAAAGTGACGAATACGCCTCCGACCTTGTTTCACCCAAACGAAATAGTCATAACAACCGCCTAAAACCTGTAGCTGATGAAACACGTTCTAATCAATCTCGCCCCCCACATGCTCGGTCATCACAGTCCTCAAGTATGCTGTTATCCCCAGCCAAGAGACAGGGACAATTTATCGAGCGTAGCGTGGCAGACCGTGTTATCGAAGACTCTGATGACGACGGCGATGATACTCTGTTCGAGGAATTAATTAATGATAATCCAGAACCTACTTTACACAAGGACGAGCTACTTTACCCGGTTCTTCCTCAGGGACAAAGCATAAACGATCATGAAGATACCTCGTCTTTAAAGCGTCCGCTATCCATCCCCCGAGAATCAATCGATGTACAAAATAATAGCCGTTCAGCTCACGAGAAAACATTTCCCAGCCCTCCCACGTCATGCATTCCCCCAGTGTCGTCAAATTCAGAGCCTGTGAACAAGGACATCGAAAGGTTTCTGCTCATATCAGTGGACTCATTTAGTAGAATAATTTCACACATTCAAGATACTCTCACAAAGAACTCAGAAGTCGTTTATCAGCAGGCAATGAAAGGCGAGCTCGCCCCGGAGCTCATTGCCGAGAATAAGATCCTCGCCGAACGAATTGAGACTATTGAATCTTTGATTAAACAAAAGACTGCATATCAGGATTGTGATGCAGAACGACGGTCTCTAAAACAGTCACTTATGACGGCAATCTCGCAAGGTCGTAATCCACAGATGATGCCGGAGCTTGAACGAAATCTAAAAGTCAAGTCACGATTAGAAGAGATTGAAACCGAGATGCTTCAACTTATTCGAAAATCTGATATATTCTCGACGCTTGATTCCTTAGAACTAGATCGTCCTCGGCTCGCTTCCACTCGCTCAAGTCCCTTTACGCCCGCTTCTCTATCGAACTTAGATTTTATTCGCAATAAGGTATATTCGAAGGAGCCTCGAGGGCGTGAAATATCGCAAACACAGTCGGAGCAAGATGTTCACAGCTCACGATTGAGAGTTTCAACTCGAGAAACAACTTCTCTTGCCAGGACCGCTCAGGGGAACTCCAAATCTAGACGATTTGATTACGATGACTCTGTAATGAGTGAAGATGAAATGACTTTCACGCGGACTATGGCTTCCCCTGCTTTTCGTGCCCAGGAATTGGATGTTGAAGATGAATTTGACTCAGAAACCTTGGACCAGGAAATGCTTGATGCTGCGTATTTTTTAAATGACGATCAGAACCCGGCTCAAGAAAATCATGAAATCCAGAGCCGGAAGGTTTTTGCCGAGATGTCCGGTAATGCTTTACGGACCCCGGCTACACAAAAGTCTCAAAGCCATAGCACTCTATGGAACCAGCACCCATGGTCGAAGGATGTGAGAAATGCCTTGAAGGATAGGTTTCACCTTCGGGGATTTCGACCAAACCAACTTGAAGCTATAGATGCAACATTGAGTGGCAAAGATACCTTCGTGTTAATGCCAACTGGGGGAGGAAAGTCATTATGTTACCAACTCCCATCGGTAGTGTCTAGCGGTTCGACTAAAGGCGTGACAATTGTAATCTCACCGCTGATCAGCTTAATGCATGACCAAGTTTCACACCTACGCGAGGTTAATATCAAAGCCTTCCTTCTAAATGGAGAAACACCAAACGAAGAACGTCAGTGGATCTTAGATACTTTATCTGGTGGAGTAGATGGAGACATTGAACTTCTATACATTACTCCTGAAATGATCAATAAAAGCCAAATCCTTAATCGAAAGTTGGAAAGTCTTAACGACCGACGAAAGCTCGCGCGTATTGTGATTGACGAAGCTCATTGTGTTAGTCAATGGGGCCATGATTTCCGACCTGATTATAAGGAGCTTGGAGAACTCAGGTCCCGGATGCCTGGTGTTCCAATGATGGCTCTCACAGCTACTGCAACGGAGAACGTCAAAGTGGACGTAATTCACAACCTCAACATGGAAGGATGTGAGATCTTCTCTCAGAGTTTTAACAGGCCAAATTTAACTTACGAGGTCCGCCCAAAGAAAAAGGGGCAGGCGCTACTTGCGAGCATTGCAGAGACCATCACAAATTCGTACCGGAACAAATCTGGGATTGTGTACTGCCTTTCAAGGGATACTTGTGAAAAGGTTGCAAAATCTCTACGAGATGAGTATCGTATTAAGGCCGAGCACTATCATGCCGGATTAGATTCGAAAGACAGAGCACAGATCCAACAACGGTGGCAGTCGGGAAAGTCACACGTCATAGTTGCGACTATTGCTTTTGGGATGGGTATTGACAAACCAGACGTGCGCTTCGTCATACACCACAGTATCCCTAAAAGTTTGGAAGGATATTATCAGGAAACTGGCCGCGCTGGCCGTGACGGTAGGCGATCAGGCTGCTACCTATACTATTGCTATCGAGACACAATAACTTTAAATCACATGATCGACAAAAGTGATGGAAGTATACAGCAGAAAAACCGACAGCGTCAAATGCTACACAATGTTGTCCAGTTTTGTGAAAATAAAAGTGATTGCAGGAGAGTGCAAATCCTAGCATATTTTAATGAGAATTTTCGCCGAGAGGACTGCAATTCCTCCTGTGACAACTGCAAGTCAGACTCAGTGTTTGAGCTGCAGGATTTCTCCCAATATGCTGCTGCTGCAATTAGGATTGTTCGGTACTTTCAAACAGCAAAAGAAAAGGTAACTATGTCATACTGCGTCAACATGCTTCGAGGGTCAGTGAAGAAATTCAAGAGCCCCGATCATAGGCAGGTCTCTGGCTATGGCGAGGGCTCGGATCTTGAGCTCGGAGAAACAGAGCGGCTATTCCACAGGCTTCACAGTGCCGGGGCTCTAAAGGAGGATAATGTGGTCAATGGAAGTGGATTTGCTATCCAGTATGTCAAGCTCGGACGTCGAGCCGCAGATTTCGAGAGTGGCCGATCCCGGTTAAAACTTGATGTTCGACTTTCTCCAAATGGAAAGTCTCGAGATTCGACCCTAGGAAGTCGATCTGGAGCCACCAAAGATTCATTTCCACAATCTACCAACGTCTCATCGCCGGTTCAATCGGCAAGCCGTCGCCACTTAGCTCGCTATCGGCATAATGATGCAAAAGAGGACCGTTCGGATAATGACAGGGATAGTGATGGGTTTGAAAGAATTCGTATAGTTGGAAAACGAGATCGACACAAACAGAATCTTGTTGGCCCACCAATCACTCAGGACCACCGATTCGACCAGCTGGATTCTCTCCACAAGGCAGTTGCGGAGGATTTCATGGTTTACGCCAAAGACTATTGTCAAGATGTAAGGATTCTACTCATGGCATTATCCATACCCTATCATTATAACTATTGCTAACCCTGAGATCAGTTGGTACTCAAAAAAGGGCTTCGCAACCAACCATTCTCCGATACTGTCTTGCGAGAGATGGTTATAGGTTTTCCTAAAGGTAAAGGATTAAAAATGACCCTAATTTGAGCAATTACTAAGACAAGTTAGACAAATCTGAGCTTCTCGGAATTCCAGGCATAGATGCTGACAAGGTGCATCGTTATGGAGACCGAATACTGAAACTTGTTCGGGACACACATCGCCGCTATAATGAGTTAAAGAAAGATCGGGACGATGCCGATGGCATTGTTCCTGATCCCAATCATCACAATGTTGTCAACATCAGCAGCAGTGATGAATTCAGTGATTGTGACGACATCCTAGACCAAGCAACCATCCTAGGTTCAGATAACAACATCGTTGCAAGTCGATATTTCTCAACACAGTTTACAGCAGATAATGATGACTCGACTGACGAGTACCAAGCTGGTCCTACCGAGTCTAGCACCCCTAAGCCACGGAAGCGACAGAATAATAACAGACGATATCACCGTCAGTCAGGCAGCTCGAAACCACGAACAAAGCCTGTTAGATCTAAAGCTAAGTCAAAAAACCGGCCTACCAGTCGTGCCGCCCCGCGAAAAGGATCAAAATCCAGCCAGTCGACAAGCAGGATAGGAATGATGCCTATTTAATAGTTTACGATCGTCTTTTACATTGATTTCACGCTTCATGATAGGTTTGATGATATAGTTTAGAGTTCATACCTTTCCTTCATAATGGCTTCAGAGCATCTCTAGGCGTTTTGCTTGGTATCAAATCTCTTTGCTTTCGTATTGCGGCCAGCTGATGTGGTATCAGCTTGAGTACTATATAGTAGGTAGGCGCGGGTTTTCCTGTTTAGAGTGGGGTTTTCAACTTTTGTCTGGTTTCTCCCTTGTGCTTCGGATAATATGATAGATAGAATCAAGTATTAAACTATCGTCATAAAGTGCGAGACTTAGTCGCTCAAGGAGCGTCCAAAATCAATAAGCCTCAACCGCCGCGCATCACGTGGATGAAATTGGGCAACTTTGGCTTTTACTAAGAACCTAGATGCAGCAGATTCATGTGGAAGCTCTATATAGGATGAGCCGGCGTCCAACAAGGCTTCTAGAAGCTCATTCATCTCATGCGCCGCTGTCTCTCTCTTAGTCGACGGCTGACCAGATGTTTGGCCGGTTTGGCGGCGTATCATATCATCAATTCGGTGCTGGTTGGCATTTAGTTCATTTGATTCCGAGAAGTCCGCCTTCTTTGGTCTCCCATGCCGTGTATAGCCAGATTCCAAGGTGGCATCAGAAATATCCAAGACATCTCCCACCACTGGGCCCCCAAGATCTTCAGCCGCGATCAAGGGTGCAAGCGTCCTATTACAAAAATCGCGGAGGGCCTCGCGCATACGACCAGTATCTTTATCCAAAATATTTGTCTTTGCCCCTTGAGCTTCTACGTGCTCATGCGCGAGTTGGGATGGTGATTTCTCCTTCCTTAGAGATTTATCTCTTGTAATACTTTCTATTCTCCTCTGTAAACCATCTCTAATTGCCTGTGCGTCACGAAGATTCGACTCTTCGGTTTTCAGTCTTTGACGCGTATTGGAGAGGTTCTCTGCTGTTTTTCTAACAGAAATTTTACTTTCTTGGACAATGCGACAGGTCTCTTCAATCGCAAGTAGGGGTGGTAGGGATGAATCTGCTCTGGGGAGATCCGCCTCTGACAGTAGAAGGGAGTCATATGCTTTCTTTGCCCGTCGCACTTGGGCAACACGGGATCCTGTTTCTGCGTTCAAGTGGGAGAAATCGATTGCGTGGGCCGCTGCGCGCAGCTAGGTTGCAAAGTAAGCATGCAATGCAATTCAACACACTATGTCCTCAAGTGGTAGGTGCAACATACCTTGCGCAAGCCATCTTCCTGGTGTTTGATACGAAGCTGAAGCTCCCGTAAGGTTTCGTCTAATCGTTTCTCATATGCTTGGGTCTCAGAGGAAGTTATGGGTTGGTGAGCATAGAAGTCCTCAGCCTTTTGTCGATCCTCTGCGAAATGCTGCACCTTATCAACTGTTTCTTTCGATACTTCCATCACGGCCATTACACTGGCGAGCAGTTTATTTCTTCCTTTCAATCTTTGGAGAGCTTGAAGAATACCGGGTTCAACGATGAAGTAAAATGAACCATAGTCCTTTTCTGCCATAGACCTGGCAGCTTCAATGGCCACGTGACGGAACAGGCTCCTTACCCGAAACAGACTAGCGCATCCTCCGTGCCAACATTTGCCTCACTTCATTTCATTTCGCAACATCACCTCAATTCTCACCGCGACATCGTCACCTCTTTCTCCTCCTCCCCTTTCGCCCTCCCCGGTGCTCCATCTTCATTTCTATTCGGACACTTTTTTCGCTTGCTTACTTGTCCTCTTTTGTCGTTTACCCTTCCTATAAAGAAGGTGCAATAGCTCCATCTCGTACCTGTGTGGCGGCCCTTGTGTGTTTTGCTATTGATTCTATCGAAAGACGTCGCGTAATTTAGGAAGGGGAAAAGAAAAGCTAGAACGGGCTTCGGCAGTCATTCAAGTCCTCCACTTGCTCTTGATATATATTTTTTTCTTTCCTTATTTCTTTCCACTCCTTTCTCTCCCCTACGCTTTTCACTCGTCAACTCCCAATCACGTTCGGACCCTAAGCACCTCCTTATCCTCGTCCATCACAAAACCTTTGCACCGTTTCATCGTACCCGGTTCGATCAAGCCTTTTCTTTTTACTCTCTCCTTGTTTCCTCTGCTTTGGCACAACTTTGCTTTTGCGAAGATTCCCACCTTCCAAATTCAAGGCCCGTGATCACCCAGCATCTCATCCACCTCCGTCGGCTGTTCCTTTTCTTCATCAGCCTCACTTCCTTCACTGTGCACGAACACACCAAGTCTCCCTATCTATTTCCAAGCACCAGATTTCCCTCTCCAATCGATCGCTACACCAGCACACGCATTATTGGGAATCCCTGGTGTACATAGTCGATCAAGATTAAGCAAAAGAAACAAGCTATTCTTTATAATTGGACTTTCTGCGTAAGTCAAAAGAGAAACAAAAACAGGGTCCACATTTGACATAATGTCTGCCTCTCCGTCTGCACTGCAATCGACCAAGCGGCCTCTTGAGGACCCGTCTTCGCCTTCTGGCCCCAATGATCAGCCGGAAGCTAAGCGTCCAGCTTTGGATAAAGTAGTAAAGGGAGATGAGTCAGAGGCGTATGCAGATGTCAAGGAGGCATCCAGCGCTCAGGCTTCTAGTGCTGATGGCCAAGGTGATACTGTTGTGACGGATGCTCCCGAGTCCAAGGGAGTTCCTGCTGATACACAGCCGATTCAGTCGACGGCTTCCCATGGTGAGCCAGCAGGCTCCCAAGGAGACCAGCAACATTCCCAGGATGAGTCTAGCTGGATTCATATCCGTGCTGTAATTTCCAGCCAAGAGGCTGCCACCGTCATTGGTAAAGGCGGAGAAAACGTATCCCAAGTCCGTCGTTTGTCAGGCGCTAAATGCACTGTTAGCGATTACTCTCGTGGTGCCGTGGAGCGCATCTTGACTGTTAGTGGCCCACAGGACGCTGTTGCCAAGGTTAGTCTCTTATCTCTTTTCCTCTCATGACAAGCCAGGTTTCTCCATGTATCTCTGGCCAAACCGCTAATCTTCTGGTCGCCAGGCATTTGGTTTGATTATTCGTACCCTCAATAACGAACCCCTTGATGCCCCTTCTACTGCCCAATCCAAGACTTACCCCTTGCGCTTGTTAATCCCCCATATCCTAATTGGCTCAATCATTGGCAAGGGCGGTGGCCGCATTCGTGAGATTCAAGAAGCTTCTGGAGCTCGCCTCAATGCTTCAGATTCCTGCCTTCCCCTCTCCACTGAACGTTCACTTGTAATCCTTGGCGTCGCTGATGCTGTGCACATCGCCACATACTACGTTGCCGTTACACTTGTTGAGCAACTGACCGAGCGTTTTGGTGGGCCAGCAGCTTCTGCATATGCTACCCGAAGCGGTGGGCCCGCTGGCGCTGTCCCAGGTGGCATGCAAGTTGTGCCTTATGTCCCACAGCCCACTGGTGGTCAATACGGCCATCCAGATACCTTTAAACGCCACCACCCTCATCCTAACCGTGCCGGTACTGGTACTTACGGCGTTCCTTACCTCCATGGGCAGCCTGCTCCTGCTCCAGTAGCTCAGCCTGCCATGCACTACGGTGCTGCCCCCAATACCCCATACGCTGGAGCTGGTCCTCACCAGCCTGCCCCCTATGGTGCGCCGCAGGCTGCTCAGCCTCGTGGTGGCCCGACACCTGCCGTTGGTGGAGTGATGCCTGGTCAACCGCTGACTCAACAGATTTATATTCCCAACGATATGGTTGGCGCTATCATTGGAAAGGGAGGTGCTAAGATTAACGAAATCCGGCATCTCAGCGGCAGCGTAATCAAGATCAATGAGCCGCAGGAGAATAGTAATGAGCGTCTAGTGACAATTACTGGTACTCAAGAGTGCAACCAGATGGCTCTGTATATGCTTTACTCGAGACTTGGTGAGCACCTTCTTACCCAAGCTCAATACACGATAATTGAATAACTAACCAGTACAACAGAAAGTGAAAAACACCGTATCTAAAGGGGGTGAGTGTTTAAACTGTGTTTGGTTTATTTCTTCTATTTTGTTTTCCATCTTCTTCTACTTTTATCCACTTCAGGAGCAACTTGGGCTTTGTATGTGTTTACGACCTTTTTCTTGAAAAGAAAAAGAAAAAAAGTCGTTTGATTATGGTGGCCTTGGTGGATTATTCAATTGTTTCTTCTCTTTTTTTCTCATTTTTCATTTTCGGTGCAATTGTCTTCCGCTGCTGTATTATTTTTTTTGAAAAGCGCGTTCTCTTTCATCAAGCTGTTGTTATGTTAATGTCTTCATATTAATCAACAATTGTTCCTACCCATCCCTACCCTTCCCAATTTTACCCATCACTCAATCCCCATGCCATATCTCCCCTCCCCGACAACAACAACACCCAAACTACACAATTATTTAAATATAGGAACCAAGAGACAAATATGATGTACGGAATTATACCTTTCGGAAATGAACATGTCTCATTCCCAACCCTTCCAACGGCCCGATGACCCTCTCTCGAATCGGTGCAATCGCCCCCGCGAATTCTGCCGTCTTCTTGCACGCAGCATGTGCTTCCACACTATTCCACCCGACAACCAGAATATGCCCAAATGCATGCCCAGACGGACTCTTCTCATGCGGAAATATCCCAGGTCTCTCCACCTGCCCCACAGCAAACGAAACTGGCCGCACTTCCTCTGATTTCATGATTTCCACCAATGCCTTCCGGAAATCAATCAACTCTCCGTTTATCACTGACCGCTCTTCGGGTGTTAGCGAGCTCGGGAAAAATAGCGGACAAAGCTCCGTGATCGGGTTAGCGATTAACGTTTCAGTCTCCGTTGATGGTTGGAGTGTTGTGAATAGTGCAGTAATTTGTGAAGAAGGTTTCAAAAGGGGTGTTAACATGGTGTGAATCGACTGTGTAGAAGGATGTGCATCTTTCCAATCTATATATATATATTAGACTTCCTTATTATTTTTTTAATAAAAGCAATGCTTGATTCAAGTGGTTGAGAGGAACAAAAATGAGAGGGAAAAGGGCACGAACTAATCGCCCAAACCACTAAATCCTCATCTTCAGTTGTCCGTCCCCAAGCAGAATTCTTATATCCACATTGTTGTTTTGCAGTTTCGAAGACCTGAATGAGTGCGCTTCCTTCCTCATTTGAAGGATCTTCAGGTTTCACGGTGGGTTTGATGTGGAAGTATATTAATTCGGTGAAGGCTGACATTGTTCTTTGGAGAGTTGGCTTTTTTCTTTCTTTTTTCTTTTTTGGTCGGTTCGTTTCCAAGAAACCTAGCTTTTATAGAATGAAGGATAGGCGTGCGGGCTTGTGTTGATGTTGATGTCATGGTTGGTGGGGAAGAGTAATGTGATGTCACCTGCTACCTGTACTTCTATTTATCTAATCATCGAATTAAACAGTGCTTTTGTGGCAAGACCAATAATGCTGGGGCTGTCCAAAGGGACATCAAATTAATATAGAGGTGATAAGGAAGAATGGAAGCAGCTCCAATCAGAACAAAAAGCATAATGGAATCTATGTACACAAATGGTGTTACCCACCAAAACCTCCAGCCAGTTGCTCCATGCCGTGACAGTTTTAAATCATTCATATCACAGGGGGAACCGAGACAAAACATGAGTGTAGATAGAGGAAAGGGACAAAAGTAAAGGGAAAAAAGTCAAGATAAAAATAAATAGGACACATCATATACTCCTACATGTCATCCACGCTCCTTATCTTAGATTTCTTCTCTTCTATTGCCTTCTTCAAACTGGCAGCAATACGATGCTTGCGTAGCGTCTTGGCCTTCCACTGTGTTGTTTCTTGCTTGCTAGATATACTACCCACGCTTTCCACAGTCCGCAACCGGCTGGCTTTAGCTGACCCGCTAATGCTGGACCGGAAATTAATGCCTCGAGCAGCAGAATCGGGTGTATGGTAAGCGCTCCTAGGTCCATCAGTAGATCCTTGAGACCCGGGTGTGGTGGGCTGTCGTCCCATAGACCTCCTAGGGGTGGTAAATGGAGACCCTTCTCGGCTAGCCACAGGAGCTGATGTATCAATTCCTAGTTTCTTGAGCTGGACCTCCAAGACGTCGATGTCGCTGCTCTTACTTTCAGCCATATTCATCATGGTTGCAATGGTCGACGTGACAGCTTCAACCGTGGGTCGCTTGCGCGATCCATCAGACCGGGGAGCATCAGCGATTCTGGCGCGTAAGAGGGATACTGCCGATTCTAGATCCGCTAGCTTCGTCTGAATCTCGGCCGAGGATGACCGAAGATCCTGTTGAAGATTTGCTTGCTCGGCAGACAGCGGGGCAGAGAGGATGGCACCCGTATCGGTGTATGCATCCAGGGTTTTCCGAACACTAGCACATTGAGTGCGAAGGCTGAGAATATCTTTGCCAAGCAATTCTCGACAACTCTCTAGCTTTTCCTCTACTCGTTGCACCCTCTGCTGATCGAGGGAATCTGCGAGGATAGTGAGGGCATGGTCTAATTCCTCGATTTCTCGGAGTAGTAACTTCTCATCAAGGATATCAGACGGCTGATCGCTCTGGAGAATCTTAATCCAATCAGGATTGGTCGACGATTTTTGATAGGCGAGGTAAGAAGCCAAACTGCGGACATTTATACCCAATGTGTCAACCATAGAATTGATGTCACGGTAAAGTCTTTCGATTTGTCCCGGAATGCCCGGTTTAGTTGTCTCGCCGGTATAGTCTTGGTGTGGTAGAAAGGGATCAAGGGTAGGGACGGGCTCTAATGGTCGAGCCAGATCTGCACGAAGGCGTTCATCCTCATCATCATCGGAAAGCGAAAAGTCCTCTTCCTGCGAGACGGTTGACTGAGGACGTTCTTCACGACGAATAGGTGCGGGCCCAGGTCTTAACAAGGCTTCACGCTTGGCAGCTTCGGATAGTGATACTTTCCGAGCAGCAAGCGCGCTTCCAGGCCGATGAGGAGCACTAATGGATCTATAGCTATCCAGTTTTGGCAGCCCCTTGTTGGTGCGACTTGGTCGAACTGGACTTGGTGACCTTGGTGTCACACTGTTTAGAGGAGCAACGGGGAAGATAGGTTTGTCAATTTCTCCAAACAGTGGCCGTGATGGTGGCTGTGGTCTAGCCTTGAACCGCTCGAATAAGCCACCAGAGGGACTTGCCTCCACGCCAAATGAGCTCTCTGGGGATGTCTTGAGGCTTGGAGCGCTGGCTTCAGGCGGGCCAACTTCATGCGTAACATCTTCACCACTATCCGCGAACTCAGATTCATCATCTGTGTGCAAGTCTTTTTCGGATTCATCTGCATCTGACCCATCGGGGAGTGGAATGGGTTCCTTTGCTGGGGATGTACTCGGTTTTGGTATGGTAAAATCAGGGGGGAGTGGAGCATCCTCGGCCATTTCTGTTTCCGCCTTTTTACGTTCCTCCGTGAAACCTGGGGGCAAAGGCGGTTCGCCTTGAGGCTCGGGGGAGACGGGCTTAGGCTGTGTTATAAAATCTGGGGGCAGGGGCGCATCATCAACCGAGCTCTTGGAGACGTTGGATGAAGCAGAGGTATCGCCTGGTCCATAAGCAGCTTTGCTTGTGGAGTCGGGAGGGAGTGGGGGTTCTGGCAGTGAGAAGAGAGATTTGGGCTCTTTGTCCGTCAACTTAGCCTGTGTCAGCGGCGGGCTAGCAATAGCTGTCTTCTCAGAAGGAGAAGATGAAGGGCTTAGCCTTGGCTTTTCGGGCGTAGCATTACTTAACATTGCAAATGGCGATTTGCTAGATTGCGGTTGGGATCCGAAGAGTGATGAGGTTGGAGGGGCGTTTGTCTTAAACGGCGCGCCGAAAAGAGATGGAGCAGGCTTCTTTTCTTCCAGCGTATCTTGTCGTGGTATCGGGGTCTCATCCATATCATCCATGGATTCTGTGGGAGGGCTAGGTTTAGTGGGAGTAGATACCATATCATCAAGGGATCCACCGAGACTGAACAATCCAGATGGTTTCTCTGGCTTAGGGCCATCATTCACGGCTGTTCCATCACCCTTGAATGTAGATTCGAGTTTGAAACCACCTTCACTTAATCCAAACAGACCACTTGATTGATTTGTAATTTGAGTGCCAAAGGCTGAGGCAGTATTCGGCTGTGCACCAAATGGGGACGGTTGAGTGGTCTTCGCAAATGGTGATTCCCCCGGAGTATTAGATGCAGCCAGGCTCCCAAACCCTCCCGAGCTTGCGAACGAGCCAAAGCCACCTCCGGTGGTTGCACTAGGTGTCCCAAAAGACAGTTTAGGTGTTGAGGGCTGACCAAACACCGAGGTTGAACCAAAGCCAGTTTTACCAAACTGTGGTCCCGACTGCCCTAGTGTACTTGGAGATCCAAAGGAAGGCCCTCCGCCAATTTGGGATGGACTTCCGAATCCAGAAGCACCAAACGTGGGTGTCGGGCGACTGCCCATTGCTGACGGACTGCCAAATGCGGGTGCTCCAAGTGGCTTGCCGAATGCCGATGCGCCCAGGTTGGTTGCTCCGAGAGAACTCGAGCTCCCGAAAGAGGACTGTCCAAAGGCTGGTGCTTTCGGAGCCTGTGGCTGTTGCAGTGCCTGCGGTTGCGAAGCAGATGGCTGCTGCTGTGTTACCGCTACAGAATATGGGATTTTCTGGCGGATTGCCTCGTTGTATATGAACCACCAAGAGCAAAGCATACCCTCATGGTTAAGAAGCAGAAGGTTGGGCAATGGGGTAGAGCTCTCGGCGATATCTTCACCTTGAATTGGGGCCACAACGAGCTCTGAGCTCGTTAGGTCGATCCCTAGACCGATCACTGAAGTCTCGTCGGTTGAATCTTTTAGGGGCACACTCGCCTTTTTTGCGTCGTCGCTGAACTCGGTTGTAACGAAGAGCCCAACAGTTGCTTTTGCGCTCTCCTCGTTCGCCAGTGGTTGGTCCGATCTTGTAATCAAACTCACGTCGGAAGATGCGGTGGAGGACACAATGAGGACGTCCTTGAGGTATGGTTTATAGTCTCGAAGGCGCGCAATAAACTGGTAAGCCGGTGCACGCTTCATACCGAAAGGCGATGCTACCTCTGGCAACCTTTGGAACAAAAACGGTGCCTGTTTCCTCCTAGTAATAATATAATAGTAAGACGATGGTGTTTGGCCCATCTCATCTTCCACAACGTTCGGAGTATAGACCATGAGGATGATATCGTTTTCCAGCCACGAGACAGAGGACACTACATACAATCAGACTTGCAATGAGACAAACATATTGGACACAATTAGCTTACCATGACATGGCTCTGTAACATCCGGAGGGCGCGGTATCAGAGCCTTTTGGGCACCGTCTGGGGTCATTTGATAGCCAGTTCCATCCTCCAAGCCGGCCACGAGCTGCTTGCCCTTGTTACTCCAAGAGACAGAGCTAACTCCGGTCTTCAAGATGTTCCCATTCGGCCCAGCAAGAAGACTACCCGCTTTAAGGTCCGCAATCAAGAGCTCACCTTTCGTTGTTACCAGAGCGACATACGCAGAATGAGAGTCATCCGGCTGCGCAGGATTTGGAGCGACGACTCGGAAAGTAGCGCCGTTTGTGGGGATGGTCAATGCGGGCTGCGGATTTGGCTGCAGGAGGCTGGTAGTCTCAAACACCGAAAGTTGGGCTGCATTTTCTGTAAGTAGAATGAGGGCGCAGTCACCAGATGCGAAGGCGATATGAGTCGGTCGGGCAGGCAAGGGAATGGTCGCTTGCGGCTGGAACGGTTTTGTTGAAATTTTGGACTCTCCAGTTGTTGTACATATCGCTGCTCTGACTGATTCAGACGAGGCAACGCTTAGGCTGTTGGGCCCAGCACCAACTACCACACCCTTGGTGGCCGCGACAGCTAGGAGGGAGCATGTTGGAGCGGGAAGGGCTTCGGCTGGCCATGGGGTAGAGAGAAATTGAACGTTGCTGTCACCAGAAACGCCCTTGAAACCAACTTCCTGCAATCGTGATGAGCGGAAAAGAGGCAAACATGACCAGGGGGGTAACACAACATCGTAAACCTACCTCCGCATAAACATCTGGAAGCTCCGCTCCCAATTCAGCAGCACTGGGGTTCGAGGCCCCCAAATTGAAGGCCATTATGAGTTTTGGAAAGTCGGCCGATATCGAACGAGGACTGTCGCCTAGGGATAGCCTGGTCTTTGCAGCATGGGGAGAAGGAGAAGTCGGTGGCGGGGATGGAAAGGAACGACGTTGGAGTTGTTTGGGACTCCGATTGAAAAACTGCGCAAAAATCTTGACCACCTCCCCTCAGATGAAGGGAGAAGGATGAGAGGACAAAGAACTGGGGGGTAATGGAGGGAGGTAGAAAGAAGACGCTCACAGCAGAGGATGGAAGCGAGATTCCAGGAGGGAAGGAAGCGCCGTCACTGATTGCAGAGCAACAGAGATATTATTTTGATTATGATGAATTCCAACCACTTACAACAAAGGCAGCTAGCTCTATTCTTTGTACTTTTGGGCACGGGACTATTGGTGCCTGAGGCCGCTAGATCAGGCGGCGGGAGCTTCGTCACTCTCCGGCTCGTTCGTCCCCGACAAGCTCACAGCTCGACATCGTCTGCTATCTCTCTCTCCCCTTCACTCCATCTCTCCATTCATCATCCCCTCTAAGGAGTTTCTATCTACTTCCCACTCCTTGTTCTTTGCACCCCCTCTCGATTTTCCCCGCCGTCACCATGGCTGGCTTTGACTTCTCCAACTACAACCGCAACGCGGCTCTTCACGCCAAGGGAGTGCCTCTCCCCAGAGCAACAAGCACAGGTACAACAATTGTTGGCTGCATATTTGATAATGGTGTTGTGGTGAGTTCTAAGACCCTCTCTGTCATGTATGGAGCTCCTTGAGGGACTAACGCTGTTGGTATTCAGATTGCCGCAGATACCAGAGCCACAAGCGGTCCAATAGTAGCAGACAAGGTAAGGCTGGTCAAGGAGACAATATCCTCGTGCTCCTTATTCTCTCGGGTCGAAAGAAGCTAGAGCTCCTCCCACTAATGTTACTTCCCCGGCGTGTTGTATAGAACTGCGAGAAACTGCACTACATCGCCCCCAAAATTTGGTGTGCTGGAGCTGGTACGGCAGCTGACACTGAGTTTACTACCGCTCTAATCAGTTCTAACGTCGAATTGCATTCTCTTTCAACGGGCCGACCCCCACGAGTGATCACCTGCATGACCATGCTGAAACAGCACCTTTTCCGATACCAAGGACACATTGGTGCCTACCTAGTGGTGGCTGGTGTAGACCCGACCGGCGTGGGCCTCTATACCGTCCACGCACATGGTTCCACAGATAAACTCCCCTACGTGACTATGGGTTCCGGTTCTTTGGCTGCGATGTCGGTGTTTGAATCCACATGGAAGGCCAACCTCAATCGTGAAGAGGCAATCGAGTTGGCAGCGGAGGCGATCAAGGCTGGTATCTTCAACGACTTGGGGTCCGGTAGCAACGTTGACGTCTGCGTCATCGAGACAGACAAGCCCACTCAGCTGCTGCGTAACTACATCAGACCCAACGAGCGCGGTCAAAAGGAACGTAACTACCGTTTCCCCAAGGGCACTACGGCCTATTTGAACCAGAAAGTTATCAGCAAGGAGGATTTGAGGAAATATGTCACCGTGGAAGAGATCTCAAGAGATCCCAACTTGATGGAAGTGGACTCATAGATTAGAGGAGCTGGACTTGGAGGAGTAATCTCTCTCATTACATATCCATTAAATCACGCGTAACCTGCATTAAGGGAAACTCTACCTGTAATAAAGGATGAATCATCCGTTCTTTTGACGCTTCCTTTCTTTTCTTTTTTTCTTAGAAATAAAAAATTCGTTACACGTTTGTAATTGAATATTAGTAAAAAAAAATAGTTCCCATGTCAAACTTATCTACAGTCACCCAGTTAGGGTATGTAATATACTGAAGTCTATCTATATACATTACATACAATACACAAACTTGTGTTTCCCCTCTTTTACCATATCGTGTGTTTAAAAGTTTCCTATCGAAAGGGATCCATCAGGGCCTTCACGACTTCGGGTCCCTCCGTTTTCTTGACAATATCAAAGATATATGCATACTGTGTTGGAGAGACACGTAATCCCTCTCTGCGAAATCTCACCACACCAGCATGGTACAAAGCCCGTACCAGAGCCGGCTGCACGGGTGCGCTATGTTTCAAAAGAAAAGTGTACAACCAACGGACTAACTCAAAGGCTCGACGAGGGCTGAAATTCTTGGAACAGGAGAACGAGATGGCGAGGAGGTTAATCATCTCGAGCGCGGCATGAGGATCTGGGCAGTCTGCCGTTCTAGGCTCCGGATAATACCGGATGAGGGCCATGTCAGACGGATCAGGGATTGGTTGCCATGACTTGGCCAAGGCTATCTTCAAAGGAGTATGTGAACGGAGAAGACGGATCAAATTCCATACTTCTGCCGTGTCCCCGGTTCTCGCAATATGGATACCATGCTGCACGAAATCAGCACTAGTAATATCTATCTGGCGAACTATCCTTTCCAAGGCTGGGAAAAAATGAGGTATGGTTAGGTTGTAGGCGTTGAGATCCGTGAAGATTTTAGAGAAGGACATGTTTGACAGTTCAAGCCTTTTCAGTGTACTTCTAGTTGGTTTTGTCATACTTTTCCCTGCCTTCAAATCAACAGCAAGCATTAGCAGGCCATTGTATGGCATGCCCAATTCGTGTATTCCTTTCATCAAATTGCTTAGAAAATCCTCGTGCTTATCCTCCCTAAGAAGTTCATAGAGATTAAAGAGATTGATGACGGTCGGATCAGTCGCCCTCAAATCTCGCCTCCAGAGTGGACCTTCGGGGAGAGCCTTGCTAAGTGTCCGTAATAGCCAAAGACGGAGGATAATTTGATGCTCGGCGGCTAGTCCAGAACTATGGGGTGCGGTGTCGCATGGCGTTTCAACATGCGCCCAGTTCCCCAAAGAAACAACCGCTTCGATATCCTGCAGCCCAGGCAAAAATGCCCGCCATTTCTCAAGAAGGTGCTTCTTCTTCGCAGACACCAACGACTCAGTAACATGTATGATAACATCTGTAACAGTCTCGGGACCGGAGTTTCTCAAGAGCTTCGAGATATAGTCTCTATTTGCCTTAGAATGACGTCTTTGGAGAACATCAAGATATCTAATAATGAGCCTCGGGGCCCAAATGCTGAAAAGCTCTGTCCATGGTGCAGTCGATATTATATCCTTTGCTAGGAGTAAGTCGTTGTGCGTCCCCTTCGCCCAAAGTATGCCGAGCCAGCCATCGATAATATCCTTGTCTAAATCCTTATGTCGATATATGTCACATCGGCCAATAGCGTCCCACATGTCCCGGTAGACACTTGATAGGAACTTGCCATTTGACTTTCCTGTGCATTCCTCCCTCGGCGCCAGTTTTGGGAGGATTTTTATAATTGCGGATAACTCATCTGGAGGAACAAGACCAAGCTCAATGGCCTTTATGATGGCGCCGAAGATAGGACGTCGGTCTGACAGACACATTTCATGCGAAAAATGATGCTCAATCGTGGCGAGATAATTCCCCGCACCTCGAATATTCAAGTAAGGATCATCCAAGAACAGAATTAGCTCCTCAACAACGAATTCTCTTGAAGCCGAGTATGATAACAGATGATTCAAAATCAATCGACTATAAGCAGGTTCTCTCCGGAGATCAATGCCGAATTGACGAATCGCGTCCTTGAAATCCGCTATTAAGTGATATTCTTTAAGTATCTCACTGAAATTGCGATCGGGATTATTTCTATCCCCCCTATCCATGACAGCAGGCCAACTTGGTGGCACACCAAACTCCTGGGGCGTTAAATTCTCATTGTAGAAGGGGATACGAGAAGCGGTGGGTTTCGAGGGGGGTGCATGTGAATCTAATGGCGATAAGTCAGAGAACTTCATTCAAATAACTGGCCATTGAGGAACCAAATAAAGAGAAAAAAAATCTCCTTACCTAAAGTATCCATTGATACCGTCCGTCCTCGACCATCGGTCCATTTCATATGCTCACGTCCATTTCGCCCAAACAAACATGCAATATCGTCCAATGGTCCGGAGCCAGTGATGCCAGCTAGTGCTGTATTCCTCCGCTTGGCTAACCGCTTTCTTGCTTCCAGTGGTCCTGGGACCCGACTCTCATACCGTCGTTGGTGGTTTTTAGCGAATCGCCGGAAGGAGGATTTAAGCAAGTCCTCGCTGATCCACACATGATCGATGAGGCACGAAGGTTGGATGGCATGCCGATAGGCATGTCTTCCGAGAGACATGGGGTAATAAGATCATACGAGGGCAATTGACTGAAGTGGGTGGGTATATGTAAGGCAATGCTAGGATAGAGCTTCGAGGTCTTAAAAGGGAAATAGAAATTCGGAGGTTCCGTATATGGTGACTAAGCTCAGTAGCTTTTTTTTGCCTAAGGCCAACTATTCCCCGACACCATTACAAAGACAAACGAAGTGCGGCAGCCAATTCAATAATTGAAAATAGATATCCTTGAAAAATAATGGAGATTCTTCAATATATGATTCCAATATCCTGTCCGTCTTTCACAAGCTATAAAATTCTACCTCCAGGTATTTCTATTTCCTATCGGGCCGCTTTCGTTTTCTGTTTATCCCTCCCTTCCTCAAAAATAACAACAAAAATGGTATAAAATAACAACAAAACTCGACAATGGGTGGGAACCCAAAAAAGAAAAATAAATAGAACAGGCATTAAAATCTCGAAAACCAGAACCCGCGCCACACCATTCAAATGCATGAACTCATCCCCAACAGATATTTTTTATGCTCATGCTAGCCCAGGCTCATAAAGACCAGGAATCCGAGGACAGAATTTCGAGGACTTAGTAATTTTCTTTCTTCTTTATCGACATTAAAATTATAGTATCTCAGCCACGCCTTTCGTCGGGACGCGGCTTTCTACCTATCACAGCGTGAAAGTTGAAATAACTATGAATGCTCGGATCTGAAATACTCTTTCGAACCTGAACCAGAAAAACTTCGATCTCAGGCTTTGACCAACCGAGGTTTGTCAGGGGCTTGTATGACCATCCCGAAAGGGCTTCCAATACATTGAGCTGGTTCCATTTGCCCACGTTTTGAAGATAAGGATCCTCCGACCATGGATTTATAGGGGTCTTGGTGACACGCTCTTGGACGTCAACAAAACCGACCTCTCGCATCCAACGTGCGATGCGGTGGGCTATTCGGAACTGCCTCGGTGGGTCAGATTCCATGCCCGAGCGTGTTTGCATATCACACCAATCCTGAAAAGCAAATTTGCCAAATTTCTCAGGATCTATCGGTGGCACTGTTCCATCATCACACATTGGTTTAGTATCAAACTCATTGCATTCAGCCCATCCGCCGGGTGCGAGATGATCATACATCTTCCGCAGGATATCCTTGAAGGATGAGAAGGCGCCAGACATGTGAGCGGTGCGAATAAAGTCCAAAGAATTGTGCTTCCATACCCAATCATCTTCTGCGGCATCGTCGATATAAAAATGAACATTTTCCGGAACCTCGTTCGGTTGAACGGGAGAAAGGTCGGTTCCGAAAATTTCACAATTGGGGAAGATCGTTGCTATCAAGAAAATTAGAAATTGCACGGACAGGATGATATACAATATAATTCTACGTACCCATCTCAATTGGCCATATACCAGAGCCCGTACCAATATCCAACATTTTCTTTGGATTCCTCAAGGGCGCATGGAATAGACGCCCATGAGTAACGATTTTCGTCAGGTGGTGTTGCAAGTCAAGCCGGTCGATCTCCTGTTCATCATTGGGATATAGATAGGCTAGTGGTTCAAGTTAGAAGAGGGTTTGTATAGGATATATTATGTCAAAAGTTCAACCAACCTCCTTCATGGAATTTATGATAGGTTCTTCCATATTCCATTGGGTAATCCATAATGCTGTCTGTCACGGATTGCGTGTCGCTAACACCAGCTATTTTAGCATGAGATAGAACCGGGGGAAAAAAAAGCGTGTAGAAAACAGGAAAAGAGGATTTTTTTAGCGTATTCTCCTCCAGGTACCAATGAAAACACATATGGTCAAAAACTTACTCGTCATCTTGGGGGTCCTAAGTTGTGGTGTTAGTAACTCTACTTTAACAGAGAAGAAGAATATTCGCGATATGATGGGGTAGAACGGTAGGGCAGCAGTTGCAGCGTGAGGCATGAGCCACCGGTAGATGGAATTGCTTACATATGGCCCTTCAGGCGTTGGTGGTCTGTTGGGTTCAGACATTAGGGGTTTTTTTTTTTTCCTCCTTAAGATTTATGGTTCAACTTGGGGCAGGTATGAGGAAGCGTTGTCTAGTCACGAAGCCAATTGAAAATACCGTCAAAAAGGTGGGGAGAGAAAATGAAAATAAAATATAGAATTAAAAGGGGTTTGTTTTCGTGAAAGAAAAAAAGGAGAAAAAAGAAGAGAAGGAAAGGGATAATAATGAATTTAGGATATCCTTTTTTATTGAGGAGATTAAAGATGGGCGATGTTTACAGCTAAGGCGATGAGAGCAGGCGGAAGAGAAACGGTGATGGTTTTGGGTGAACAATGGGTATAAGAAGATAGGTTGGGTTTTCCGGATGTAAGAAAATCGAGGGTCACCCATGACATGGTTCCGGAGATAGATACATGTATATATATCATTTAAGGCACTTTCACTACTGCGTCCTACTAGCCATAGAAGGAGGGGAAAGTGGGTAAGGAAGTCCCTAGGGGGGCGAGAAATGGATAGGATGGGGACCGGCTGTCTTTTCCTATTTCTTTTTTCCAGAACCGACAGGCTGGATTAAGTTTGACTTTAGTAAGATGAGGAGGGAACCTAAAAATCAAGGAAGGAGAAAAGAAAGAAGGAAAAGACAAAAGCCAAAAAAGAAAAGGGAAGGGCAAAAGAAAAGAAAAGATACAAAAAAAAGAAAAAGAAGATTGGCATTTAAAGGTTCAAGCCCGATTATTGTGTTGTGTGATGAAATAAGTGACAATTACTTGTAATATTGCAAATTCTTTTTACTATTATTAATATTATTATTATTATTATTTATTTTTATTATTTCACTTTCTTGCAAGTATGAAATGGGTGGGAAAAAACAAATAGAAATCGAAGAAGAAAAAAAGAGTTATCGAAGAGTAAGTAATAAGAATAATAATAATGCAGAGAGACCCATAGAACCCAACTGATTGTACTTGCAGCTGTAAATACGATACCGGAAGTGTCAAGTGTCCCAAATCACCAAGCGACCCAGACGGGCGGTTCGGGCGGCGGCCCAAAAGAGTTTTCGACTTACAAGCCACTAATAATAATAATAATCATATGAAGAAGAATAGGTCATATTCTTCAGACGCTTCGTCCCTGGTGGCTGTTCTTCATCAACCAAAAAGAGCCAATGGTATCATGGGCTGATCGAGGAAAAGTACCAAGAACCGGGACCTCGAAGCATCCAGTACATACATCCATCCATACATACAGAGGTAACACCTTATTACCCCTCCATAAGATTTTCCTCATATTTTTGTTGGTCTGGAAACGTTGCAAAACTACAGTCCCAGGCTAGGTATGCAACAACAGGGAGTCGAGCTGCCCATTTCTGCAGACCTAGTTCGGCAAAATTTTGGAGGGGGAGGAGAGGGCCGTCATTTTCCTGTTGATAGGGTACTACAGACCACTCAGGAATAGTTAGGTCTCCGGTCTAACTTGAAAATCGTCAAGCTAATGAACCATCGTAGAGTGTCTAGTCTGTTCCCGCTTAGACCTAAAGAACATACACACATGGCGTAAAGGACAATACTTTATCCTACATACTCTGAGGACGCTCTTTTCACTTTCATAATGGGCGAAAGGTACACTCCTTTTTCATATTTGTTTTTATGGGAAAAGATTTCTTAGTAATAAAATAAATAGATAAATACAACGAGTGGTCTTCTCGAGGAAGAAAGCACAGCGTCCCAGGTTGCTGGAATAGTTACCGCTAGGAAGGAGAGCTTCCATACTCCGTACTTAGGTATACTTTCAATACACCAACCGGGGTTATTCTCAGACCAGTCAGGCCCCTCTAAACCTTAGAACCTCCGCTAACGTGAAGATGGTCATTATTTGTTATTAACTGAAGGTAGGTAATTACCCATCCTTGCCGGTCTCGCGGCCCGTGTCTCTTGCACTGACTTTCTTCAAATGGAATTGAAGCAGCGTGGGTGGAAATGCACTAAGGAGGTAGGCTCATGCCCATCAGTTTCCCTTGTTATTTATTATATTAATTAATGGTAGTATTACTCCAGAGTATATTGAATATTATCTTTGTTCTCATTTACTTGGAAGGGAGTAGTCTTATAATATTAGTACCAGAGTAAGATTCTGGTAGGTTCTAGTGGTAAAATGCAGTATTATTGTCGTACAAACCTAGAAATATAAAACTTGAATGATCTTCCGCAGAAAACTGGGACCCAATTACTGTTGGAGCCAAGCTGCTGGGAAAAGGTATCCATCCATAGGCTTCTTATTATTATCCAACAACTACCTAGGTTAAGACCTAGAGCGACTTGTGCAGAACCCTGTTGGTATCTGGAAGCCTTCTCTGTCCTTAATTTACTTGCATGACTAACTAACTAACTCCTCGGGGAGAAATTAAATAAATAATTACGCAACATTCAAGTTACCAACACTATATATCCCTGTTTTCAATAGGTGATTCTTAGCTATTTGAAATCCTGGGTATAGCTAAATAATAATAGTAATTTATAAATATATAAAATATTCCTCTGACTCCTCCACCATGTGAAGAGCGAAACGTACTAACACTACTGTATCCAGCCTGCCGGTTCATCGACCCACCAGCGTGGGAATTCCCCGTCCCACTTGGAGCTCCGCTTCCCCTATTATTATTGTTTTAATATTTTATTTCCTTTTTTTCCCCTCTTGTTTTATTTCTATTTTTCTTTTTCTTATATTTTTGCTTTTTCTTCCTTTTTGAACCACATTTCAAATCTTGAATATTCCTCCGGGTCTTGGCTCCAGAAACCTTGGGATATTTTGGACTGGTGATGGTTCGCAAAGGATTCTAATTCCGAAGCGCCTCGTCCCTCTTTTATTTCAACTCTAATTGGCTCTAAGGGAAAGCAAAAAGGAGGCAGGATACCTCCTAGGTACCGAAGTACTAAACCTACCTAGAAGTAGTTCTATAGGTATCTAAGCACCCGCGACTACTAGGTAGCCATCTCGATTCAACATAAAATACTTGCAATGTTTTATTGTATTATAACCCGTAACCGACCTACCACTACCTGGGGTACCACGAGCTATTGAGGGTCAACTTTCGATGGAGTCTGATATGCGCTCTCCTCAGCCAGAGATCTGAAACCAGCCTAATTGAATCGAGGAAGATTTCCGGGCGCTCCTGTTGGCTAAGAACTGAGCACCATGAAAATAAGTGCGTATTTATCTCTCTCGGACCTTCTCACCTAGGTATGTGACAAGACCCGGAATACATTACTATAGGTGGAATTGCAATACTGTGTGAGGGAAAAACAAGTTAAATATATGTAGGTAGTAGCATAAACACCCCACTTGGAATGGATGTCACTATTTGTTCTTGATAGTTAGTGGTTCACACATTCGCCCAGATGATTTCCTCTTTCAGTATCCTGTTATATATTGTTATTCACCCCCATGATACCAACTTGAAGATTCTAGTAACTGACGGTCAACCCCCGCTCAAGGCAATAATTAATAGCCTGAATGCAACATATGTGTTTGAAATGACGGGACCGTAAAAAAATCAATCTTATTCGATGGAGAAATGCAAAGGATTCGGCCGACCATAGAATGAGAGCCTCGTAGGTATGTAACTACAAGGCATATCCTAGCAAGGTGTGATCAGCCCAAAACACGGCTTGGCCGTGTGCCCTGGTCGTTTCTTTGGGTATCGGTTGGGACTTGGGAGTCTTAGTATCTTCCTGCGAAAGGTACGCCTTTTTTCTTTTTGTTTTTCCTAACTTAGTACTACCTAAATGTACCTACTACTATCAACAAACACTACTTAGATTTAGGCGGTGTCTGTAGGAATTATTTTCACCTAGGTAGGGAGTTTGTCGGTGGGCACGCTCCACCACGGTCACACCTACCTGGCGAGAAGCGACATACGCAACTAGCCGAGATAGATAATCCTTAATAATCATGATTTACCCGTGTTGCTCGCTGCTAGTTGGTGAATTCATCTTACCACTGCACTTGTGGGACCCCATGCTTTAGTTAGGTAGCAACTACGGAGTAATTATCCTAATCAACTGAGGGGCTTCGGTGATCCCGACAAGGTGGCTTCAGTTGAAACAGGAGGGGAGAATGGACAGGAATATCAAAGAACAGAAGCACACTGGTGGATGGAGTGCCTGCGGACAATAGAGGTCTAAAACATCTCAACACGATGTGACCCCAACATGTAAATTTTCTCTTTCTCAAAGCTGTAGTCGATTCATTAGGTAACACTGGAAAAATACCTTGCTGTGGAAAAACTCTGAGTAACTACTAAAATCCTAAGCTGACCAACTAGTCCTAAGAAGGTAAGAGGGGTGAAGGCCGGATAGTGGACTCTATTGAGTGCCTTAAAACCTGAGTGAATCTGCTTACTTTCCAGTATTGACTTGCATGACACGATTCACTTCAACCTAGGAATTTTTCTTTTTTCTTTTTTCTTTTTTCTTTTTTTTTTATTTTATTTTTTAGTTTGCTTCCTTCTTTTCTTCTCCTTTGCAATTCATCTTTCTCCTCTCGAGATGCATCCATCCAGTCTCCCTTAGAATTCCGACTTTGACCCATCCTGGTGTCGGACTTTGCTTTTTGGTTTTTATTAGCATCGGACCTAAAAGAAGGAGGGCTCGCGCTCAGAGATAGCGAATCATCGCGTCAAAAAAAGACAGGACCGATGAGCTCAAAACTCGCTGCCATTTGCCTTCTTGAGTGTGCATGATCAATTATTAAAATGTTGATCCAATACAAAGAATAAGCCTTGTACCGGCTATCCCGGTCTCTGGGTTTATTGCATGCATATCAGACAATGCAGCTAACATTTGAGTGCACACCAAGACCGATATTCCCACGCTATGGGCCATTTCATCAGTAATAAAACACAACTTTGTGGTAGGGTTCGATGAATCATGTATTTCCATTCTGCCTGTGCTATCTATCTGCTACCACTCGTACCTGGGAACGGCATGAGAAGGAGAGACAGGGTGAGTCGGCTACGAAACCGCTCTCAACATACCGAACGCATTGTCTAGATAGCAAAGTCATAAACGGAATTCGCCAACACGCTTGCATGCATCAATTCCGTTTTGCTTCAAAAGAAAGATAAGATGTTGATATAATTGATAGGAGAATTAGTGCGAGAACCAGCCCTTCCCTTTTCTCAATTTTCTGACCCGATTGTGTCGTTGAAATTCCGGAAAGGTGTAATCTCAACTTGAGATCAACCAAACCAAAAAAAAAACCTCAATCACCACACCACAAATGCACACCATTCCTACCCGACGAATAATACATACAGTACTTCGCACGGCGGGACAAGCACGGCCTAGTGTGTACTATTGATCGAGGAACGTCCGCCCAAGTCCGCGTCCACATTACGCGACCGCTGGTCGGCTTCCCTTGGTTCCAAACGAAGCAACTTAATGATCCTAGGCTATTCCGGAGCGGGCGCAGAAGGGTTTCCTTACCCTACGACCTGCGCTAACCCCGAGGATCAAAGGAATATTGGGCCGATATTGTGGGCTGACATATTTTGTCTGTCTCAAAGGCCTAAATTAGAAAGGTAGCCAAAAAAAAAAAAAAACAGCTCCTGCTGAGCCGGTGAGTACCTGAGGCCTCTCATACTTAGAAAACAGAGTTGTGGTGAAAAATAGCATTCTTCAACAAATGTAAATGCACGGACGGCGGCTGAGGATGCCGATCTGGGGCTTGCCTAAGTAATTATTGATTATTACTATAGTGTGTGCGGTGTATTTATCTGAAAAAGAAAAAAAATTTCTGAGGGATACTTCTCAATTGAATTTAACTACCTACTTTCCAAAGTGATGGAGATAAAGGTACGGTAATGGCATCGATTTATTATTAGAAATTGACAATATGTCTTAGAAATGATTAATTGACAAGAATGATCTGCCCCTATCAATGACCTCCCCCTAAGCAGACAAACAGACTTCTAATCTTCAGACTCGAAGTATATGGAAACCTTTTAGGCACTCTTACTACAGGTATCACGCAGGTAACTAGTAGGTATTAGCATACTCACTTCCCCACCACTTAAACGAGGCAACCGATCAAGCACGGTAACAACTACCAATCTGAATTGATGTTGTTCTACAGCTTGATTTGAGCCTGAAAGCCCATTCATGGAGGGGTAATTATTAGATACCGAACCCATGACTACCTACCTACCTTTCTACATACCTATTATCAGCCTACATACAGCCAACACCCATGGCGTTAGATCGGATCTATTCCATCCACATATTAGGGGGTATTTGAGGTCAGTCCAGCCAAAAAGGCAACCGGGACGCCTTCTCACTCATAACTGTAGGTGCGGTTTGGATTCTCAATTGTTTCATCATCATGCATGAATACATGAAGCCATGCATCCAGTCTTAGCCACTTTTGCTTCCCGAAACCGTGTGCCATATAACAACCTTCCTTGCTGATAAAACTGAATGCCACCCAGGAATACATTGTGATATTCTAGACACTTGCTTTTTCTTTTCTTTCAATCAAGTCGTGAGGATACAGAGATCTATCATGAAGACGCATGCTTTCTAATGTATTCCAGTCATCGCGTGTGTTTTACTGTAGGAAGCAGTCCTCTTTTTTTTACCTTTCCCCTCATTATATATTTGCTATCGAGATACCCAGTGGTACCTCACGTTCGTACTATAAATAAGGTGTGAGGAGCAGGAAAACACGATACCCAACCAAGTAACTGAGAAATGACAGAAATGACAGAAATGACAGAAATGACAGAAATGACAGTGCTGGTACCAATGCTAGGATCGGTATTATAATTGGAGAGGGCAAGATGTATGTGTTACTAGCTAGATAGGTATGTGCTGGAGTCCTCGTCCCTCCCAAAATTGCAGTATTTCTATGATGATAGAGTTTTAGTAACTGCATTTCTCTTATCTTTCCTTTTTTTGCCCCTCTTCTTTGTTTTCTTGCTTTTTTTCTTTTTTTTTTTCCCGTTCTTCGTATTTCTTACCTTTCTTTCTTCATTCGTCAGTTAAATTCGATTCGATTTGAATTTTCTTTTTACTTTGCTTTTTATTTGTTTCAGTTCTTTTTCTCTTTTCTTACTTTTGCTTTTTTTTTTTTTGCTTTCTCCCATACGCCCCTTTCAACTAATTCAATACGTATTGTCAGCCTTTACAATAATTCGTGGTTTTATATGCCTTATACGTTGTACATTATACTATAGCTAACTGATTGACTTACCACCGATCGCTAAATAAGAAGAAAAGCAAGGTTTTGGAGGGTCCATCCAGTTCTGCATGTCGATCCAAAAAGAAACTTACCTACGATCCTTCCCTATCTGGTCTAGTAGGAACAGCAGTTTTGGAAAAGTACCGATATTATCCCTACTATTAT
This sequence comes from Aspergillus haitiensis, assembly GCA_027569155.1. NCBI lineage: Eukaryota > Fungi > Ascomycota > Eurotiomycetes > Eurotiales > Aspergillaceae > Aspergillus > Aspergillus haitiensis. The sequence continues at coordinate 97,060 of JAPDEO010000029.1, forward strand.
GCTTCCTATTCTTATTATTGTTATTACTCTCGAGTCTTAATTAACGACTTACCCTTTCGCCTTTTTCCCCTACTTCTAACGATTATGATTTTCAACCCAGTACTTGTATAACCATCACATCTCTCGCTACCATACGTGCTGAGAAAGGAGCAAGAGGTGGGGGATCCTTGTCTTCTTCAGCCCAGGTAACTCTGTCTATCAGCCCGGGTCAAAGAATCTAACCCCTGTGTAAGAAACGGGACGAAGGACTCACATCACGAGGGCCCCAGGCCTCTGGATGTATGTACTGTACGTACATACATACATACATACAGACAGACCTTCCTACACTAAGCCACAGCTCTCCCCAAACAAGAGGACAAAATCTCACTTTCCCCGGCTGACGATCTGTGACAGATAACTACCTACGACTACTTCTCCCCGCTACCGGAAAAAAAATGAGCGTATCCCCCCCACCGCCCCTAAGTCGACGACCCTGTCCCATTCTGTTGGGACTTGGGGCTGACGAGGTAGCACCCTTTCCTTTGCAGGAAGTTTAGTAATACCTAACTTAGTTCAATATTAGTTATTATTAAGTAGCTTGCTTTCCACTGCCTACCTACCTACCTACCTACATATTACACACCTATTTGAGTGATGGAAGGAGGACGGGGAGGATGGTGGCTTGTCGCTCCCTGCCCGTGCGTCCTATCAATAACAGAATAGTACTAGCTAGAACTTAGAGCCTTTACCTTCCTACAGCCTAGCTACCTATTACCCATTGTAGTTAGTTAGACTTTGTTTTGGCAGGGTTTTCTATCTCTTCTTCTCTAATTTATTTTTTCCCTTTCGTTTTTTAATTACTATAGTATTTTGAAACGGGTAGGTATGTGTCCTTATTTTCGGTATTTCTGTCCATCATTTTCTGGGGATATATATAATTCTCTCACTGAGTACCTAGATACCTACTAGGTAGGTATCTATGTGCGATACCTAACTCACTATTTCACCTTGGACTTTGAGATAGGGACTTTAACATTATAATACTACACTTTACTTTGTAGTCAACCGTAGGCCTATTGTATACATGTTCGACATGATTTCTAGGTAAGTTAGTATGAATCTATATGCTGTACCTATTGTGGTCGTTGTTATTAGTCTTGTTTTTCATCTACCTACCTTGTAAATTGTTCAATCATTCATGCACCTTGTGTCCCTCTGAAGGGGAAAGTAAAAGTTTGTTTTTATTCTTTCAATGCTAGCATACACATTCTGTATTCATCTTTGAATAGTAAAATAAAACTCGCGGTCCCATACTGATGATAACCGGTGGCTAGTAGGTAGCATACAACAATCAATAGCATGAAGACAATCTTTCCAATAACTATCTAGGTACCTACCTAGATAGTCATATGACTTGTTATACCAACACGATTAGGGGGTTTTTAGTTAATAGGGACGTAGGTAGATCAATATATTCGTTGGTGTTAGTCCAGTCCACTATCTACCTAGTAACATCCCCTTCCCTCCCTACCTTAAGATATGTAGTAGACATGGCTCGAGTCGTTTGCATACTCATCATATCATTACTTTGATAAAATATTCTCTACCGACGTGACAGCCGCATCCATTGACGGGGCTTTGTCCATACTAGAGATAAGATGGTATTAACGTGAGTAGATAACACACCAATCGTTGCAATTTTATGTAAGATACCTATAGGGCTTTTTCCTTTCTTTTTCTTCGAGGAAATAAAAAAAGAAAGAGTGGGAGGAGGGAATATAACATACCTTGTAATGATTCGAATATCTGTCTGGATCCTTCCAATGTTATCCTGGTGAACAAGCGAATGTGCCAATCCAATTGTTTGAACCACGTCTTGCCAGGATCCCTCTGGAATTATATACAATGGTACTATTGGTTAGCTTTGCCAGGACAGGGGTTCGGGTTTACACGACGTATATGTGCATAGATCTTGAGTACTCCCCGTCCCCTCATTGAAAGGGAACCTCTTTCCTTCTAAGGTAGGTAGGGAGCTTAGGCTTTAAGAGAGGGTAAATGTCCAGAAGAAAAAAAAAAAGGGAAAAAAAAAGGATAGGTAGGAAACATGAAACAAGAGTTATCACCCACCCACTGTGGTTCCAGTCGCATGCATCTTATGCTTGATGCCAGCCTGCTCCATCAGACGCTGCACCTTTGCAATCTCACCGGAAAACGAGTTTGTTGGGCAATTGATCTGAGTAATTTTTAATCTGTTAGAGCATGGATCGAAATTGGAATTGGAAATGATCACTTCGTAGGTGTATTCCAGATTTTCTAAACTAATGCATGATACCTCTACGTTCCCCCCTTATGGAGTGTGGCATTGTAAAAACAAGCGCGATGTTCGTAGGAGATTTATAGTCAAACTTCAACTCACCGGGACAAGTGAAAAGTCCGCAAGACACTGGCTAGGGACTTTGAGGTCGGAAATATTGATCGCCATATTTATTTCCCGTAGACTTGTCAATTATATTAGGTACCCGGCTGGTTAATAGAGTCTTCTTTCGTCGTAGAGGTGGATTTCCTGAAAGAACCCAATGGTATACTATACAACTTCTAGCTAGCCTGCTTTGGAATCTGGGGGTTTTTATCCAGTCATTCCCAGTATGGCGGTGGCCAACAATTACGGAAACTTCATAATGACGTCGGCAGAGGCGTTTGATATTGGCATATGCACATGAAAAGTGTAGTCTTAAAAAATCATATTCTGAAAATTCCGTCCTAGGTTCCCTTAGGTGACCAGTTATTCATACCCTCCTTCAATAAGGTTAGGTTTAACCTTCGGCTTAATCTTTCCAAGTCACATAGAGCCTAGATTCTCCCACCGTCTCTGTTTGTCGATACGTCCGACCACCTGTAACATCAGCGTACGTGATACGGACCAAGCCGGAAAAGCTGTCCGAGGACATAAGAATAAGGAGATGACCATAAGCAGATGATACATTGCGTAAAACCCGTCTCTCGGCGCATAAAAACCTCTCCAATGATAAACTTTATATCCCCTCCTTTCCTCTGGTCCTTTCTATGCTCTTGAGGGCGGTATGTGGTAATGAGCACCGGTCGTTTTAATTGGGGATCAGCTGGTATGTTATCCCGTTGCGAAGCCTCGAGCATTGGAAAGTCTACGGTGCAATTCCCGGGCCGTCCAATCGCTTCCTTGCTCTCCTTCTTCTCATCCAAGGATTACCCTGTTAAAAATGCATATTAGGGATACTTCTAGGTAGCCTATTTCTACTGATAATATGAAGTGGAGTTCGGAAACACAAGCCTCGTTCTTGGGCAAAAAGGTTCATTGGATCAAATTCATAGTTGTGTCAGGTGAAAGTATTTGAAGATTATTTGCGCATTTACACTGCATTCTGCAATATTACATTCCAGTTCGTAGGGAACGTGGCGCTAACTATCCTCAATAGTCACTGAACGCTCAGGAACCCATATGGCGTGACTTTGTAACGCGACCATTAACCCATGGAAGTTCATCAAAAAATTGGGGGAATCGTTACCTAACTATGATAAAATATGGTTAAGGCTATTGGATTTCTTGATATTTGCAGCTAGATTGCGGGATTATCCATGGATGACTGGTTGTTAGTTTCGGATCAGAAAGTCTCCACATCAAAGAGCATGGTAAAAGAAACTGGGGACATCACATAGGTTGTATTACCGGCAAATAGGTATCTCAACTTGTTTTTGTCCCGTCTAATAAGGAGGAAGTCCGCAAAAATCATCTTCACCTAGAGCTTACTGCTTACCTTACCTTTCGAACACAAGGAATGGAATTTGGTTGGCCCGCTGTCACTTCCTTCAGGAGACGCGTGCACGGACCACTTACGTCGCGTCGACGCGTCTTCATTGCGAATATCCTAAGGTATCTACGGGAGTACATCGGCCAAATTAACTAGAGTAGGTAACAGTACCTGTGGCATAGGCACCAATTCACCTTCACAGAACATACAGATCCATCATGATCAAATACTACATTCCTCGGCATTATTTAAGTATATCGCCGTGATACTTTGTCCAGGCTTTCTGGAGAAGACCTTGATACAAAGCACTAACGAGTCCGCGACTTTGAATGGCGATGGGACGCGGAGGCAACCAAAGTGCGAACGCGACAGCAAACTCAGAAACTTTTCGAACCCCCGACAGGACAGATCCTTCAGTAATATCGCCTACCCAGTTTTGTGCCGGTACCCCGACATCTTCGACATCCGCATCTAGATCTTGGAAAAAGAACCCCACGCGCAATGTGCGAGATCAAACCACCTTGACGCAGATCGACTTTGTGACGAAGTTGCAGAATTTGGAATCTGAAGATGACCTAGACTACATTCGACGGCCGCAGAATGCCCGCGAGGTGATTAATATTGATGATGATCAAAAAAGCCTCGATCATGATATCCATTCTCGGTCATTGTCAGCTTCACGAGGCAATCATACCCGTGGTGTTAGATTCAGGGAGGATGCGGAGAGCAGTGCCCCTTCTAGACAGAAGAGATCATCTAGCCATAATAGGGATGATTTGAAAAATGGACGCAGGAAAAGTGGCGAAAACATTAGGGTCAATAAAAAGGACAAGTCCCTGGGTAAAAAAGCTCGAAATAAGACTCTTACTCAGATGGATTATGTTAGACGCTATCTAAAAGTGCCTGATGAAGACGTCAATCTGGAGTATACTTATATTACCCCCCCAAAAAACCTAGAGTCTCAGACACTACCTCACGAGAGGAGTAAGGAGATGCAATCAGACCAGGATCTCTTTGGGGATGACTCTAGCCACCACAAGAAAAGGAAGCTGCTCCTGGACCCAGGTTCAAGCGGGAAAACAAAGCATTTGGAAGCTCAGGAAGAAGAAGGTCCTGAGTTACCAGTAACACCTCGAAAGACCCGAGGACCTGAAATACCTTCGTCGCAATCCCCCGAAAGCCCTGGACTTACGGTCATCACATCCTCACAATTTCGCAGCGCTACCGAATCTTCCCGGAAACGCGTATCTCCCAGCATTGAATACTCCCATATGAAAGAGGAGTCACCTGAACTTGGTTCCTTTCAAAGGGCAGAATCGCCTCCCCTGGCCCAAACAACCCTTAAAAAAACCAACCGGAGTAGCTCACCTCTCCAAAGGACCGTGGTGTATGAGACGGATGCAGAAACGGATTATGGTGATTTCCAAGACGACTTGCCTATTCTACCAAATTCACCGCATCACCAAGTCACCGACAATTGTGGCGACCAGGTCGCTAATGTTGAAGATGACCCAGATTCTGTTAATGCAGATTCCCAAGAACTCCCTCCAATTCCTTTCTTCAAAGAAGACATTGAGCCAGGACCTCTACTCCCGGAAGGCAACCTTATGTCCGATGCATCGATATGTTATCAAAGACTTCAGCCAGCCACTCAGTTTCCTCTGGGGCCAGTCCCTACCATAAATACTCAAAAGATGGCAGAACTCTTCCCTGACGACCCTGACGGTCTGCACATCATGGCAACTGCTCCTTTATCCTCGCCATCGATGAAAGCGCCTCCAGTGCCTGAATCTCAGCTGGCAACGCAAAGCCAACCTCAGTTACAGTCACAGGATTTAGATAAAGCTGCAACAGATATTGTCCCCGAGTCCTCGCCCCTCACACAACATGCAAAGGTGAACCTACGTGGCCCTGAGTCTCGGGATGTGGTAGTGCAAGTCGAGTCCTCGCAACCAGCGGACAGACTTCATAAGCCGGGTCTGGCAGGTCAAGATTCGGGTCCCCAGGGAATCCTATCGAGAAGCCAGATTCTAACTTCTAGCGTGATGGAAAGTATTCCTTTTCCGGCATTTTGGATGAGCAGCCAAGATAGTATTGGGGAACCTTATAGCTTGCCAGATACGTAGAGAGACTAAATTATGTATATAGTAGTGTCACTAGACGTTCATGAGATTTACGAGACAAACTATATTATATAAAAACAAACCCCAAATTCCAGTACTTGTTACAGTCATATACTCAGCGTCTCCATCGAGTCAGCGGGGGTTGCGGGTCGGGCCATCGTAGATCCGAAAACAGTTAGCTCACGGTCGGTCGGCGTCTGATGATCCTCAACCTCCCCAGGCATCTATCTCCACAACATCTCCCTCCTTCACCCGCTCACACTGAGAAAGAGAGAGAGAGACGATATGGATATATATGACCACATCCAGGGAGAGATTTTCTCCACCAACAATTCCTCCAAAAGAGACGAATCACAAAACGAGACGTCCACGGCCACGACCGACCGACCAGCTGTTGACCTCAACACCGAACTGCAAGAGACATTCCGCGCATTCTCCGCGAGTCCCTGGGGTACACGCATTGGGGGACTATGGTCTAATGTCCGCAAGCAAGGAGAGAGCTACTACGAGGGTGCTCGACAAGAGTATGCCGCGGCAAGTGAGGAAGCTGCAAAGGGCTTTACTGAGCTCCGAGATAGCATTGTGGGACGCACGCGGGGTCTATCATTGAGTACGGCATTTGCTCCCGCAACCTCGACTACAACAGCGACAGCAAGAACATCATCAGATACAACTACTGCTGCTGAGAAGGGCACAGACGAGACGGCTACGCCCACCAAGGAGTCTGGTGCGGAGGGGACGGGGGAATCCCACGAGGGACAGCAAAAGGGCGCCCCGACTACTGACCAAGCGGGGGGCGAGAGCTTACTTTCTCGTATTAAAGCGGAAGCGTCTCGACGACTAAAAGAGATTGAAAAGGCCGAGGAGGCGGCAGATGAAGCGATCCTGCGATTTGGCTTGAGTATCAGTCAGAAGCTACGGGATGCGATCAGCATTGTGCCACCGGATGAGGAATCATCAAGCAAGTTGCTCTTTGAGAGTAAGGACTCAGAGGGAAAACGAGTGATTCATGCCACCCGTTTCGAAGCACAATTACATGTGATCCATTCCAACCTCGATAGCTTCCTCAAAGACCCCGTTAGTGATCAGTGGCCGGCTTTCAAGGAATCTTTTAATGTTGATGATAAGACCGCTGCTATCACTGCTGATTTAGAGAAGTACCCTGATTTGCGATCAGCCATGGAAAAGGTTGTGCCTGAGCAGGTGCAATATGCTCAATTCTGGTGTCGTTATTATTTCCTTCGTCTTGTTATTGAGACGGAGGAACAGAAGCGGAAAGAACTGCTCAAGGGTATGTTTATTTTTGGTTTCTTCCCTCTCATAATCCTCTCTTCTCCTCCCTTTCCACGCCTTTTTTTTTTTTAGTTCATTTAAAACTAATAACCCACTTGTCTAATAGGAGCCAATGTTGAAGAAGATGAGGAGGTTGGCTGGGATGACGATTCCGATGATGACACCGACTCTCCATCTACTCCCCAAGTCTCCGGTAAGCAAAAGGAGACGGCTCAAACTCCCACCAAGAATAATACTTTGAAACCCAACGAGCCCCGTCGATCCAATGACCAGGTTTCCCAGGCGGATAGCGAATCAAGCTACGACCTTGTCAGCGGCGCGACCAGCCGAACCCCTGCCAGTCCTAAGGAGAAGTCTAAGGATGATGACAGTGACGATGACTGGGAGTAAAGCCCGACCCTTCTGAAGATTATGTTTCATAGCTTCTCCCATTTATTTCCGTCTCTCTGTCTCTTTGCTTTTCTTATTAACTAAATACCCGACCACTGGATGGTCTTGAGGGGTTTCAAAGTATTAACCTCGGAAGTGGAGTTGGGTGTCGCATTTTCCCTTCTTTTTCTTTTTCTTACTTTTCCGTCTTTCTTTAATTTTGGAGGCCATGGTCGTCTCCGTCTTCAAGTTCTTATCCTCCTGTATTTAGCGGTACTCCTCTTGATATCGGGTAGTTCGTGTTCGGTGTTTTATCAAATATACCTTTTCTCCTCTGGCTGGATGTTTTAAGCCGAAGATTGCTTTTTAATTTACGTTAAACACATATATACTATAGGCAAATAAATATAGATATAGATATGGATATAGATATATGTGGGTATTAAACATATTTTCCTTTATTTTCTAACAGTTCTGATCAACAGATTCTTTAAAAAGGTGGGACCATAGCCTCAAAGAGAGTATCATCACTAATATCCCATAATTAGTTTCTTTCACATGCGAAACTGATGGTATCAAGCAAAACAGCAAACTTAACCCCAACACATCCAATAGGTTTAGAAGACAAAAGTCCATCCCCGGAAGACTCCATTCAAAAGAAACATACTATTAGTTGGATAGAGGTGAGCCCTTCCTTGACCGTTCATCGGTATAGGTCGATGAACTCCGAATCGCATTACGACTTCCTAGATCTGTGTTTTTGGATGAAAATTGCCGTGCCTGTGGCGGGGTGTCTGGTGTGGGTGTATTCTCCCGCGAGCGAAGGTGGTACCCATGTGCCATGTCGCTGGGCGAATAAGGATACTGACTTCCTTCTCGCGAGTAAACCGGTAGACTGCGGTTAGGTGTCTCAATATACTGGTAATCCTCCCCTCGAGGTTTTAGGGGGCTCTCATCATAAGGGTCCCAGCCAACTCTGCGCCTAGCATCGGCGCGCAAACGTTGGCGGTGTTGCTCATCTCCACCGGCACCAGTCGTTGAGGACTCCTCAAGGAAGAAGTTTAGGAGCTCGTCGCTAATGGATAGGTGGGATTGTTGTTGGAATTGTTGGAGGGACATTAGACGGAGGAGAGTCTCGAGGAGTGAAAGCGAGGTACGGATGTGATTGAATAAGGGGTTCGAGACTGTAGTTGTAGAAGCAGGCTGAGGTGGTCCTCGTTCCTTGTTTGGATCTGGCGAAGGGGAATTATGATGACTCTGGTTGAGTGACAGCTTCGCCATTTTTTCTGGGTCAGGAGATTTGGAGGCGTCTCCATCTGATTCGGTATCAGAGAAATCGTCTTCGTGGTACACTTCGAATGCAATCCACTCCGGGTCAAGATCCTTGGGTAGTCGCCACTCGTCTGGAATGGAACTCTCATGGAAGCTAGGAGTCGTGTAATCACTGTTGGTTCCTAACAATTGGGCGTCTAGCTGCGCCTGGAGCTCGTCAAACTGGCCGTCCTGATGAGGTAATCCATCAGGCGTGGGAGTTAATCCGGGTGTTTCTCGTTCGACCATACGTCGAGGAGGAATCGCATTGATATCCCTCTTCAATAGTAAAACAGGGTTATTAGTTTCGCCTTCGGTGCTAATATTGAGTATCTTGCCAGTGTCTGCGTAAAAAATCTTTGAGATCTGATGAATGGGGATAATTTCCCGAACCCCAGCATCGTCAACGCCTTCGTAGCTATGAGGCTGAGGCTCGCCATCTTCATATGAATGGACTCTCCCATCATCTAAATCCTCGACAATCAAAACTTGATAGGCGAACTCATCGATTCTGGCCTCTGCGGGGAGCTGCAGGCATCCTTTCCGCTGTTGTGGGATAACCGCCATATCCATAGGCACTCGTCTGAGCTTCAAGCGCGCTTTGTGCATAACTTCCTTCCAAGTCGTTTCACGAATGCCCTCTTCATCATGAGGGCGAATATGACTGGCAAAGAGCATATACATTGACAAGGTAAAGGTGGGTCCAATCTGAACTGCTTGTGATGGGAACATCGAGTACTGCGTATCACCGGCGGTGAGAAAAGTGCTGGCCTGGAGCAAACGAGATGGCGATATCGTCGTTGGCAGGTTGGTGGATAGCTTAGCACCCGATGTGGTGATTGCGAGGTTCATAAGAGGGACAGCATCCTCAATACGAACTAGAAGTCTCTTGATCTCCTTAATAATAAGCTTAATCACTTCGTGGCTCCTTGCGCGATCTCGGGCAGATTTTCCTCCTTTTTGGATAAACTCTTCTGAATTAGCAGCGGTAGCTAGTCGCTGGCCGAGTGATTGAATGGCCAACCGAAGAGATTTTGTCAGAGAAACTGCAGATTCCAGAGAGGTGTTGCCTCGGGCGGCGCTGGCGACGGGATTAGGGTTAGAAATTTTACCTAGAAATATGATCGGGGAAACTTTTCTTTCTTTTTTTCTTTCATTGCCCATGGCGCATTACTTACATGAGCTCGATCATGTCGATCGCAGGTGAGATAACCTATTGGTGAGGTCGGTTTAGTATCTCCATATTGGAAAATACGAACTACCAGGCGAGCTTCCACGTGTACTAACCTGTATCTTGCTTTCCAATCGTTGCTGCAATGCAATAAGTTCATCTCGTTCTTCACTCTTATCGACACTCTGTTTTTGCAGAAAAAGGTTAAAACAAAGGATACATCACAATCAGCCCAAGACCCTCTAGGGCGCCACAACGGAGATGACGTATCAACCCACTTGAAGCAAACGCGAAGATTGACGGATAGCATAGTTAGCTGTAATGGCAATTCCTGAGCTAAACAGATCAGCTGTCAATCAGAAGGAACATGGACTCGAATGACCGTCAAAGTGATGAGAAAGAGTATTGCAATTACCGAATGGCATAGTTCATTGCCTGCTGAGTGAGCTACCAATGAAAATTAGTCTTTAAAACCTGCATGCCATGGGACAGAGAAGTGTACTCGAGTGAGGAATGCATCCATCTTTGTTACGATGGCACCGAAGCGCCTTTCCACTTAATTCTTGTCAAGTCTACTAGAGATGATATTGGGGAATTTGGAGAGAGAACGAGCAAGTAAAAGAGAGAGTCAAACAGGAAGAAAGAGAGAGTGGGATGGACGCTGTGGCGTCGCCCCTGAGGATGGTGCTTATCGATAACAAGCCACGGTGGCTCATGTGGGTGCCTCAGGTCACGATAAAATCCTCCATCAGCGAGGCATCCATCCCACCACAGAAAGGCCTGAATAGTAGTGGGAATAGAACCATACTCCCTGGGCGAGGCTATCCCCGGGAATTACTTGGTATCTTAACATTCTTGTCTAGCCACACAATGTCTTCCCTTTCTAGCGAATCACTCTTTGACGAAAGGCGGGGTGGATATGTGCAGCTGAGTCATCCAGTGCAAAATCCACACGAACTAAACTTGCCTGGGAAGGCAACGCCCCTCTTTGCTCGCTCCTCTCTTACTCTCTTCCCTCCCCTTTATCGTCCTTTCATCCTCGTTTGGTCGTCTGTATAGCTCGTTCCCAAGCGTATTGAAAATGGCCGGCCAAACCCCTGACTCCTGGGAGGATGAACTCTCGAAACAGACTGAGGGTGTTAACCTGAACAGGAACGCACAGTCGCGCCCTCAACCTCAGGCTCCTTCATTCCACCCTGGAGCGGCCTCTTTCCAGCCCGGAGCTGCTACTTTTGTGCCTGGACAGTCATATCAGCAGTATGGTGGCTATCCTCAGTACGGACAGTATGGTCAGCAGCAAGGTTATGGTGGATACCCCGCCTATGACCAGCAGCAACAACAGCAGTCCTATGGTCAGTATGGAGCGTACAACCAGCAACCTGGTGGCTTCAACAACAACCAAATCTACAATCAGCAATACGGCGGTTATCAGAAGCAGCAGCAGTATCCTCAGCAACCCCGTCAGGCTGCTCCAGTGACTCAGCAACAACCTAAGGCTCCTGCTGCTTCCTCCCCGAAGCCTGCGCCGACCCCCTCCAACGCTGCCGCTCCGAAGGCCAAGGTGCTGTCTATCGGCGGTGCTAGCAACTCTCCTGCTGCACCCAAGACCAAGGTCCTCTCTATCGGTACCCCCACCCCTCCTTCGACTACTCCATCCTCCGATTCCAGCAATCTCGTCGATGCTAAGGGCCCCGCTGCTGTCGAGGCCGCCGCTAAGGTAGCTGCCACCAAGGCCATCGAGAAAACAGAAAAGAAGGCGGAACAGAAATCCGGTGCCAGTGGCAAGTCCTCTCCCACGCCATCTGGCCGATCCAGCCCTGGAAGGTCAAGCCCATCTCGGGGTGATGGTCCAAAGGTTGTCCGCAATGCCGACGCGGTTGCCTTGGAACAGGCAGCCGATGTTGACGAGGCGACCTTGAAGGAAATTTATGGCGAAAAGAAAGAGCACATGAATATTGTTTTCATTGGACACGTCGATGCTGGAAAGTCTACCCTTGGTGGATCCATCCTATACCTTACTGGGATGGTAGATGAGAGAACCCTAGAGAAATACAAGCGAGATGCTAAGGAAGCCGGACGAGAGACCTGGTATCTTTCCTGGGCCTTAGATCTGACCAATGAGGAGCGAGCCAAGGGTAAAACCGTGGAGGTTGGCCGCGCCCACTTTAAGATGGACATCCCCTCACCCGAAGGTACCATTGAAAGGCACTTTTCGATCCTGGATGCTCCTGGCCACAAGTCTTATGTTCACCACATGATCGGTGGTGCTTCTCAGGCTGATGTGGGTGTTCTTGTCATCTCTGCTCGTAAGGGTGAGTATGAGACCGGATTCGAAAAGGGCGGTCAGACCCGTGAACACGCGCTTTTAGCAAGAAACACAGGCGTGCAGAAGCTGGTCATTGCAGTCAACAAAATGGATGATCCTACGGTCGAATGGAGCAAGGCTCGTTTCGATGAGTGCACAGTCAAAGTTTCGAAATTCTTAGAAAATCTCGGCTACAAGAAGGGCGACATCACCGCCATGCCCATTTCCGCCCAGCGAACCTTGGGTATCAAGGACCGTATTCCAAATGACGTTTGTCCCTGGTACAGCGGACCCTCACTCTTGGAGTACCTTAGTGAAATGAAGTTGCCTGAGCGCAAAATCAATGCACCCTTCATGATGCCAATCAGCGCTAAATACAGAGACATGGGAACTATGGTTGAGGGCCGCATTGAATCTGGTGTTATCAAGAAGAACTCCAGCTGCATTATGATGCCTAACCGTACCAAAGTCGAAGTTGCCGCCCTTTATGGTGAAACTGAAGATGAAATCGCAACAGCTACTTGCGGTGACCAGGTCCGTATGCGTCTTCGTGGCGTTGAAGAAGAAGATCTCCTTCCAGGCTTCGTGATGTGCTCTCCAAAGCGACCCGTTCACTGTGTCGCTGCCTTTGAGGCCAAGATCAGGATTCTTGACCTCAAGAGCATTCTTACAGCTGGCTTTAACTGCGTTATGCACGTGCATTCTGCTGTTGAGGAGGTAACCTTCGCGGCATTGCTCCATAAATGTGAACCAGGTACCGGACGACGAAGCAAGCGTCCCCCACCATTCGCTAGCAAGGGCCAGACTATCATCGCGCGTCTAGAAGTCATGGGTACTGCAGGTGCTGTTTGTGTTGAACGTTTCGAGGACTACAACCAGATGGGACGATTCACTCTACGTGACCAGGTAAGCTGCCTTTTAGATTTCGATAAATTTATTCCCCTTTCATTTCTTCCGCCTCGTTCTAACCTTTTTTTTTTTTTTTAATAGGGGCAAACCATTGCCATTGGCATGATCACCAAGCTTCTTGATAACGAAAACGCTGAATAAACGGCCAAAACTGCGAATATTTAACGATTCTTGAAATTTTTTTTGTTTCCTTTGTTGCTCTTGCGGTGGATCCGCCGGACTTATAGGCAAGGTGGTCTAGGGAGGCAGCAAGTGTATGGCATGGAACTAGCCTTAGACGGGTTGATGATGATGAACGTTTCTGTCTTACCTATTTTATCCATTTTCGCATAGATTTACCCATTTTTGCCTCGTTTGCTGGATATCAAAAGTCTTTTGTCACAGAGAGCCATAGTTTACGAAATCGTAGAGTAGATAATATATTATATCGAGGTATCTATCTTAAGATCTTTAAACATATTGGAAGGCCTCTTGTTTTCTTATACTATATTTTGCCGCCCAGTCTAAACACATGCATAAAGTAATATCGAGAAAATAAACAGATATGATATAAGAAGAAACAAGAAACAAGAAACAAAAGGTAAAAGAGGATTGATTGATCACCGCCTCTTCTTCCCAACCACCTTTGTAAATCCATCCTCATCAACCTCAGGTTCAGTCCTCTCCCTAGGCGTCCTATTCACCAACTGCGGAGCCTCCCCCATATCAACATCCATCTCATCACCATCAGCCTCATCGTCATCATCATCTTCACTCCCATCAGTATCCTGATCCTGATCTTCCCCCCTTCTAAACCCCTCCACAGCACCAGACCCGCCTTTCCTCTGCCACGCCTCCCACATATCACGAATAGGCGCGAAATCGCCCTTCTCCGCCAAAGCCTTGAGCTCCATAATCTGCACCGCGACAACACCCGCGCTCTCATCGTCCACCACCACGTCAAACTCGTCGTTCATCACTTGGATCAAGATGTCCTCGAGATCTTCGGCGTCGGTCTCGGGTCGGTCAGCGAATATCTCTGAGATGGCACCGCAGAGCCAGTCGCGTTTGTCGCTTGAGGTTGGTCCTCCCCATTTCGAGCTTACAGCGAGAGTGAGGGCGGGCCAGGCGTGTAAGGAAAGTGTGATTGCTAGGTCGAGGTAGGCAGTTGTGGTTTGGGGAATTGCGAGTTGGGGTTGTTGGGATTGGTCGGCCATGATACCTTTCTCTCTCTTTTTTTCTTTTTTTTTTTATTATTATTTGATTTGGTTTGGTTTATGTGGTGGAGGAGGGGTAATATATTGTTGGTGTGGTTGTTGTGTGCGATATAGAGGGATAAAGTGTATAGGTATGTAGGTAGGTGCTAAGAATTGTATTTCTCAACTCAAACTTTGATTGGGTTTCTCTTGGTTATTTTAATTAATTTGCAATGATCTAGTGAGAAAGAGATTTTATTCGCGTCTGGTGGGAAAAGTCTTTACTTCATAACATTTTTTTAATAAAAAATAAAAAAAACTTTTTCAATTCTTTATCGTTGCGATTAGATATGATATGGTCATGTGACATCTTATCGGTCCTGCACTGTTTCTTACGAGGGAGGGACCTAAGTACGCACTGCTTATATCATGCTTATAGTGATATGCAATATCCCAGGCAATATAATTAAAACAAGTATTGAATAAATAATAACCACACTGTTAGAAATTGGGATATCTTATCCAAAGGGACTGCGGGCCACCTATATACGCCAGAAAAAGTAAAAAAGCAACCATAACCCAAACGCCACCATATCTACCGCCTATTGTGGAGGGTATGAACACAAAATAGAATAAATAGTATAAATAACGACGTGGAGAGGGTTATTATATTCGCCCGATCACAGAACATAGCTCAATATTTCCTGAGCTCTTACAGCTGTAGCAATGTGCCAAGGAAGAGTACCAGTCTGCACCATACGTGTTCCCCGAGCTCGAGCAAGAGTAGCGAGATCGCGGTACATTCCTAAAACCTCTCGGAGTAGCGATTCGTATGAAGATGATGGCCGTTGCGTGTACAAGAGATTAACGTTCATTGTGAACGCGCCCTCACTGTCTGTGGAGCCTTTCCTTCGAAGAAGGTATCCACTAACCAGTGCGGGACGGTATTCGGTGAGGTGCAATGTACTGTTCAGACGATGTGATAGCACAACGCCCCAAGTTTCGTCACAGATATCGGTAAGTACAGATTCAGTTTCTAATTCAAGAAGCCAATCCGTCGGTGTGGAGGGATTTACTAGCCCATTCCCGCCACCAGGGGGGGTGGGGGCATTCCCTAATTGGTCCGGCGAGAGAATAGTGCTGGGATTGGGAGTAGCGGCGGGAGTAGAGGAAGGATTTAGGACACTCATCGGTATTGGAGAGACAGGGGGGCTCAGGAATAGGTCAGGGGTTGGGTTGACGCTGAAAATGGCCAGCTCGATGGGGACGGCTCTGGTTTTGTTGTATTGTTCCGCCAATGTTATCCAGGCTGCAACTTATCAGTAAGAATACTAACAGGGTGATATAAATTGAGGTCTTACTATCGTGCTCTTCTTGATCCACATTCTCAGTGCTAACAATGATAACCCTCCATCTGGCTTTATTCTTATCCATGATTTGTTTGGTTGCAGACCAGATCTCATTCCGAACGTTAAAAACGGACCTGGTGTTGACTGAATTTCGGTAACGAAGGCAATAGGACACGGTTCTCTGCAATGCGCCAGTATTATCCGACCAGGCCACACTTACCCAGCGTTGGTCCTGACTCCTGGAACAGGCCACATGGAGACATTTCCCTTCTTGCAAGGGGGAGGATCTTTCAGATGCAAGCTTGAAGCTGATATAACTTGGAAGAGGTTCCGCGAGTAAAACTGGAGGCGTTGAATTCATAACGCCGGTTTCCGATTGCTTAGAAGGGTAGCAACGGCTATACACTTCGAATGCCAGGCTCAGATACTCTGCTTGTGGAGGTACAACTAAGGACTCAGCTGATGTAACAAAGTGGGCTGGAATAATCTGCAAAACTAGTTCGTTTAGTTGCCGATTCTGCTGTTTTTCCGTGTCACAAACATATTTTTGAAGCAGGCACCAGAATGCAGAACATATGTCAACCAATGCAGCAGCATGCGGGAATGGGTTTATTATGTAGACGACGATGTTATCTTTATTTGGTGTGCTATTTAAAAGCGCAGATCCTACAGGATATTAGTATGTGGTAGAGTAAGACTTATGACGAAACTTACCTAGTTCCTCACATATTGTCCTTAAACGCTGCATCGTAGAGTGATAGGTGTTTTGTTCCGGTGAGCTAATATCCCAGGGCCCAAGTCCGCGGTCAAACACATCAGAGCTGTCCCCCCTCTTATGGCTTCCGAGGTTACAGCCAGTATAAAGAAGACCGAGCCGTTCGAGAAATGCATCAGCTGCCCTTGTAGCAACACTCGGGTGAATGCAATAGGCTGAAATATCCTTGGCCCCGTGAGCGGGCTCCAAACCAAACGTTTCCCAGAATGAAACCGCAGCTGGCAGCGTCTCTAGGAAATCTTTACCGCGGCGAACGCGCAAATGTGGCGGTGGAATCTTTGATATCCACCCTTTCCCGGCTTCTCGGCGTTGCGCGGGCTGGCGCACAGAAGGTCCGCTAGGCGCAGGAGACGAAGCACTATTATTATCCTGTAGCGACACAAAGCTATTCATATCCAGTTTTTCAATTCCACCTAAGAAGTCCGTGTCCTCAAGCAACCCTAGGAGGGCGTACGGTTGATTCTCCAGACAAGAGATGCCAAAGTCGCCATCAAGCTTGTGATCGAGAGACGACTGGGTGACCTGGTCAATCAAAATTTGAGCTACCTGGACATGTAGTTCTCGAGGGGTAAGTGCTGGGAAAATCAGATTCTCTGATAGCGAGAAAAATCCTGAAATTGTCCAATCAGAGAAGGTTGAAAGAAAGTTTCCCAGGAATACAGAGTCCTCAGGCCTATTAGGAATAGATACTTCCTGATCAGAGACTGTTATGGGGTTTTCATGGGATACACTTGGTAGACTTCCCGTGTCGGAACGAGCGCGCTTTCGTTTTCGCGATGGTAAGACCGCTGGGACCATATCATCTTCCAAACTACTCTCATCACTATCATCATCCATCTCACTGCTGGTGTCACCACTCGAAGAAACTGCATGCCCAGCATTACTTGCGGGGCTTGTATGGCTATCAAGAATTTTGGAAGAACTGCCTAACATCTTGGCCCTTCCGCCAGGGCGAGGGAGACCAATAGTTGGAATATCACCGGAAGAAATACAATGGTCTTTCGGCATGCTTGTACCAGTGACAGTAAACCAGAACTTGCCATCCGTGCCATATTTTTGATCCCAAGCGGAGAGATTTGGTTTGAAAGATATTGGACTGTAGTAGCTCGGAACTTTACCCCTTTGAGAAGCTAGACTGTTTCCTTTCGATTCTGAAAAAAGTATTCTCTTAACCTCCACAGGACTGAGAGGGGGGCTGATCGTTTGAATTCTGTCATGTGGAGATGAAGGCTGGGCTGTATTATTTTCAGGGGTAGGCTGTGGTAGTAGGGGCTCGGTTGCCTGTGCTTCTAAACGAGGCTGGGAAGAGGGTCTTTGTGTAATGGGGGATTCCTGAGGGGCGGGCATGTCTATTTCAGGTTGGTCAATTATTTCTGGCTTGCTTGAGTCGGCAAATTCAGGAGTCTCCAGCATATCATGAGTATCGGCACCATGGTCCATGTGGCTAAAACCCGGATCATCAAAGAAGCTGAAATCGGCATCCGTGATTCCTTTTGACCCAAAGTCCCTCTCATTCATATCCCCAAATAAGTCATCATCTTCATTCGTATCATAGAGCCCAGACCCGACTACAAGCCCAGCCGAGGGCCCAAAGCCTATGGGAACATCAGAGCCTGAGCGGCCTTTGATGGATAATGACCCATCAAATTTCTGCTTCATTTGCCCTTGTAACAGAGACGAGCTGTAGTCCGAGTCCTCAGCAAAGACATCAGGTGGGGGCGCGGGGTTCTGTCCTATCCCAGTGGCCCCATCTGGTGGCGTGGGGTACACCACACCTGCGGCTTGGAGCTCGGGATATAACGAAGCTCGGGAGAGGCTTTCGATTCCATCAGGAAGGATAGTTATTCCGGAAGATGGCGTTCCCTGATGGTTTGTTTGTCGGGAGTCGGAGGAGGACTTGGGGTTGGTGTCAGTACTCTTTGGTATGTCTGTTGAACGCCAACTCTCTGCAAACTCCAAGGGATCACAAGTCATGGGGAAAGCTTCTTCCAGAGTGCTCTCAAATCCTGAAAAGGATGATTTGGTTCTTCGGAAGCAATATATCGCGGGCCAAATGATACGCTTTAGAGGAACGGCGGGGGTTTCGTTGCTCGTTCTAGAAGCCTCCCCGGATAGTTTAGCGTAAAATGGTTCCCAAACTTCGACTTCAACCCAACTCTCTTCATGAACGGAACTGGTGGCTAGTCCGAAATTGCTTAGCCATTCTAGGACATTTGCTTTCCATCGCTTTAACCCCACCTTGTCATTCCAGTTGCTCTCTGCGCGAGGAGAAGAAGAAAACTTCTCTTCTGGATTAGTTGAAACTAAGCGGGCAATTGAACCGCTGGGGGAGAGCCAAAGGTCGGTTCCTGGGGCAAGATCATGATAGTCTGTCACCTCATCTCCGGGTTGGCTAATCCGGGTAAGACCGGTTTGTGATATAGTTTGTAAGGTAACGGTCAATTTACCGACGGATGTGAGTTGCACTTGAAGAGTAGTAAGGGCAGAAATGAAGGGTGAACCCCTGGCAAGATTCGGGTTATCATGTAGATCGCTCTCAACAAGGGTGAAGAGAGTCCTTGGCCCAAGCGGGATCGCATTATTGTGCCGGATCAGGTGAAGGCTAAATGCACCAGTTACAGCAGATATAAATGATGCATAAATGGCAGCGGCTCCTCCCAAGTTGTCCAGTCGTCGGGGTGGTGCAGCACCGTTCTGCATTCGTTGGGGCCCTCCTGCAGAGGCCGTAGCGGCGGCTGCTGGTTCTGGTGATAGGCCTTTTACAATATCACTTGAGGTGACACACCCAGATGCCCAGACTACATATACGGGTTAGCGTAACACGGATTGCTGATGGAAGGAGATCCCTTGGAATCACAAACCTTTCAATAGTATCGTGTCGACAAGAAGCCTGTGATGTTCATCTCGACCCTCATTTGGGGATAGAGGGGCTAGATGTTCAAATTCCGGGGTAGCGGAGAATATTAGCAACCCCAGCCGCCTCGGATAACTCAGTACCAGGCAACCTTGACTCCGGAGGCGGAGTTCAAGCTCCTTGAAGCGACTAATGTGCTTGAGGATAGCAGGTCCATTATTTGGAACCTCAGTTGCGCTGCTTTGCTCCTCGGTGTAAATTCTCCAGTAAATATTGGAGAATCCATCCTGGTATGCCGCATTAGAGACGTCCCGGAGTTAAAGGGCGAGAAGACCTACAAGAACGCGTATGTTGGTGATGGATCCTCCAGGGAAATCCATGGCTTATAGGGTTCCCCAAAGGAGATTCCGGGAACTCTGACGTCTGGCTAGTAAAGCTTTGGAGAGCGAAATCAGCTTCATTTCCAAAGGGACCTTAACAGATAACAATGTTTCAGCCAGCCGTGCATCGCACTCGGATGGGTTTCGGAATGTCAGCAACTGGGCCAACTGCTCAGGGTCATGTCCCTTTAGATACAATAATATGAATGAACCGGTGTCGCGGAAATCGAATTTAGCCTTTCATAGCTCCGTTGGACAGATAACAGATAGGAATTGAGCGATATCAATAGGTTTGGTCTGGGAGTAGGCGAATTGTCGACTCCGCCGGTTAAGTTGATCCTATCGAAACCCAACGGAGGTTTGGTTTGGTCCGCGTGAGCCAATCATGTGGGGATCGACGTCGCCGCATCACGTGGTGTCTATCGATAAAAAAAAAAAAAAAAAAACATTTAATTTTTTTAAAAAAAAAAAGAGGTTAAATTCGGGTCTCTCTGAACACTCCGATATTTCCCCCCTCACTCATAGAGCATCACTTGCAGAAATGAAGCTCTCAAACCAGTCGGAAGTACCCGTTTATACGATATCCGGTTCGAATACAGCTCGTCCACTTCCTGAATGGCTTGCACGACGTCGTAAGCGCAGTTTGAAAAATGACCCCGAATATGCGAATCGAATCGAACTGCTGCAGGACTTTGAGTTTGAGGAAGCAAGTCAATGTATTCGCGTTAGCGAAGATGGAGAGTGGGTGATGAGTACAGGTTAGTTAAGAAAATTTTTTAGTCTATTCATCAAACGGATTCCTCAATATCTAATGAATTCACTGGTAGGAACCTACAAACCCCAAATCCATACACACCACCTCCCTCAGTTATCTCTTTCATGGGCTCGTCATACAGATGCTCTCAATACAACATTCATATTGCTCTCATCCGACTATTCTAAATCCTTACATCTCCAATCCGACCGGTCGCTTGAATTCCATACTCCATCTGGATGCCACTACAAGACAAGATTGCCGCGATATGGGCGTGACTTGGTTTACGATAGACAGTCGACAGACGCTCTGATCCCTGCTGTGGGTGTGAATGCAGATGGTATGGGTGAGGTGTTTCGCCTGAACTTAGAGCTAGGACGCTACATGCGCAGTTTCGAGATCGATGTAGGTGGCGACGATTTTACCTCAGCTGGAGGAGGCGCATTACAAGGGGGCATCAACACAGGCGCAGTTAATACAGGTGCGATCGCTGAAGAGAGTCACAATCTTCTTGCGTTCGGTACCTCCTTAGGCACAGTTGAGCTTTGGGATCCACGAGCGAAAGGCAGGGCTGGAGTACTTCTACCCCCAACCCCGATCGGACCGGATGATGTAAGGTCAGAAATAACAGCGCTAGAATTTAACCGTTCAGGTTTGACGTTGGGTACCGGATCGTCAAATGGCCTCATCTATCTTTACGATTTGCGGTCGCCCCTCCCTCTCCTTAAGAAAGACCAGGGCTACGGCTTCCCTATCCATACCTTGAAATTCCTTCAGCCGTCGACGTCTGCACGCGAACAAACGATAGAGCCTAAGATTATGTCCGCCGATAAAAAGATCATTAAGATTTGGGATCCTCGAGATGGCGCCCCTTGGACCTCAGTTGAGCCGGCGGTCGATATTAACTCAGTTGCCTGGTGCAAGGACAGTGGAATGATACTCACTGCCAACGAAGGGAGGCAACAACATTCGTTCTTTATTCCTCAGCTTGGGCCCGCCCCCCGCTGGTGTTCATTCTTGGATAACCTTGTTGAGGAGATGGCGGAAGATCCTAACGACCCTAACGCTTTTACTGCTGGTCAAGCGGGCGCTATTTACGACAACTACAAGTTTTTGACCCTGCCTCAGCTAAAGACTTTGAATTTGGATCATCTAGTTGGCAGAACCAACCTCCTACGACCATATATGCACGGATACTTTGTGGCTCAACGCTTATACGAAGAGGCACGCTTGATCACCAACCCTTACATCTGGGAGGAGGAGCGTGCCAAGAGAATCAAGGAAAAGATTGAACAGGAACGTGAAAGTAGAATTAGAGGCAAGAAGAAGGCAGCCGTCAAGGTCAACAAAAAACTGGCCGAGAAACTACTGGATTTGGAAGAGAAGAACGAACGACGTCGGGCCAAGCGCGTATTGCAACAGGGCGGCGATGATGAAGAAATGGCGGATGCACCTGTGGCGGATGCACCTAGCGCAAGCGGTGTGCTAGCCGATAGCCGTTTCGCGAAGATGTTCGAAGACGAGGATTTCGCTATTGACGAAACATCTCGCGAATACCAATTTCATAACCCTAACCACCCCTCCGAACGCACCGAGAGAAAAGAGCGAGGCCTTACTGCTGTCGAGCAGGAGGAGGTTGATGATGTACCAAATTCAAGTGATGATTCCGAGTCCTCAAGCGAGGATGAACGACGACCCGTTAAGCCAAAGAAGTCCTTGACAACAGGAGCGTCGGCTTACAGGCGCCCTGGTGGATCTCAACCCCAATTGAAAATTTCTTCTTCAAACTCCGCTAATTCAACCCGGGATCGTTCCTTCGGCTCCCGCGCTCAGAATATGCGCGTTAAAGAAAAGCATACCCGTCGCACTGCGATCGTAGGAGAGCAAGAAATGTCATTTATGCCCCAAGGCAAGAAGCGGAACACAACGGCTGCGCCCGCCAAACAGTCTAGGCCATCATCGTCAGACTTCCGAGCAAAGGAGCGGAGAAGTGCTTCTGGTAATACTTTCCGGAGAATGTGAATTGATGCAACCCACGAGGCCCCAGCACACCTCACGAGATAATGAACGACTAAAGCATTGCCAGTTCTGCTACGTTTTTTTTCAGTCGGATATCAAGCTTAGAAATGATCGTCCATAGTGTTATGGGACAACGGTCAATCCAATTCAAATACTCAAGAAGCGTGGTCCGAGCCGTCTAGGGTCCCTGTGTATTCTGATGGTGGTAAACTCGAATCTATATAAGTCTGATTCAATTAGGCGCCACCTGGAGGATATCAGACTAGACCTTGAAATGTAGTAGCCTACATGTTCTCAGGCTCAGGGCTCAGCAATTGTGACTGGGAAATGAAGGGTTTGGTCAAGCAGTAACAAGCAAATCCCTCTTACGATATCACCTTTTTGTATCATTAGTACCATTCGAAAAAAGATAGGAGTATATGGTAGAATAAATTCCCTGGGAAAATTGACATTTATTTTTATTTTTGTAAGGCAATAGTCCAAAACGCCCTCCATGGCATATAGTTTTCAAAAATCATGGCCATCAAGTAAATTGCATAATTACATCTGATCAAGAAGAAAAAATAGAAAATCAGAAAGGAAGTAAACCTGGGCAGGAACCAGGATGATATCAAAATAAATAAATAAAGGCCACATCAATAGCCATTATAGAAATAAAAGGGAAACCACTATGTCACTCCAAAAAAAAAAAGGGCCCAATAATAAACAAGTTTTGAAAGAGAAACAAACCAACATGATAACAAATGAATAAGAAAGGACAGCGTTCTTCGTGTCATTCTCTATTCGCCTTTGCCGGTCGCCCTGTAGTATTGCTAGCAGATCAGATCAGTCTATAAGAGTAGGTACCTTGCCACCCTGAGTTGAAATAGAAAATCAAAAGAGAAGGAAAGGGGCATTGAAACATCAGGACGTATACGGAAAAACAGTCGGTTAACATAAGTTGCAAGTAAACAGTCAAGATTTGGGGGTACGTCAAGTTTTGTGGGAAAGTAAAAGGGAAAGAATTAGAGAGAAAGAAACCAAAACAAAAAGGCAGGAAACAAAAAGGGAAAAAAGCCAGATGGGAAAAGGAATAGAGATCTCAAGCCCAAGGATGGAAACTTGAGAACCCACCCCGTTTCCCACTTGCTCGTCTCGAGCCACCAGTGTTTCCACTCGAGTCAGCCCCATGATTGCCATGTCGACCTTCTTCAAAACTTCGTCGAGAAGCTCCAAAGTCACTCATGGCAAACAATAAAGGTTCAT
This sequence comes from Aspergillus haitiensis, assembly GCA_027569155.1. NCBI lineage: Eukaryota > Fungi > Ascomycota > Eurotiomycetes > Eurotiales > Aspergillaceae > Aspergillus > Aspergillus haitiensis. The sequence continues at coordinate 120,859 of JAPDEO010000029.1, forward strand.
CCTCTTCAGGTTGGATAGCTTGGGAGGGATTATTCCGACCAGCACTTGGTCGACGACCGGCTCGGCGATCGTCAATCATTGACGTTCCACTGTTGCTTCCACTACCGTGACCTTCGCGATCGTGATCACGTTCCACAAGGTAAGGGGGGATCACTCCGCCACGGGCGGCACTGCTAGAGCCAGAACTAAGAGAGTGAGGTCCACCAGAAAATCCACGGCCACGAGAGTGGCTAAAGCGTCGCTGGTATAAAGCCTGGTTTGGGGATGAAGAAGAGGCCGCCGTTTGTCCTGAGGGCAATATGCCCCGGTGAGCACCTAGGCCACGTGCTACCGAGCTAGGAGCGATATTTGGATCATCGCCTCCAGTCGGGCGTGCCTCACTTTGCGATCGAGCTACGTTCACGCCAGCACTTTCATATTGCCGTTGTATTGCGCTGAGGGTGGTGTGGGTTTCCTCTGCTCCTAAACTTACGCTGCGCATATTGAAAATCTCCTCATCATCAACGGCCGCGAGGCTTCGGTGATGGGCGGCTGAAATAGAATGACTGAACGCTGAAGGAAAGCGTGGTGGAGGCGATGTAGGTATCGGAATGGCCGTCACTGTGGAAGGACGATGTTCAACGGTTGTAGCATCACTAGTGTTTTCTTCCGGCGGTGAGTTGTAATCGCCACGGGAGAGCGCTCGATTATTAGAGGCAGGGTGATTATAATCGACGATACTATTAGAGCTCAGACGGGATGGTATAGCGGGTGTGTGAGGCGTGTGAGGAGATATAGGTTTCCCCGGGGATGAAGCTGTTGAAATAGATGTCCCAGCAATCATAGGTGGGACCCCTGGGAGCTGTTTGCTTGAGGAATTAGAAGAGCGATGCAGAAGTAAAGAAGATGACATTGAGTCAGAGAGCGCTGCGTTAGACTCCCGCATACGTTGAAAGCGAGCTAAAGCAGCAGAGGTAGCAGTGGTCCGGCGTGTTGTAGGATCTTGAGAAGGAGGATTTGCAGTATTTAAAAGGTCTTTTTTCAAATCGAGCATTCTCAAGAATTCTGTAATCTTTTCATCATCGGCATGGATAGACTCTGCACTTGTCCCAGTGGCTTCCGCAAGTAAGCCGGAGCCAGGCTGAGCGCTTGAAGATGTTGCGCTGGCCCTGCCACTAGAGTTGTCGTCTTCAATCTTATTGATACCTCCTGAAGACGGCCGTCCTCGACGGTGGCTGAAGGCACTGCTGTATCTTGATATAGGGGCTGGGCGGGGAGACGCGGAATTCGAAGATGCAATTGCATTTTCGGGTGCAGTTTGCAGGGCCTTGCGTGCAGACGCCGCCATTGATGGGGGCGGCATATTTCTGGGATCAGAAAACGAGGCCCGGGCAGCCCCAGCTGTTCGGGTAGACGCGCCAAAGGGGGGATCAACTAGTGAAGGGGATGCGGAGAGAGGTGGCGCTTTGAAAGGTTGAAACGAAATTGAAGGCCGACGAGCGACCTCGGGGCTTCCTTCACTTGCGAGAACAGCGGCACGCCCTGCAGGGCTGGCTTTGGCAGTAGTAAGTGCCTTTCGATAAGACGAGCTTGGTGGAGATGGTGATGAAGCACCTGGCTCTCTTGCAGCTCGAAGAGCAGAAATTGGACTTGCACCGGTAGTAGGGCCGACATGGTGGAATGTTGATAAGCTACCATACGCCCGGCTTAGATCCGGATCTTCAACAGTCCTTTTCTCTAATGGTGCGGATCCAACTTCGGCAGTATTTGTTCTCAAATTCAACCCTCGAGATGGTAGTGAAGGCCGAAAAACCTCATCGTCAGCTCCCATAAATCGCGAACTTAGCAAAGCCTCCGAGTCATCTACCCTGAAATCACAGCTTGTCCGATATGTGACTTGAACAGAAAACGGACCAGCCGGGGAATCTGTGACGCCGAAACTATACGTATCCACAACCTTGTTATTGCCTTCGTACAAGGGTATGGTCAAATTATCAAGCTTGGACATTTCCCCGCAAGTTCGCCCATCCAAAATCCGGTATTTGATCCGCAAAGCTGGGTTGGACCGAACTCTCCCATTGCGTTTGACAAATTTCCAAGCGGGTAAAAATTTAGAGTAGGTAAATAAGGATCGGAAAAGAACAATACTCTTCTTGTATACAGTTGGCAATATAGAGCCAAGATCAGTAGGCAATTTACTAGGCATATCACCTAGTTCAACCCTCCAGCGCTCAAGAATAACATCATCAGGGCGAATCGAGGGAGGCTTTACTGGATGAGCACTATTAGATGTTGTGAGAGATTCCAACACATCCCACCGTTTTCCATTTTCGTCTAACACAACAAGACTTTGGTTATTTGTAAGCCCTTTTGTATCCAAATACGTCTCGATAATTAGTGGTGGCGGTCGATTGTCATTGGTGTCACATGCCCTCCAGGTTCGTAGTTGTTCTCGGAGCACATCCGTTTCTTCTATTTCAACATTGAACTATGAACAAATTGAAAGTCAGCAAAATAACCCTCATCCAATAACGAGGGAGTTTGAATGTCGTTTCCCTCCCCACAAAAAAAAAAAAAAAAGGAACAGCATACCCAGCGATTCACCCGAGGTGTGTCAGAGCCTTTATTATATGAGGGTGGAAGTTCGACACGCGAATGCAAGATTATCAACGCAGCTTTTGTATGGTAATTCTGAATGAAGAGAGGATAGGTTAGCTGAATCGTTGGAACTGAGGTGAAAAAAGAGCTTGCTCAAGCCAATAGTTGCGGTCATACCGAGATAATCTGATTTAATTTAGCGACCGCTTCTTTTCCAGGAGGTGTATTTTGCGCTGTAACTGACGGTTCAGTTTCGGTTTCAATCCCCAGCCCTCTATTAGAATGTGTCCTTAGGTCAAGTGCTGGGGAATTTGGACGAGGGTCGGGTTCTTTGCGGTCTTGGGAACGAGGTCGGGCGGAAGAGGTCGGTGCAGCAGGAGCTGGCGACCGAGGATGTTGATGCATGGTTGATTCGTTTGTTGGCGAGAATATCTCAGATACTCGCTAAATACCGAGCACCGAATCCAGATATAATTGTGATGCACTTCTTTTTGAAATCAAGAAGGAAATGGAGAGGCGACGGAGCCGCTGCGGACGGCCATGCTAACGAACCCAAGAAGCGAACAGTCTATCTGCAACATGCAAAGTCCGAACCCAAAGGAGTCAAGAAGAAGGAAATAGAAAAACGACAGTAAGGCCACGAGATAATTCTGTCTGGGGCACTAAAAGGTAGGCACCGATGTCATCGTTTGTTGTATTCAGGCAACAAAATGTCGAGAGTGTGCGGTCTAGACAACCTTGGGAGCTTCTCCGCATTGACAAGCAGGCTCGGGGGGTGCACGGCGTCTTCACGTCGTGGGAAAAGCAACAATTCAGGGATTCATGGTCACCCCAAACCTACAAATAATCACAGGAAGATGAAATGGCAGAGAAGGTATTTTAGAAAAAAAAAGAAAATCGGGTGTTGTGGTCAGGAGAAAAGAGAGTTTATGATGGAACGTGAGTTAAAAGAGCGGAAGGAGGAGGGTGTGGCTAACTACAGCAATGGTAATATACAAGGCACAGCGAGTCAAGCGGCTAAGAGCCAAAGGGTCTGTGACGCACGCTGGTGACTCGACTAGTACTCCAAGTGCTGGTCAGGCTGACACCTGGGGAGGAGCGATAAGAACACCCTAAAACTAAAATGGAATACTAAAGATAATTTGCTCAATCCCAAGATGAGCAGGGAGCATTCATCAGTAAGGGATCGCCCGGTCAAGCCTTCTTGTTCTTTTACTTTTTCTTTTTCTTTTTCTAATGATTATTATTATTAGCAGTATTTTTGTTCTTTACCTCTTCAAGCACGACGCAAGCTGCATTCAGGTGCAGAATGATTGTCATGCTAGGATACACGAAGATCGGGGCCGGACCATCTTTTATCCAATAGATAGCTACCAGCAAATGGAAGGCGGTCAAGGCAGCCGCAGCTGCAGTCTTTGATGTAGGTACTGTCACGGCTCTGTATTAGAACAAGATGAGATAAGGGCTCTAATCCAAGGAGCTAGCCCTGATAAAGTAATGCCGTAGGTCAGATGACAGCCCATCTGTTATTTTACGGTATTTATTTGTAATATTAGAAGCTGACCTACTCCTGTTTACGAGGAATTTTATTCCAAGGTTAGATTTAATTCTTTTTATCACTTAAAGACTTTTTTAAATGCCTATGAGAACTTAAAATTTAGCAATACATTTTTTAAAAGGAATTCACATTTTTAGATTATTAGATTTATTAATTAACAGTTCAAAGTTGAATGTTTAAGCATCTACTACAACTTATAGACTATTTTTGGAAAAATATAACAAGAATAATAATTGTTTATTTTTGACAATACAGTAAGTGCCTAACAACTGTAAAACTACTTAGTATTAAATATATTTTACTCGCCTAAAGTCAACAATTAAGTCTAAATCGTAGATTAATGCAGGTCCATCCTTACTATAGATATTAACGCCAATGCTCTTTCCTCGTAGCAGTTCCCTTTAATAGCTAATTTTTTTTTTTTTGATCAGTTGCTTTCCCTCCTCGGATTATTGTGCTCTAATTCGCTGAGAGATACTGGTTTGTTGCCGCTAATCAAGCCTGTATAAGATTACTTGGAAGGTGTTTAGAGGTTGAAGAGAGCCAAGTAAGACACATATGTTCCTTACATCTCTAAAGGCAAACCCCGTTTCGCCAACTTTCTCCACACCAGCCGGGGGGGCACAAGAGATGGACAACACAAGGAGTACAAAATATATTGACTTCAAATAAGTTTGAGCTAGCGGGAGTTGAAGTGCTCATTGAAGCCATTCTAAAACCTCTGTAAAGCAAACAAATCATTTTAGTTACTATCAGCCAGAAAACAACCCTAATAGCCATTTCAGAGGGAAACAGATCTCCAGATGTTTCTTTAAGCTGAGTGGGAAAATCCGGTAATTTTCAGCCCACAGTTACTTATTTACAATCATTTATAATTCAATTATAATAGCGAAGGTCCAGAGCCCCCCGATGCAGATGTTTATCCTCATCGAAGGGGATAGCCAATTATGGTTTTAGAGGCCGGGTATTCTGAAAGCTATGATGCGCTTGTTGAGGATACATATCTATTACTTCAAAAGGACCAGGGTCGGTCTGGCGATAGAAGTCAAGACTAAGCCTTTGGTACCTGGAGGGACAATCATATAGAATGGCTTTGTGTAGGTCTATGAGTGAAAGAGTTAGATGTGAGGGAAGAAAGGTAATTTCTCTTTTATTATCCTCCCATTTGTACCACTAATTCGTTGTCAGCAACTATCCACATCCTTCAAGAAAATAAAATTGTCCAGTATATATTGTTCTAAAGGGACACTGCCACTTTATCTTGATAACATATGCTCTATCTTATACAAGAACATTTTGAGACATCTTGCCCTGAAATGACGGGCATAATGGTCTAGAGAAGCAGGAAGAAGTATCAAATCGTGCTTGCACATCATAAACTAAGATACTATACTTTGCTAGTAAAGTACTATTCAGTGGCCTACTACTATCTCTATCGCTATAGTACCATTAAAAGATCAGGTAATTTCTCCATAAAGAGTAGGCCCTTTTAATAGTTCTACCCTTCTGAAGGTATGGCTCCTCCAGCCTAAAATCATAGAAACATAGTTTGCGCCTATACTGCCATTTCTGGCCAGTTTGGGAAACTGGATTCGGTCGCTCTTATTGGAGAGGCTTTGATCACCAGTCGAAGCAAAACCTCACCTGTCCCTGCAAGGAATTATAGGTGAAAATACAAACACTTAAATTATCAATCATGATTAACTTTAATGTTAAATTCCTGATTTATATTCCATATTAAATAATCAATTAAAAATGATGCTTCGTAGGCTGAAAATTTATTTGTGTATTATGGTCTGGTTATCCAGTCCAGATTGTCACTTGAACCTCAATACTGCATGTTTTGTTTTAGAATTACAGTTGTAAGACTTCAAATGCAAAGTACCTACATTTTGACAGATCGCATCAATCGGGAGAGGGGAATATAAAAGATCATTTGTATTACCACTAGGTAGGAGTGATTATTACTAGTCTAATTGCTACCTCTTTTTTGGACTAGTAAAACATAGGAAGTTAACTGAATCCGCACAAAGTCTGTTCTATCATTGGAAAGGGGCTGATCTGTTTTACTCAGTATGATAAAAAAGCAGTCATGATCGATCCCTTCCACAATTCGTGCCCCTTGAGTTTTGAATATAGTTTCGTCGTTCTCCATTATATTGTTGCAGCGAATCTAAACCTGAATTAGAAAATTAATCAACCATCAATAGGCAGTACCTAGTTACTAACTCCTACCAAAAAGGGCGATTAATCAACGAGTCGGGTGTGTTCGAAAGCTGGCCAGAAAGGTGATACAAGATGCAGTCAGAGAAGCTCTAAAGCACAGACCACCTTCCAAAGCCCTGAGACTGGCTGCCTCGTCTGCTCTAGCGTGCATTTGCTCTGTTGGAAGGTGGAGGCACAACGCCTATTGCACGATCTACCATAGCACTGTACCTCTCGGAATTCCTCCTCTGCTAGGAACTGTAGCAGACATGGACAGACATGCCTATTAGCACCCTCTTAGTCGATTCTTGTTGCAATGCAAAGCTAATTATTTACTCCAACAAATCCTCCGTCAAGCTTACTTGCTCTCAAGTTGATGGTGCCTATGCACTCTAGTGGAAGAGATAAGTCCGCCAACTCCCTAACTTGCTCCGGAAGCTCGGTATGTGCAGCTCAGGGCTGCCGGTGATAGCGACTTTGCAACCTTGCAGATAGAATCGACCTTGTTGGCGCGCGTCCACATCAGCCACACTTACCCAGGCCTCTTCTCTCCCTCCCCTTGTTCAGGAGACCTGCCAAATTATTGGTTGGGGCTCTATGCTCCACCGCTACTACTCCTCTACCTATGAAATATCGAAATCACAGATAGCTACACCGTAGGAGGTTGAGTTAATCAGACAGTATTGACTTGGACACCATTCTTTGGCGCCAGCTGGTGCTACAGCTGTACAATTTATTATCATAATTACTAATGGGGGGCTGCAATAGTCTACTTGCAAAGTTGCTAGTTCTTTCCATGATACTGTTATATTATTAGTATTATTGTCACCTTCTCTCATCATGTGCACCTGATATTAGTTGATCAGTGTTCTTTCATATATCTTCCATCCAGTTTAGTGCTAAAGGAGGCAGGGGGTCACTAGACCGGGGACTAATTGTCTCTATTTTTAAAACTACCAGCCAGAGCGTGCAATTTTTCAAAGAGTGGGTGTTGTGTGTCCACGATTTTGTCATGTCGTCAACTACCAATCTGACCAGACGGAATTCTATCAGTACCCTTCTCTTTTCCCTTTATCTATCCTCTGTATAGCTACTATATACACAGTGGCTGGCAGTCTGACCCAGTCTCTTTACAGAGCATTCCCAACCCTGTTACAGTGGCAAGTTGAATTACAATAATTAGAGCAGACTCTATTTTTGGGGTCTCGGCCCAGTCCACTCATATCAAGTCTAAAGATGCCCTCCCGCTCAGTCCATCCCTCCCCCCCTAAGGGTCCCAGTTTGTCTTGGACAGCCGACTGTCAGCTTTAAGCATCGAGTATTGTGTCTGACATATGTCATTCGTTTTACCGCGTATTCAAACTAGAAAAACCAAGAGAGAGGGGGTGGCGGGGAAATAGATAGTGTCAAAATCCCCTTCTAACTCTTTCTAGACGCTGAGATTAGCACATGACGCTACACCGCGGAGTTGCCTAATTTACCCTCCGGATGCCATAGCCATTGATATCCTTAGATCTGAAGTATGACAAGCAACTTGCTTATAGGATTTTAGAAGCTGTAGGGCTTTAGTGAACTACACTTCCACTCTTTATTCATAAGGCTCGTGGGTTTGGGTGCAGTCAATTATCGCAATCTAATTAGTTCGGCTTTTCACCAATTTCCTAGGAGATTTGAGTGAGCGCTCACTATCAAGGGGTATGACAATGTAGGTAGATTTTCGATCACCTTATTTGTAAAACAAGAGGAAGGTCATATATATTCCGTTAGAGGGCTTTGAAGCAGCACTTGTCGCCTTGGCTGTGCCTACAAGAGTCCTCAACCCCCTTACAAACTATACAAACTATCACCAAGATAGATCAGGTCCTCAAAAAGAGTCTGGGAGGCTCTGCAGAGAGAGGGTACACTTAGCCACCAATAATAATATCTATCTACCTACCTACCTAAATGATGATATTCCTGTCTATATTCAACTGGACTGGCGCCTCAAGAAAGAAGTAATTAACCCAAGCTTCCCCTTCAATAGGTTACTGGGGATTCCATCCTGTCCTAGGGACCTAGCAGCTCGGATGACGATTGCATCATGAGCGTGAACATCGTGGATCTTCTGAGAGATGAAACTTTGCCCTGGAATGGTGCATGAGGGGCTGAAGCGTTCGTCCTCGACCTCTCATCGGGGGGCATGGAGGGGTGCGTGACTCCCGATTGGTCACCGCCGGTCTCTCTTATCCACGGCTCCCTCCGGACGGCATCACCAAGTGAGAGACGGACCTGGTGTGTTTGAATTTCTACATCGACCCCTCTAGCAATTGCGACAAATTACCCCTCGTCCCCTCCGCATTACGCAGCCACAATTTGTCTACCACTGTATTCGCATCCGACTTTCGAAGTTAACCTGGCCTGACGCGCCTCCATTCCCCCGTCTTCGCGCCCTCCCTCCTCCCCGCGGCCCTTAACTTCGGAGATAATCATAAAATAATACCTGTCATCGCGGTCATCGCCACCACACATTCGCGTTTAGCACACGTTTATATCTCACCTACCGTCGCATCATCTAGAGCTTACGCTTACAGCCAGACCCATACTGAGACCCGACGGGAATAGGTCCGTGGATACCAGCCTTCCTTTCCCACGTCGTCAGAATACTCTTGTTCGCCCGCGGAGTCTTGCCAGCGCGCCGTCTGCCATTTGTGGTTTCATCGACGCTCTGGTCCTGGGCTGAGAAGAGGTTCTGACACAACACAAGTTTGGGCACATGAGTAGCAAGCTTTGGGAGTGTTTTCTTCGCGATGACGTTGAGGGCTTCCAGCGGTTTCTGGCGAATGCCAGCTACACGTCTGGTAGCCAGCGAACTGCAGGACCTGGAGGCGCCTCCAGCTTCAAATTGGGGAGTCCAGGGACATTGATATCCTCGTCACTAGGTGGATCGTCAAAAAGTAAAAAATTGACCGGCACATCCCCTGGGACACCAGGCACAGAACGAGGTAATATCCCGCGGTCCAGCAAGACTCTCTCCCGGGAGGAATTGAATACACGAGATCAAAACGGGCGAACACTGCTTCATCTCATCGCTTCCTCATCCAAACCGAGTGCATTCGATTTCGCCACAGCCCTGCTAAGTGCACCTTACCTTGATATATATGCGCAAGACTGGGAGAGTGGATGGACAGCTCTCCATCGAGCTTTATATGCAGGAAATGCTACTATCGCTCAAGCATTAATGGCTAGGGACATCCAGGATGCGACAAATCCAAGTAAATTGGGTAATTCAAACCACCAGAGTGGCAGTTTGATCAAGATTAAGGACCGAGAAGGGTATAGTCCATTCGACGTCTACGCCGCTACAATCACATCCCGCGATATTAAACAGGCTGTTTCCCCCCGCAAAGTCTACCTTAGTCTGCTAGCCGATGTTGATACTCTCAGTGATGCATCTTCCAACGCATCGGAAAACGGAGACGAGATGGGTGATGATGGGTACATTATTCGGAGTACTCTCAAACCAAGAGTGAACTTGTTTGGCGACGAGGTATTTACGTTTGGCAGTAACAAAAACTTAAACCTGGGTGTTGGAGATCAAGATGATCGCCAGTTCCCTGAACGAATAACTCTTCAACGCCCTGAGCATCTTTTGCAGCGGTTCTATCGTGAGTATCAAGAACGACGGCTGAATGATGATACGTTGGTGACAGATAAGGATTGCGGCTCTACGAGCGACCTACCAGCTTTGATCAAGAGCAGGCCGATCAAAATCCAGAGCGTTGTCATGTCAAAGCTTCACACAGCTATTCTCACAAACGACCCCGAATCAAACCTATTTTTATGCGGGTACGGCCCAGGTGGCCGCCTAGGAACTGGGGATGAGACCACCAGGTTTAGCTTTGTTTGTATAGAGACGGGCGGACTTGCGAACAAGAAGGTCATATCGATAGCCCTTGGACAAGATCATACTCTTGCAATAACTTCTAGTGGCGAAATTTTCAGCTGGGGAAGCAACAAGTATGGTCAACTAGGCTACAATCTTCCAAGGGCTAGCGGTCGAGACGAAGTGCCAACTCAGAAATCTCCCCGACAGATATTCAACCCCTTTAAAAAAGAGGTCATCTTAGGTGCAGCAGCATCCGCCATTCACTCCGTTGTTTTTAGCAACTCTGGTTTATATACATTTGGTAAAAACGAGGGTCAACTCGGGCTCGTAGATTCCGATGCCCGCTCACTTGAGATGCAAACGACACCCCGGCGTGTAGGCGCCTCTCTCTTCAGCACCGCCATACAAAACGTATCTGCTACCGACCATGCCACTGCAGTTCTACTCCAAAACCACGAAGTTTGGGTGTTTTCTCATTACGGCTATTGCAGACTTGCGTTTCCTCTAGACCACAGTCCAAGATTCATAAGGGACAGCTTCATGACAACTCGGTATGAGACGTCTGCCAACCGTATCGTAAAGATCAAGGCGGGTGGTAACACTATCTGTGCATTGTCAAGCTCTGGTGAGGTTTTCACAGCACAAGTAAATAAGATCGAAAGTCTTCCCACACTAACATCGACAACCAATCCATCTAAAATCCGGAACTCGCTATCCTCACCGGTGCGCGTTTGGTCCGTTAAAAAGGCTCATATGGCAGTTAAAGACGTCGATGTTGGCCAGGATGGTTCCATAATTATCTGCACAGCCTCCGGCTCTGCATGGAGAAAAGAGAAACGTGGAGGATCAAAGGATGGATCATCAAAAGATTACAAATTCGCTCGTATCCCCGGGCTGTCTCGAGTTGTTGGCGTTATCAGTAATGCCTTTGGTGCCTTTGCAGCCGTTCAGCGCGAATGTGATGTGACTAAAGAACAAATTATTGTTGGCCCTAGCACTCTCTGGAAAGACATTTTGCCCTTGTCACCTTTTAACTCACTTCGAGCCTCTAAGTCACCTATGGCATCAGATCCCAGTGCTAATATTACTAGCGGTATTACATGGGACCTTGAGCCCTCCCTGGCTATAAAGACGACTCTCATGAATTCGTCTGATATCGAGTCCTTCTTTCAACCGACATCCCTTGAGCCGACTGTTGGGATGGTTTATACAATGACGACCCTCTCTGATATTCAAATTCCTGTCCACGAATTTCTGTTGACAGGGCGCAGTCCAGTCCTGAGAAAGGCATTCCACAGTTTTCGGCGGAACCGCCACTTCTCCATACCTGACTTATTGACTATCGAACATCATCCCCAGGGGCAGAGAAGAATCATTTTTGACGGCATTGATACTTTTACTCTCCTAAATTTGGCCTTTTTTTTATATGCCGATAGCGTACTGGATATATGGCACCAGGCCAGGGTCTCCGCTGAAAACTCTTCTAGATATCGCCAGGTTCGCGTTGAAGTGATGCGCCTCGCTACACAGCTGCACCTTCCGTCCCTAGAGAGGGCTTCCAGACTTATGATTGAACCCACAAAAGATTTGAAGCTCGACCTTTCGCACGCGATCAATGACCCATCTTTTTTTGAAAGTGGGGATGTAGTAATTGAACTCAACGGTGAAGAAATGCGTGCACATAGTGAAGTGATCTGTCAAAGATGCCCGTTCTTCAGTGCATTGTTCTACGGTCGTTCAGGCGGGAGATGGCTATCATCACGCCGTAAGAACCCAGATGACCAGGTTCATGTTGATCTCAGGCATATTGATCGAACCGTCTTTGAGTTTGTTCTTCGATATATGTATGCGGATATCGAAGATCAACTTTTCGACGAAGTCCGCACAAAGGAACTTGATGATTTCATTGATCTAATCATTGATGTCGCGTTTGTTGCCAATGAATTAATGATAGATAGGCTGGCCCAAATTTGTCAAAAAGTACTCGGTAAATTTGGTAAGTTGGTAGTTGCAATTCACGTTTTAAGTCAGTTACTAACAATCCCCAGTGAGTACACGAAACGTATGCCATCTCCTCAACTCCATTGCACCTTGCTACGTATCAGAATTCAAAGACGCTGGGTTGGAATATATCTGTCTAAATCTAGAAGATTTGATAGCGAACAAGTGAGTCATGCTTTACTTACTGTGCGACCCCACGGGTCTAACAACTTTTTGTAGGCTTTTGGGGGAACTTGATGAAAATCTGCTCCGGATGCTCGACCTAGTTTGCCATGACAATCAACTGGCCAGCTTCCCTGTATCACGAGGGCGCAACTCCGATGAGTACGTCTTTGCAAAGTATCCCGAACTAGTCTCTTTAATAGAAGCGGAGAAAAGACGGCGCATCGACTCGATGAGGATCCGGGCACGCCTGAATCGAATCGAAGCCTATGATGGGAAGGCTCGGCCAATAAACAATGAGAAAGCATCCCCATCAATACAAAGGCCCCTGTTTGATCCTATGAAAGACAGCCTGGGAGTAACTAGTCCAAGCCCATTACTAAAATCGAAGCAATCAACCGGTGATTTGATGTTTCAAATGGATGACGAGTGCTTGTTGTCACCAAGCGACAAAGGCAAATCAGCAGTTCGTGGGGCTAAAGTGGCTAATGAGAACGAATCTCGCTCATGGAATAATGCGTCAGGGCTTAGCTCCAGTTTATTAGACGGTACATCCTTTGGCAATCGAAGCTATCTTGATGAACAAATGGCTTCTACTGGATCCCCTTCCGAATTTCAGGCAGCATCAATCCAGCCAAAGAGCAATGGGCCACTTTCTTCCCCCAATCCGATACAAGGGCCATGGAGCGCGTCAGTGATATCTACCTCCAAGAAGAACCTGAAGGACATCATGAGCGAGACATCTGAAACTCGTGTCTCAAACCTTAGTCTAGGCATATCTACTCGATGGGAAAACAGCAGTGCCCTTCCTCCCAAATTGTCACAAAAGGAAAGAAAGAAGATCCAGCAGCAGCAAATGCAAGAAAAGATCACCGCACAGCAGAAGGCAAAGGAAATGCCACCACAAAATCCATGGAAAATCACTACTCCAACCAAACCAATGCCTTTACCGACCACAAATGGACAGGAAATCACATCTCCCACACCAAACAGATCTGCTTCAAAGCCGTCCATGACCCTCCGACAAACCGTCGCCAGAACGCCACCCCCCAGGCCAGAGCTAACTACAACCCCCATGCAAATCAAAGGACGCAGTGTCTCTGCCGCCACGCAATCGACTCCCCCTTCTTCCAAACCCTCATTCTCCGGACCTTCCACATCACCTCATCCATCCGTGTCTGCATCTACGTCCACACCCGCTCCTGTGTCCACTCCTGCACCTGCGAACCTCCAACCCACCATCCAATCCATCCGCCATATCCCCCGCGCAGAACCCTACCAAACCAGCTTCCACGCCGACTCACCCCATTCTATATCTCTAGCCACCATTCTCATGCAACAGCAAACAGAAAAGGATGAGCTCCGCGAAGCCGCAACCGCAAAGCATAACCTTGAGGACATCCAGCTCGAACAGGAGTTCCAAGAGTGGTGGGATAAGGAAAGCCGACGAGTCCAGGGACTTCCTGAACCTGATCAAGAGGATGGTGGAGGTCGAGAGAAACCCCCTGGACGAGGATCCGGGTCCGGATCTGGGTCTGCACGTGGAAGCAAAAGTGGCTCCTCATCATCTGGACGCAAGCGGCGCGGAAAAGGCGGCCCTCAACCGCAGCGGAATGATTCCGGTTCTACTCCTACAAACACTATTCAGAAATCATCTGAAGCTTCTTCCCGCCGCGAACAGCAACAACAACAATCTCATCATCATACACGCCGTGTAGATCAGACTCCCCCCTCAACACCTACCTCTCGTCGTGGCGGTCGAGGTGGTGCCTGCCGTGGAGGCCGGGAAAGAAAGGCAGCCACATCTCGTTAACGTCTGTCATATATACCTTTATTTATTATTTTTTTCTTTTTTTCAAAGTAAATATTTGCATAATTAAATTCAAATATACCTCCTCGTGTTATTTTATGTTTTTCTTTCCCCTTTTTCTTTCCTTTTTTTTTTTTTTGCTTTCATCTTACTACCGGAAAGGGAAAAAAAATAAAAATAAAAAGGCTCCGCATCATTTCTGATAGATGTGCTGAATAGCTTATCGCCATCACTATAAAAGAGAGAGAAGCATTACTATAATAGATTTTTGTTTTATCCTTTTCTATGCATCGGAAACGATTAGAACATGTGTATGTATAACTGTGTCTAATCCTTATTAGTAGTAGTAGTAGTAGTATTATAATTATAATTATTATAATGAATAGTTATGAATAGTGAAATATATGAATAGTTACATTATCTGATAGAGGATATCTATGCCCAGAGAATAATAAAATGACACGCAGAAAAGGAGAAAATAGAACAACTTGATGACAAAAAAGGATTGAAGGAGGAAGCATCATTAAAAAAGGAAGGTAACTTGGAAGAAATTAGTCAAAGGAAAGAGGGGAATATTCTAGATACAATAGGAAAAGAGAAATTACATTTCCCTCTCACTTTCCTGTAGTATATGGAAGGAGTGAGAAAGAAGGGTTATGGAAAGGGAACAGAGATCGACTCCAAAACAACCGAGCACGCTAAACAAGATGCAGTAATCCCAAACTCCGGTATCGCTTGAGAGAAAAAGAAAAGAAAAACAATTCGAGGAGAAAGAACAGAAATGTGACAATATTATGAGGAGAATTTAGGGGGTAAGCGAGGGATGAGGACCGGTGTTTGTTGTACAGTTAACTCGAAGACGCAACTTCGCGACTTTCCCACATCCGGCGAATCATCAACTCGTTCTGATTTGCAAAGAATGAGTCGTCAGGCTCTTCTTCTGCTGAGGGGTTACAACCGGGAGCTGTTTCTTCAGATGTTGACAGGAGACGGTGAGAAGGGTGGGATTTGTGCTGTTGACTTGAATCAATTGGGTCATTCACGAGGTTCTCAGGGTCCTGGAGGTCTGTCTGTGAAACAGAAGTATGTATATCAGGCTGTCTTCGGGTCATGGTCTGTTGATAGTCCGGAGAACCATTATTATCGTTATCTGATACTTGTCGTCCACCCTGTAAAACCAATGCAGGTGCTGATCTGACCGAGAATGGGAGTGAGGCATTCCGTTCATGGGCTGAAGTCGACAGTTTTGCACCTTGTAGGATGGCGTTCAATCGCTTAAAGCTTTCTCCAGTCGGAGACTGGAATCTTCGGACTACTGTAAGTTCTAGAGACGTCTTCTCGTAGACTTTGCGTACATGCTTTGTTTCATTTTGATGAAGAACTCCGCCAACTCTCGAAGTGCCATTTACGAGCCCCCGAGCTCCATCAAACGGCCCTGGACCTGGACGACTAGTAGCGATATAGGTTGGATCCATTGCTGCAGGAGAAACACTAGTAGAGGTACCATGGGAATCTGGGGGAGAGGTATTCAATGCTGCAGTGCGCTGTAGCCAGAGTTTCTGCTGGGTGCGGGACGGGGGCTCTGTGCCGGGTGGTCTTGATGGGGGCGAGGCTCGAGTCTTCTTCGAGCTTGTACCACCTCGGGGGGAGGGAGGGGTCTGCGGATGGTAGTGCGGTAAAAATGAGGATGGGGTATTGGGATCGGAGTTGGTGTGAGAGGTGCCAATCTTATTGTTGACGATAAATCTCGAGACGCCTCCTTCAATCGAGGAGGACGTTGCGTGTGTGTGGCCGGCCGGTGTACTTGATTGCGTCATATTGGCTGAGGATAAGGGGCGCCGTAGCGCATCATGACCAGCTAAGTTGGTCAGGGACGTGTTTCGGGATATTGTACCCACTGGAGCCGGGGTTGCGGTAGCGGAGATAGACGACATTGCCGGTGGTGCTTTGGCGGAGTGGGATGGGCTTAGCAAGCGGGCAGCGATGTCTACGTGGTCGGTCACGGGCTCGGGATCCTCCTGCTGATCTTCCGTATTCTCTTCGTGCTGTGAGCCTTGATTGTCGTCCTCCCCTGACGATTGATCTTCATGAAAGCTTCTACTAGTTGATTCGGGAAGACTGGTCGCTCGAGGGAACTGGGGGTACGTCCGCTTCACGAATGTAAGGGGGTCAACCAGTACAACCGGATTTTCCACACTGTCTTTAGACTGGGCGACAGAGCCACGCCGGGTGCTCTCAGGTGACTGCGTTGTATCTTCCCAGTCGCCGTCGTCGTTGTCGGAAGAGTCAGCGAGCTCAAAGCCGACAGATTTCTTCTTCCCCGAGCTAGACTGCGGACGGTCAGTAACTAGGGCCTTTTTAGTGATAACGCCTGAGGTATTTCGTCGCAGAGCGGGAGTTGAATTATTCCTTTTCATAGAGGCAGCGGTTCGATGGTGTCCGTCCACCGCTCCATCCCATCGAACGTGGTGGCTTCCTTTGGGTGGGCTCGCGGCTGGGGTGACAGGAGCAGACTTCTTGCGCTGGTGCAAACGTGCAGAGACCTCGGGACCAATGTGCTGGGAGGAAAGGTGACGTTGTAATTTATTGAGATTCTTGCCAAAAGAAGGGTTGCGACCGTGGGTACGATGGCCGCCGCCGACGAGGTGCGGACGAAGGGGGCGATGAGGAGCTTTCTGGGTCTGAGATGAGTGAGAGAGGGACAGCTCGCCAGTCGACGAGGAGGAGCGCGTGACGACGGCGTGAGATGAGACAGCACGACGGCCCAGGCCCGGGCGCTTAACAGGGGAGGAGGTGTTGGATGATGTCGGCATGGCGGCAATAGAAGCCCACGAGGCTCCGAATCGGGCGACGAGCAGCTATCGGCAGAAGATCAGACCAGGCGATTGGAGGGCACACCGAACGCCCAGGTTGACTAGGTAGTAGGTACTATGATGGGACAGGGCAAGATTAAAGGCCAGTGAGCGCGACTGGTGTCACGACGGAATAGCTGCGGTTGCTGCGGGCACTCTCGGTGATAGACAATCAGAGGAAAAGCAATTAACAAATAGTCTTGAGCTTGTTGCCGGCGAACGCGGGGCGAGGCAATTGGTGGAAGGTTGAGCGAATCGTTACACCGAGGGAAATTAATTAAAATGAAGGAGGGGGGGAAGGGGGGAGGGGTGAACAAATAGGTCTAAGATGTGGGAAGAGGAGAAATCGAGGCAATCAATTCGAGTATTTGACTTCACAAAAAGAGGGGATGGAGAGGATGAAGGAATTCCAAAGTCAGAAAGAAGTGAAAGAAAGATTTGAATGAAGACAAGACCCTCCCAGGGAATCATCACCGCCGTATTACACATTTCCGTACCGCCAGGCCCCGACTGTATTATATTTTACCCAGGAAGTAATGTAATCATTCCGACTCGGTACACCTGGAATTTGTATACCTGTCATAATTCCTCAGCTTCCTCCAATAATTATAACAGTATTCTGGTCATTATCACAGACACTTACCAGGCGCTGTAGGTTAGTAGGGAGCCATCCACAGGCCCAAGATGAGTAGTTCAATAGGACTCATCAAGGTGCAAGGTTCATTATCAGTCCCTCCCTACTACCTACCAAGCATTAGGTGAATAAGAAAACTCTCTCGTTTACCTCAATAGTGTCACTTTTCAATTACCCTATGCTTCCATTAACCTCTGAAAGAGCAGAATACAGATATAGTGCCTATTCTCCTATCTCCAGTCTTGATTAGAGACGATCGTCTGCCTGGAGATCATGCATTAGGCCCTAATAAACTTCACTCCCCGCTTCCCCCGCCTAAACCAATCCGTTTAATCTAATACTGAAATAGAGAGTAATATTGGCTAATGTCATAAGCGAACGTAAATCCAATTTCGTGGCTGAGCAATAACCAATTTATCTGGTATCATAATTGTCACAGGAAAACATCAATCGGTAAAACACACAAAAACAACACCATGTCACTATTAATATGAGAGTGAGAGAGAGAAAGGGAAGCAGGAAAAGAAACTCGAAAGAACAATCAGGTCAATATCATAACATTACAGCTCAATCAAGCTCTCCTCGACAGCTGGTCGGGATTGTGTTGGTTGTTGAGGTGTGGGTACGGAAATAGGAGAAACGTCTCCCCCTTGGTACCCCGCGCTTCCATATCCTTGATACACCGCCGCCGGTGGGAGGTGTTGTTGTTGCTGCTGTTGCGGCGGGTGATAATATGATTGAGCTGGAGGCTCTGCTGGTTGGTGTTGATACACGGGTTGCCCGCCAGGTGGGACGCGAGAATCTGGCGGTTGCATATATCCGTGATCGGCCGCTGGAGGTTGCTCAGGCGCACTGGGTTGTTGAAGTCCCGTTGGCTGGTATTGCGAATCTCGTCTTGTCAGAGGAGAGGACGGATAAGTGGCGTCTGGTGGTTGGAATGATTTGGTATCCTGTTCATGATAGGCAGAAGAAGCATAGAATTGAGCTGGCGCCGCTGAGCCAGTATAAACCGAAGGGTTGGGTGGGTTTGATGGCGGTGGAGAGACAACGGATGCTTGCGCTCCATTCCATTGCACATTAGGAGGTATAGCACGAGGAGCTTTTGAGTGCATATTAGGGCTCATGGCGCCGTTACGGAGACCAACATTCTCCAGGCCCTCCCCTTCCGGTTGAGTATGTGTATAAGTTGTAATGGGGTATTGAGATTTCTCTACCCCAGTATTTCCAAAATAAAAATTCTCAGCCCCAGTTTTCCCATCGACCGCTTGTGAAGGCATTGGAGAGTACATGTTCGGGTACTGCGGGCTAACCGCTGGCGGCCCATATCCCAATGTGTGTTGAGAATATGCACTTGACAGACGTTCTTCTAACATTCGATCATAATACCGCACGACAGTAGAGAGCTTAGAATGTAGGTCAAGCAGGGTATCTAGATATTTCTGGTTAGCCATACGCATATTTCGAGTACTTGTCAGGTAAATGCAACTCTACCATGTTTACTCATTGTTTCGCCGTAACTCCGGGCCAATTTAGGTCTGAGGGCCCCAATGCTTTCATACAGTTCCTGGATTTGAGGCTCACGTAATATAGTACCGGGGGGTTGGTGTTGCAATCGGTCAACAAGGGTCGCAAAAAGATGAATATTCTCTACCTCAACAGGGCTAAGCTCATACGGGTTTTTAGGTAGAGATACTGCGGTAGGAGCTCCACGAGACGAGGAATCAGTGGTTGTCGTGTTTTTCAGAGCCGCCGCATGTTTCTGCTTATGTTGTTCCATATCACGCAAAGACGCTTCAATCGCAGCCTTCAAATCAGCATCCTCCTCTTCATCAGTGCCTGGCTGGCTGATAGTTTTTGCAGGCTCTTCAGTCGGCTTGGGCTGCGGTACGTAGCCACTGGGTCCCTTATTTCTAGCTTCTTCTAAGCTCATTTCTAGAGCGCGACGCAGGTCATCATCAAAGCCCGTCTCCGCCCTAGCAGCACGCGGCTCCATCACACTAGATTTAGTAATGGAGTTATTCTTGAACGCTGATCGGTCTGCGATCGCGCCTTGTAGAAACGGCTTTGAAGTCAATTTGGCGTAGCAGCCATCATCAACACGAACAGGCTGTAATATGCCCAAGTGAGGTAAAGGGAGTGTCTTGCTGGAACATTGCGCATCAAATACATTTCCGCAATTGCGACAATGATGCTTGCGGTTCATAAAGCTGAAGGCTGTACGGCAGCGCATGCAAACATCTGAATCGATCCACTCTGGGGGCTATTGTATGATTGCTTATTAGAATATGATGCTAGGCTACAATCCAATTTTTGGAAGGGGTCAACCTACCGCACTGCTCTCCAGCATAGACCCACTGATTTCGGTCTTTGGAGGAAATCGAAAGCCTTCGTTCTGCAATTTCCGGTATGTTTCTCCGACATAGCTCAAGTCCATTCGTCCCTGAGCCGCCATGGCCCAGTCCTGAATCAGTTCCAGCATCTTCTCTTTCACATTCGAATTTAAGGGGAGCCCTTCTGTCTTCAAGAGCGAGACAAGGTTATCCATGAACTCTCGCGACGCGATTTCCGCTAGAAAGTGGGTTCCTCCATTTTTCACACACGTGTCGGTAAGCTAAACAATACATTTTTGGGGGGTTAGAAAAAGGGAATAATATGATGGCGGGGGGGGAGGAAGAGTGGGGGTCTAACCTTCAAGGTCGCCAGCTGTATGTTAGGGTTTTTATTTTCTAATCTTCGTTTCAGACACCGCATAGCATCCTTCGGCTGGACACTCTTCGATCGAATGAGATCTGAAATCTCTAAATTCAGAGCAATATCCTCACTGAGAAACAAGTCAGACAACCAGGCTTCCCAAATCCATCACAAACAATTTGAATCTCCAGGATGCGGCACATACAGAGAAGAGGAGGTTGCTTTTTCGACCTGCTCATCGAGCGGTGAAGCTGAAGAAAACCACCCCGCCATGATGAAATCAATGGGCGCAATGGACAAGTATGGCGTTGAGACAAATCCCTCTATGACGTTAGGATGCCGGCGAGAGAGGGCAATACCCTTGGCTCGGTGCGGGGAGGGGAAATCTGGGAGAAGCTGAGGAATGTCGGGGCAAGGAGCTGGACCTTAATTCCTTTAAGATGCTGGTTAAAGGAGCAATGATAAAGGGAGGAGGCGATGAGGCTATGGAGGTGCGTGGTTATTGGCAAGCTCCAGGCAGAGCAGACGATCGATATCGATGGGGGTACGATGGCAGTTACCTAGTAACTTACAGCGTACCTCTTCATACGCTAACTTTAACAGCGCATCATTGGGCTTTGATGCTGAGTCAGGGTTCCGGGCGCAACATAGATAGCGTTGGACATGTGGCGTCATAGGACAAGGCGGTGAGTATCCGCGCCCGATTACCGTACATTACAGTCATACCCCAGACAACATCCCGCAAGTTGCTCAATCTGCCAGAATTGGAGGGGAGGAGAGCGCATCAATCTGGTCTTTTCCTTTTGACAAACCATCGCCCCCTTTCAGGTCTCCGTCCAGCCGCTACACACATTCTTTCATCTATCCGTGTTTCTGTGTTCTTTGTCGTCTTCCTATTCATTCGTTATAGGCTTGTTGCGTTGTGGTTTCATCATCCTTTGTTATAACCTAGACCCGTCCGTCCTCCTCGCTCTCGAATCCCAGCGTTCTCCCCCTCCCCCGCCTTCCCAGCTTCTTGCCAGAAGATTTTTCGATCTAGTTCCCATGAATTTTCCATCCTAATTTCGTATAATGTCCCCAGATGCAGTGGCTTTGCCTTCACCCCCAACTTTTATACCGGGGGAAAACACTAGTCACCATTCCCTCGGTGGCATGGTGTCCGGTGCCAGGCGGGATGAGGGGCGCCAGAACGGTGTATCACCGCGATTTCCAAACATAAAAGACCTACAAGATGAAGCGGCAGCACTCGATGTCAATGATACCACACAGGTATGTGCTCTACAATACAGATCTCTTCTGTCACTTTCCTACTCGCCGCTAACACATGCATACAGCTAGAGGATCTATTATTGACCGCGCAAGACGCTATAGCAAAGTTTAAAAGATTCTCAGAAAATAATCAACTCGACAGAGCCTTCGTACAATATCTTCGCGCCTCAGAAATCACCATCAATATCATTCCACATCACCCCGAGTACCGGTCGGCCGCTAGGCAGATACCTGGGTGGACAGAACAATTTGCAGATTTAATGAAGGCAAGTTCCCCTCTCGACGGAGTAATCTGCGTTGCGCTAGTCGAGGAAATTTGTCTGACTGTGTGATGGCAGGCCGTACGAACTAAGCAAGGAACCGTAGATATGATCAAACAACACATCCTGGAGAGTAACCTGAGCAACAAGGTACAAACGACTAACCCATCACAATCTATACCTCGACGGCCTGCGTCTCAGATTATACCCGCAGGGACATATCCATTTCCAGCGTCACGAGATCGCCAGCAACAAATAGAAAGCTTTTCAACACGGATGCCTAGCCCTTCGGAGTTCCAAGCCTTGAATTCAAACGAGAAACCAGCCAGGTATTCGACATCTCCAGATACAATTGCTGAACGATTTGCGAAATTAAAGGCAACATCGCCTCCGTCAGATCCAGGAATCGATAAACTAAATAACTCCTCTCAAACTCCACCCACTCGAGATTATGTTGAGAATCAATCCGCTCTACCATCATCGTTCACTACCACAGGACTTCCATCCGGATCAAGTCTCAACTCACCCTCACGACGTCCTCTCGGACCTCGGCCCATAGGATCTCCTCATAATGCACCTATTCTACCCCCGAAAGTTCCTATTCAGACGTCGCTTCCTCGTGCTCCAGATCCTACCTACAGTCCAATACGGACAGTTCCCTCGCAAGGCCCACCCAACCCACCGCGAACTTCAACGGAGAGCTCGCGACCAGTCAATATCAGATATTCTCAATTGACGAACTCTCCTCGCGGGAGCCCGATTCGTAATGACATTGAAGATAATCCCTATAGGTCTAGGACTCCGAACGGCGTCCATCCGGCCAAGGACTCGAGAGCCAACATTCCGGATCTACCTCGTACCCCTACAGTTACTGCTCAGTCTCTCATGGAATATCTCCGATTATACAATATCTTGCTGATCGATGTGCGCCCCCGGGATCAGTACGATAGTGGTCACATTTATGCAAAATCGATTTTGTGCATAGAGCCAGTCGCCTTGAAGGAGAACGTCTCGGCTGAAGAACTGGAGGAGCGATTGGTTGTTTCGCCCGAATATGAGCAGCACCTATTTGAGAGACGGAACGAGTTTGACTTGGTTGTTTACTACGATCAGAATACCAGCTCAAACAGCTACCTTGCTGGGCCTCCGGTGGGCACCACAGCACCTCATCTAAGAGCGCTTTACGACACGCTCTATGAGTTTAATGCTTACAAGCCCTTGAAAGACGGCCGCCCCCCTGCACTTTTAGTCGGCGGTCTAGATGCATGGATCGATCTACTTGGCCAACAATCTCTAGCCACATCTTCTACCGCCGCCGTCATTGGTTCAATGCAGGCGAAAAAGCACATCACGAAGCCTGGGCGACCCCTTGGTAGAGTACCGACAATGGCAAGCGCTAATTCAAGCTTGGAGGTGAGGAAAAGAAGACTTCGTAACTACGAGCAGCTAAACCCAGAAGAATACACAGAATGGATGGAGAAGTCGAGGGTTGAAGAGATCGATACCAGTACATATATATACGAGGAAAATCTCACAGAGGAGCCCGAGGATGAACAAGGGGATGCGGAGGCTCCAACCTCGCCTTTCGTACACTCGTACGAGGACTTCTTACGACGCTTCCCCGAGCCACAGGCTATCCAACAATCGATGGTTACGACACCATATCCATCGGGATCACCGGCCCCCAACTATGCTGCCCCAGCTCCTATTGCGCCGTCAAGACCCCCCCCTGCTGTCCCCCGTCCGAGCTATAGCGGAGTCTCAGACGGCCGGCAGATACAGCCCACCCTAGAGAGGCAGAATTCTGCGAACAAGACTGCCCTTTACGCCCCAAGTTCAATGATCAACCGACTCAAGCTTCCCCGTACCGGTCTAGCCAACTTTGGGGTGACTTGCTATATGAACGCTACCATCCAATGTCTAAGTGCCACAGTAATGCTTAGTAGGTTCTTTATCGATAACCGGTTTAGGTATTATATACAAAAGAATTGGAAGGGTTCTCAGGGGGTCATGCCTGGGCTTTTTGCCAATCTAATAAGATCCCTGTGGAAAAATGATGTGCAGGTGATCATGCCTACTTCATTCCGGAATTTCTGTGGACGTCTCAACCAGGAGTGGGCCATAGATCGGCAACAAGATGCGAAGGAATTTTTTGATTTTGTTGTGGACTGCCTGCATGAGGATCTCAATATCAACTGGCAGAGAACCCCTCTTCGACCGCTGACATTCGAAGAAGAGGTGCAACGGGAGAGGATGCCTGTCCCCAAAGTCTCCCGAATAGAGTGGAATCGATACTGCCACCGTGAAGAATCGTTCATTTCCTCTCTTTTTGCCGGACAGCACGCTAGCCAGCTCCGTTGTACAACCTGCAAACGAACGTCAACTACGTATGAGGCATTCTACAGCATCAGTGTTGAAATACCATCGTCCGGGGCAAGCGATATTTATCAATGTCTACGCAGCTATTGCAAAGAGGAAATGCTAAGTGGAGATGAAGTCTGGAAGTGTCCTTACTGCAAGTGTGAGCGTGTTGCGACCAAGCAGATCATCATCACACGCGCTCCGCAGATCTTAGTGGTCCACTTTAAGCGGTTCTCTGCCTCTAAAACGCAGAGCGCCCGTAAAATTCATACACCCATCGACTTTCCCTTGCACGGGCTCCGTATGGATGATTTTGTTTACACTGAGCCAGGTTCAGGGCAGTCTCCTGACGCCCAAAGTATTGGTATGCAGGACACAAGGTCAGCTACAGAGCCTCCATTTACATATGACGCATACGGTGTTCTGCGTCACATAGGATCATCCATGGGCAGTGGTCATTACGTCTCCCTGGTACGAGACGCTTCCCGTCAATGCTGGCGGAAATTCGATGATGGTCGCGCGACAGATTTCAAGCCGCGTGATTTATCCTTTCGAGACCGGTTGCAGAATGAACAAGCGTATATTGTATTCTATGAACGTGTTCCGGCAAAATAATGAGATGGTTTGGATGTGCATTCCTGGTTGATTATTTGACCCTTTTTTTTTTTTTCTTTTCCTTTTCCCCTTTTCTTCTGAGAAGAAATGATGTCCATGTGTTTAATGATGTAATGATTTTATTTTATTTATTTATTTATTTTTTTTTTTTTTTTTTGGTTTTTTCAGCTTCATTTTTGAGCGGTGTGCATGTTTAACTTGATGGGGGCAAACAGCATTGGTCAAGACTATTCGATGTATAGATTTTGTGATACTTGGATGAAGCGTATTTGTATAAGTGATGATAGAGAACGGTTGTACTCTTAGATTCAGATTAAGCGATGTCACAAATCAACCTCGCATTATCCTTAATGTACGTACATGGTAAAGAGAAGACGTCTCGTCAATGTAAGGGTCTCTATACTTTATCAAGAAACCCAGACAATGCTGTAAAATTTTACTACGAAAAGAAGAAAAGAAAGGTTGTTTCGCAAACCCTAGGTAGGGAGGTATGACTGATGACGGGTTGGCGACAAAAGGGAGAGAACTCAAAACGGTTGCATACCGAAAAAAGAAAAAAAGAGAGACCACTCGGGGAGTTAATCCCGAAAGCACTACCCGATGAGACTGGACGCCACCAGACCCAGAACTTCCAGGCGATCATCCCCGAGGTTACGGTTATCGATAGGCTGGAACGGAGATGGGATCTGGCAAGTCGGATTCCGGAATAGAACCATCAACGTTCTTATCGTCATTACCTTAGTATTATCATTATCCTTTCAAGACAGATAATCGTGCTGCTCGTAGTACCTAGATGCCTAAGGAACCTCCCGTCCCTATCTACTGATTAGTAATCGGTAATTGCGGAATTTCAGGTCTCGGTGGAACGGAATTCCACCTGCAGTGCCTCTTGAATGGAACTAGTTTAGGAATCAGCTAGGTAGCGAAAGATCATTCTAGATAATTTTGCTAGGTTGAAAACGTATGGCTGATGATGGCACCTAATCATCATCAGAATCCAACAGAGAACCTTGAAGTGCGGAGGATATTCCGAGCATAATATTACTCTCCCTGTATTTTGATTGGGGAAAGTCAAACCCACGCAAGATACCGGACATCTTAATTGGGTAATTTAATCCATTACCTACCTACCTACCTAGGTAGGTATCATGCCTCCATTTTGCAGGTTAAGGAGGTACTTTCACTTGTTCTGATAAGCCTTGAATAGTTATTGGATGGGAAATAATGAAGTGTTCTTCTTGTTGGGTTGTTAAAGGTGTCTTGCACTTCTGTAAAATCTCTTGAAATTTAAATAAATAAATAAATAAAAGGAGAGGCAAAACTAATATTAAAGAAGAAAAAAATTGCCTGACTAAGACGCATATCTCTGGATTCCGATTCGCGGAAAGGAAAGGAGCCTTCCCTATCAGGCCACTTTCACCCTCTAAGTCCGCGACGCTTCATCTGCGACAAGATTCAACAAGAGCAATAATCTGTAGGTTGTAGGTAGTAGTAATACAGGACGTCCCCAGAGTCTGAGAGTCACCCGAGTAAATCCACACGTAATAAGACTCCATTCTAGAAGGTTAATTGACTGGAACTTCCCCAGAGAAAGCCGCTTCCCTATCAACGGGGCCGGATAGAATTCACGGCAACAAACTGGAACGATTTTCAACGTGAAGAAAAAAGGCGGAGAAGCCGTCGAATCACATTCAGGGACCAAACCATCTTTCCATCTCCTTCTTAGCAGTGTCGGCCCCCGAATTTCTTCTCCCTCTCTTTCTCCTCTTTCTCTCTCTTTTCTTTTTACTCTTACTCCAAAGTCTTTGTCAATCTCTCTCTCTTTCTCTTACTCTCCTATCGTTTCTCCCTTCGTTCACTTCTTCAGTTCCCTCAGTAAGTTTGTCTCCTATACTCTACCTATTCTTCTTCTCCCCTTTCTTGATTTACCCTTGGTTGTTCGATATATGGAGAAGGTCAAATAAGGCAAAGGCGGAAAATGGAGAAAGAAAGAAAGATGATTTAAAACAAAACAAAAAAAAAAAAAAAGAGGCGCCCCCAAGTTGAACCCATTTTCAGGGCTATTGGACATCGCGACAACAACAACACTTGAACCCTTCTCCTGAGGCCACGTCAGATTGAGATACAATTTTATCTCTCTTAGCCTCTCAGCCTAATCAGTCAAAACTTCAATCTGCTTTTAAAATACCAGCTACTAACCATCTTTTCCCATCTCTTCACAGTTCTCCTTTTCTCACATATATCCACAATGGCTGCCGACAAGCAATTTACCTTCAAGGAGGTTTCTGCCCACAACACCAAGAAGGATCTCTACCTAATTGTCCACGACAAGGTCTACGACTGCTCTTCCTTCGTTGACGAGCACCCGTACGTGATGCCACCCCTTCTCCATCAAATTGGTGTATCCGTTCTCTAGCATATCTAGGTTGGGACTGACAAATGCAGTGGTGGTGAGGAAGTTCTTCTCGATGTCGGTGGCCAGGACGGTACCGAGGCTTTTGAGGATGTTGGCCACAGTGATGAGGCCCGCGAAATTCTAGATGGTCTCCTCGTTGGCACAGTCAAGCGCATGGTATGTCATATTTTTCATCATCCGGGTTCACTACCAGAGGAAAAAAGAAAGAATTCAACTAAATCGCTCCCAATTTAGCCTGGTGACCCCGTCCCCCGCGCCCACGCCCAGACCACTTCTGATCCCTCCAGCAGTCCCTCCGCTGGATTCGGTGTTGGCCTCTACGCCATCCTCCTCTTAGGTGGTGCCATTGCCTACGGTGCTTACCAGTACCTTCAGGTCTCTGCCGCTGCTGAGTCTCATTAAACACCGGAAAGAGATTGTAGGCCAAATCAGGACGAAAAAAAAGAGAGAAAAACTCGAAATCAAAAAAATTTTAAACGAGGACCAAGACCATTAAAATCAAGATTATTTATACTTTTTGACATTCAACCTTTTTTTTTTTCATGTGACCATTTTGATTGTTCTTTCTCCGGTTTTAAGGGGTTAGGTGATATCCAACACTAAGAGTTGTTTGATTCCTTTTTTAATTGTTTTATTTTTCTCCGACTTTAGAAAGACCGAAAGACGTTTTTAGCATGTGATTATTTTGTGTCCATAGGAGTAGACATGCGATTTTTGGTTATTTCTATCTGATTCCTTTCTCATTCGGGACAACCTATATATACCTGCTCTTATCACACTTTACGGATCTATCATCATATCTGGAGATGTAATGACTACCGAGGGTACCCCGGACACGTCATAGCGAACCCCATGGAGGTGCCGAATCAGTACCAGGCCACATCCCCCGAAAATGGGCATGAAACATGTGAACTCCCCCTCTCTCTCTACAATTTACTTAGGTACCTAGGTAGATAGGCAAATAATTAGATCCAGGATGATGAATCAACCAACACACCGAAAACTTCCGACCCTAAAATAAACAAGGAAAACAAGTGTCAGGCCTAGCTCTTACATAAATTCACCCATACATATAAATCCCTATCATCCCCTCGACAAGTTAGGTCCTGTCGAGTAGACAGCTTGAATACTTAGCTAGTATATGTACTGCTACATAAAACGCGGCGTGACGACCATCTATGTATGTATTATGCGTACCTAGGTAGGCTTACGTTTTTGTCAGCGTGCATTTCATTTTTTTAATTAAATAGATAGATTTAATCGTCTTATCCCCTAGCGTAAAAAGAAACCATGGTGGAGATGCCTGTGCTCTACTCTACACCTTCTACACCTCCAAAAACTTCGGGATCCTTTATTACCACTACTGAGTGTTTAGAATTTAGATTTACTATCTAGCTAGTTCCCCACATCAAGAGAGAGAGAGAGAGAGAGAGAGGGAAGATGACGACAGTAAACCCAGTCGACTCAGTCTGGTTCGGTTCAACTAGACTCAAATTTACCTATCTATCTACCTAAGCACATACATACATACACTACTAGTCTTGGGCCGGTGAGAAACACTAGAGGAAGATCCTCCTTCCCCACCTTCACTCCGAATAATATCATAAAAAAAAAAAAAGAACATGAACTCCCCACCACCACCACCAGAAACAACAACAACAAAAAACAAGAAGAAGGATATCATGACCTTATGGAAGATTATATAAAAAAGGCGATAGGCCTATCCTTGCCCATGTAAGGGTTATATATAGGTAATATATCATCCCTAAACGAGCGCGGCACCTGGCAGGCAGGCAGTATTACCTTAGGTAGGTAAGTAGTAACCTTAGAATATTACCTACTTCCTTAGCCTGACCCTACCCTACCTACTACTACCCTCACATACACACAATGAAAGGGGACAAAGACAAAAAGGAAAAAGAAAAGAAAGAAAGGATAGAGGACTGCACTAAAACCTATCTATCTAACTATCATTGCTAAGAATCAAAGTCTATGACAGAATAAGAGATTGTGTTGTTATTGTCTCTATCTACAGTGAGTGGGGTCATAAGCCGAGGCTTTGCCAGATTACCTAGCAATTTGAAAAACGAAAACATATTATGTATGTGGTATGTACATTTGCATGTTGATTTTATTTTTCTTTCAGACCATATGTTCACGTTTGGTTCTACTCCCTAGATACAATGAAAAACAAGTAGTTTTGATTTTCATTCTATATAAACATCTCTCAGTAAACATGTACAGTACCGTACCGTCACACAGGATGTCTCTTCGAGGCGCTTGGAATATTCTACTATACTATATATACTATACTATAGAAGAGGCCTAACCAGATTATAGATTATTAGTATGGATATGTAGCAAAGTAGCGCTTAATCTCTATAGTATTTCCCCGACGAGCTACCCATGGGTCAAGACTTAGATAATAAATAAGACCTATCTAGAAAGTCAGTCGCCAGGCCTATATAGAGTATACAACCAAGCATGTTGTGAACATATTGTCAATTATCTAGGTGAGGTAGATTTTCAATATATATGTAAATATTCGAGGGAAGGGGGAACAGGTGAGAACAGTGTCCTGATGCTAATAAGAATATAAACATTCTTCTCAGGGAACAATACAAGTAAAGAGAAACAAACATTTTGGCCCTCGAGGATATCGTATAAATCTCGTCGAATGGGTCACAACCACACTCCCAACCACTTTTTTTATAAAAAAAAGAAATAATAATAAAATATATAAAAGAAACACATAAAAGAAAAAAAATGACAACCCTCTAACGCGAGGCACCACTCAGCCCAGCACGAACAGCCTCGAGAATCATATCCCTAGCTTCTTCCAGTTTGTCTTTGCTGCCCTTGATCTCAATCGCTTCGCCCTTGGCCTGGTCTTTGGGCACATTGATTCGGCAGCCAGTCTGCTTGCGGATCGAATTAATCTGACTACCACCTTGACCAACAACGAATCGATATGTTTTTGGGTCGGGTAGAATGAGGTATCCAGTAGCAGACTGCTGGGAGGCGGCAGCAATGGCCTTCTCCAGAGCAGACTTAGCCTTAGTGACATTGTCACCAGCTCCAGCCAGGACCCAGGGGATGGTGGCGGGTTCGCTTGCATCACTGGCCACAGGGCTGTTATCGACAACCTTCCACGAATGAGCGTCAACAGAATCATCGGGCTCATCCGTGATGAGGGGAAGAGATGAAGCCCCGTTGATCGCGCCACGAGAGCTCTCCGGTGAGGGCTTCGGTGGTACCTGCTGACCAGCGTGGTCCACAGTCACCTGGTAATCATTTCGAAGGCGGCGGAAGAAGGAGCCATTATCAGAAATAATATGATGAAGGTTCCTGGGGACTTCAACAGTCACACCCTGTTGGTCCTTGAGCATAGCAGTAATGTGCTCCTTGGCATCAGCAACTGCAGTGCTAGGGCCCTTAAGTTTAATATCAGAGCGTCCAGAGCCTTGCTTAGGGATATCCAGCGTAATGTTGAACTTAGACTCAATACCACGCCTGGTTTCTCCTCCACGACCGATAAGGAGGCGATGCTGTGTCGGGGGAACTTCCACTGTAGCAACAACCTGATCATCGCGCTCCTTCACGAATTGTTCAATAGCAGCAATGATTTTCTCCACAACCTGGCCGTCGCCTTCGAGCTTGATAGTGGTATCGCTGCTTTCTGGGCGAGGGAATTTGACAAGGCGCGACGCGCTCCCATCAGTAGGGCCTCCAGCATCGGCAACAATCTTGCGAATATTTGCGCCTAAATATGTATTATTAGCTAAGCTCTCCATCTTTTGACGTTGCCGTAAAGGCTAGGACCAAGGGAGAACCTTACCACCTCCACCAATCAAGGACTTATGGTGCTTCTTATCCACCTCAATCGTCCTCGTCACAGTAGCATCAAATTGGCTCGACCGGCTCTGCAAAATCTTCTTCGCCTCCTCAACTTGCTGCTTCGTTCCCTTGATCTTGATCTGCACACGACCCGAGCCATCTGTCGCATCGTTGACTCCTGGGACATCGATTTGCGCGCCAGTATCAGCTCTAAGTTTATCCATTTCACGTCCGCCCTGGCCGATCAACGATGGGATCTGCCGTTGGGCCACGGATACAGAAGCCGAAAATGAATGGTCAACAACCCACTGCAAGAGACTAAGGATTTCATCGCGTGCAGCGTCGGCTCCCTTGCTAGGGCCCTTCACAATTACTTCATCAGCTGCCTGTTGAGGTCGGTTCGGCCGAGCACTACCAGCCTCACTCGACGTATCGGCGACAGATTGGTCGTCACTGATAGCCACTGCCCTAGGGAATTGAACACGAACAGCATAGCGGTCCTGAAGTCGATTGACCTGGCTGCCCTTTTGTCCGATCAACTCACGATGATACTGGGCAGGAATCTTGAGGGTATGGGTTGTCTCGTCTTCTAGCTTCTTGCCAAGGTTGATGATTCTAGTCTTTGCAGCATCGGCCTTGGCTTTAGGTCCTTTAACCTCCACCATTCCATTCTCTACCTTAATGTCGACATCGAATTCATCACGGAGCTTGTTGATGTTTTCACCCCTTTTACCAATGAGGAAGTTGGCAAACTTCTGGGGAAAGTCAAAGGATGTTGTGTACCCTCTTTCGAGGTCATCTCTCTCTTGTTCAACAACAAACTCCTGAAGCTTGGTGACAAGATCGTTCACCATATCAGAAGGTCCGCGCAATGAAACAGGGCTATGAGAAGCTCCACCATTACGATTGGGCCCACCAACAATAGCACGGACTGGGATATAATCTTCGCCCTTGGCCTCCTGGTCACGAGCAATAAATTTTCGAACTTTGTCTTGGTACTTGCTAGGAACTTCAATAGACTTCGACACAATATTGTTATGGCTACCCAGTGTGCTCAAGAGACATTCCTGGGCCTCCTGTAGAGCCTTCTCAAAAGTAGAGAGGTCGGCTGCGGATGGTCGCTGACGTGGAACTTCAAATTGAGAGGAGCTAGATGAGGGGCCCTCATAGATGAGGACAACATCTGGGCTCTCAATTTCTTCGGGCACAAGAACATGTACGCCATACTCAGATCGCAGTTTGGGGATACTACGAGATCGCAAGAAGGGGTGGAAGTAAGGGTCAACCGAGATGTGACGAATCCTTTGAGGAGGGTGAGCCTGGACCAGGTTCATAATATCAGATCGAGCACGGATAGTATTCTTTCCATCTCTTGAGTATACCTCCCAGGTAACAGGACCTTCCAAGCCGGGGGAAAGAGCTATCCGAGCATCATACATATTTTCAAGCTCTTTGATAATTTGCCGCTGATTGAGGTAGCGGGTCAGAGCCCGAGCATGGGCATGAGGTCCAGCAGGTGCGTTAGGGTGCTGACGAGACAGATCAATGCTTGCCATTTGCATACTTGTAGCGAGGTCCATTGCCCGATTGACTCCATTCTCAATGCAGTCAGCAGGGCCAGTCACAGTAAGAAACTCGGTATCATCGGATGACGGAGGGAGAACAATGGCACATCCAGTTTCTGCAAGGAATTCATGCAATGCATCTGCATTATCGCCGAGAATGAACTGGTGTTGGCCGCGGTTGATGGCAAGCTGACGGAGGGTCAACTGACGCTGCAATTCTGCTGCAAGCCTTTCGATCTCCGCTCGAGCCTCCTGTGTAGCGGCACGCTCTCCAGAAATATTAATGTGTCTTTCAGGCACCGGTGCGAATTGAATATGACCGATTTCAGCTTCTTGCGGGGGGGGCTGACTTTGCCAAGTATCATAGCGAGGAACATGCACTTGAGCTTTTGTCCGCTCTTCGATTTCTCTTACATTTGCATTGTGAGGGCCAGCGATGAACGGGAAAAATTCTGGGGGAATAGTCTTCAAGCGCAAGCTCATGTTGGATGACCGGTCTTTGACAATCGCCTCAATCTCCCGGCGAGCCATTTCTGCGGCGACAGCATCACCCTCGATCAGAACGTCGATTGTGTCATCGTCATCCTCTTCTTCTCCCGCGCCGAGATCCTCTGCACGTGGGACCTGCACCCGCGCACCCGTTCGTTGTTGGATGTCTTGCACAACAGCACCCTGCTTGCCAATGATGTGGGGGCGGGCGGACGTAGGAATCGGGACACGTACTGATTGCTAAGACAGAATCAGCTACCATGGAATAAAGAAGATAAGAAAAGGCTATTAAATGGAGAGTTCACGGCATACCTTAGATCCGACCTGCTGAGCCACTTGCCTAAGAGCCTGTCGAACCGCATCTACTGAACCTTTACCCTCGAAAATAATCGAGCCTCCCGGACCTCCTCGCATATCAACATTAGCCTTTGATCTCTTGGAGATATCGCGCAAAATATCCCGGAGTGGTTTCTTCAGCTGTCCTCTCTGCATCATTTGAGAAGGTGCCAGTCGAAGCTGTTCCATGTGCTTTCCCGGAAGACTCATGATCCTAGGGCTATCTGATCCAAAGCCAGCAGGGGCTAATTCATCGTTAGTGGGAGGACTTCAAGTTAATTGAATCAAGTCTCAATGTATACATACATGCTGGTGAGCCACTAGGAACCCCGTTCGCAACGGCGGCAGCGGCCGAAGACCCCTTGGCTCCCCAAGCAGAGGCCGCAGGCGCCTTAGGTTTGGGGCCGCTTCCTAGAGCAGGGAACAATTCTTCCGACTGCACGTCAAAAACAGGGGCCTTTGTTGGAGCTGTCTTCGGGGGCAATGGCGCCGTAGGAGCGGCCGCCGGTGTCGGAGCTTGCGGGGGTGCGCTGGGGATTTCGGCAGTGACCAGGGAGGATGGAGGGGGATGCTGGATGTCGTCTTCATCCAGAACTTCTTCCACAGTTGCCTTGTGCGCCTCGTCACGCGCATGCTGTTCCTCTAGCATGGCTGCCCGAGACTTGGTGCTTGATGGTCCGCCATTTACGATGGCGCTGGAATTTTCGGAGGCCATGGTGTTGAAGGATCGCGGGGAGATTCTTTACAATGACGGCTACTGATCACTGTTTGCTCGAGGGAAATTGTTAGAGCAATAGGCCAATTAGTGGAACGGGGGGAATGAAAAGGGGCGGTGGTCCATTGGGGTGTGCGCAAAACTTGCCAGAAAATGGGGTCTGACTGGGATGCTCTTGGATCTCCAAACAAAAATGATAAATATACCGAGTATGAATACTACTAGGGAAGTACTCTTAGCGGTAAGAATGTGAGAAGTATACAAAGATGAAAATATCCAGCAGCAAAAAGACAGAGGAGAAAGAAAGACAAATTGCTAATGCACAGGCTAAAAGCAAAGACACTGCATCACAAGGCAGGCTGATGAAATAACAGGGAAGAGGAGAGATTGGGGAGAAAAGACAGGAAATCGGAGTAGAAGAAAGGAAAGGACGAGAAAGAGGGGGGAGGTGGAGTGAGAAGGCCAGGTAGTAATTGATAGCTGGGGGGGTGGGAGGATGTGGGTGGTGATGTTGGGATTGAGGAGGACAGCAAGCCCGAATGGTCGGAGTGGAAAGACCGGGGGAGGAATTCATTTCCTTTTTCATTGGAGGGCGACAGTGCCGAGACAAACGGGTGAGCCTCAAGACTGGCGGCACGTTGTTAGGCTGATTCAACCTATCTTTCACTATTTCGCTCTTTTGTTTTCTACTTCCTCCTTTTTTTCTAACTTTATTTCCATTCATTATTGTTTATACAAGACTCTTTAGCGAATAGTTCTGGGAGATTGATCCCATTGAACATGCACTTGCTAATCGGGTCTAGGTGGGTAGTCCTACGTCTTAGCATGAAGAAACTGTTACTCTCATCTGTAAATTTTTTTTTTTTTTGTCTTTGAAAATATTTCCTTCATTCGAACAAGGGACTTTAAGATGGGTGATAGCCTCTCTAGGTCTTCAGGTCAACCCAGGAATACTAAAATATAACAAGGTAGACCCTATTTATGGATAATAATGATGACGGCCGTCCGATCCACATGGCATACCCAAAAGCGTCAATTGAACCATGTTATTATGCCTCTCATCCGAATGTCATTAATTGTCTCATGTGATTTATCCAAAATTCACTCCGTGGTAGAGTAACCTAAGGGTGTATACAGCATTTTCTTTTCAGTCCTATGTCCAAGTACAAAAGAAGGTACCTAGGGGGTTCGGTCACTGCACGCCTGTATGGAGGTTGGTCATCATGGTAGGTAGGTGAGTAGGCAATATGCTGATTCAAGTGTAGAATAAGTGTCATTCATGGTTTTCGCGGCCCGTCGCTAGATACAAGCAGTAGTATATCATCCTATATCTAGCTGCTGCTGCTATGTGTTCCCCATGTAGGTGGCGGGTAGTATACATGGAGGAAAACAAAAATGCAAAAAAGAAAAAAAAAAAGAAACTCGCCCGAGGTGGGACTCGAACCCACAGCCTTACGGTGCTCTTGCGTAAAAGCCGTACGCACTAACCAATTGTGCTACCCGGGCTTGTTCATGACTAATATCGCCAATTAAGTTAATATATAGAGACTCTATCTTGATTGCCTCAAGTCATTCAGAATTCAACCCTAATAAAGTTGTTATTTGACATCTAAATGTGGCCGGTTTTTGTTTATAAACTCATTATTCATCACTATATTTTATTATGGCAATATAGACAAGGTGAATTGTCCTTGTTGCTTTCTGTCCGGTCACTCTGTAAGTTCCTATCCTAATTTTTGCGATCGCACGTTTATTTACAATATATATATCTCGCCTAGACATGGCCAAAAATATGACCTTACTGCATAGGTAATATCACCTATCAATATATCCATCCGCACTGCTCGTGGTAAATACGGACACTCAGATTTATTTAAAATCAACCTACCAATCACATATGCTTTCGTAAAAATTATTCCACATCGAGTTATAGTAGGTAGAGTGGGTGACAGGAGAAGCTCGCCGGAAGCCGGACTACCTCTTCCTTCTTTACGACAGGTATTTGGGCTTATATTAAGAAGTAATTAGGACAGAGCCATTGCACGCAGAGATATCATATAGATTGTTGCCACAAGAGACAGCCAACACACGACCCTTTTTAAGGCACTACACCGTAGCCGCAGTGGTCGGCCCTACGTACGACCATTTTAGAGCGGAATAGCAACAGTGGTTCCATTAACCATTAAATTTGAGCATGTGGAAGGTTAAATGCTGATGCCACATAATAGGGTATCTGCATCCACCCCAAGGGACTTGCTTTCTGTTCAGTGACAGCCACGCTGTATGTTGCGGCGATATTAGTCAATGTGAACCTGGCGGAAAACACCATCCAGCGATCTACCGTAATCCCGGGGAGTGGAGCAGGCCTGAGCTGGACTTTTGAGTATCTCGGTAGTTACGTATACCTCAATCTCATGATACCCAAGTTCCAATGAGCTAGCGGTGGTTTGTTACCCGATAAATTGTAACTCCCTTGCCCTATATCCCCATACTCGTGGCTGATACCCTGTAGGCCAAAAAACCTATTTTGCTACCATCCATATTCTTGTATGCTCTGTGCTGTTCCAGTGCAACAAATGGTGTGCTGTTGTTGGTTAACATATTGACGGCCATATAGGGAGGCAGTTTTGACGCATAGTTTGGGTTACTGTAATGACGTCCACTTGGTAACTCCCACTAGTATACGGTCATATCGATAGCCTCCGCGAGCTCCGGATGGCAGGCCTGTTCTAGGGACTAGTTGTTTCCAAATCCATATTTCTGGCGCCATAATAACATAGCTGCCCTTTTTTTTTTTTTTTGCGTAGTTTTGCCATGTAAACGACTGTCGCCGCAGGTTTGTTCCTTCTCCATGATCCTATCGCATCGGTGAGACCTCTCGGCCGTCCAAGGATCTGCTGAGGCAATGGATAGTCGGAATTCACGCCGTCCCGTTAGCCTGTCCTTCATTTTGGAGTTGTAACCGTGGCCTTGCGTACAACTGGGTGTCGCACAAGCATCTTGAAATGGTAGCGAGGTCTTTGTCATGTTCTGCTGGTAATTTGATGTGGGCTTTTTGTGGAAACTACCTAAATGTTGGAGTGCAGTGATGATTATCCGGGGGCCGGTGGTTTAATGCCAGGTGGCATTACATGGGGTTGTGCAGTGGGGTGTGTTTTTGTCAGTAGGTGCTAGTTTGATACTGGCATACTCAACGTTGGATATTTATTGATTTGTGCGGAGTCTTGCTGTAGTAGAGGACCGTGAATCATGGTTTGAAATATATGATGTCTTTGTAGAAGCCCGAGAAATAGACATATGTGCAAAATGGAGGAATTTGTAATGAGCCCGCCTAGTAGTAGTCATAATTGAATAAAAAGGGACAAAGGAATAGAATTAGAGGAAAGGGACCCAACTACAACTTAAATCTTTAGGTATAATATATTGAATAGCTGTATATCAGAAGACAAGTAAAGAAAAAAGAAAAGAAGGCAAAAAAGGAAACGCCCGAGGTGGGACTCGAACCCACAGCCTTACGGTGCTCTTGCGTAAAAGCCGTACGCACTAACCAATTGTGCTACCCGGGCGAGGTTGAATGCGGAGACTCAAATTACAATATTTAGCCAAGTATAAAATCCTACTTTTCTTTTTGGCAATAATGATTGTTTACCGAAAAAAAAAAATAAAGCGAAGTGTACTAGTGGTCTAATATTACGCCATTTCTTTGAGAAGCCTCTCATCACTCTACCTATCTTAGAACCCTCATGACAACAGCCGGTCTGCCACAATAGATATCATCCAATCAAGCGGTACTTGTGTATCTTGGATTTAACCGTCAAACAGTGGCACTGTAAATTAACGGGAATAACAGTCCTCATGCCAGTCCCGGGTTTAGATCCTTTCTTTTTTCTTCTTTGTTCTCCAGGGGTAAAACCATTGACGTGTCTACTCAAATTCAATCGACTCTCGACTCACGTCAAAATGCGTGCCAGGACATAATGAACGCATAGGGCGAAAATAAGATGAAAAAGGCGAAGAATAAGCAAAGAAAAGTGACTTGTAGCCTACCTATTTATGTCACTCCACAATGTTGTTTTCCCAGGGTGACTAGGAGGTAATAAAGCTCAGGCCAAAAAAAAAAATAGAGATGAAACTACCTAGTAGATTGTACCTCCTCAGACGCACCAGACTGAGGTCTCGTTATCCTAGAAATCCACATTATTATTACTCGAAGTCGAGGCAAACCTCCCTCTTGTGGAATTGTGGAGCTTATCCCAAATTAGCCAGAACCGTATAACTACACGAAAGAAACCTAAACGCTCAACCTCAACTATACCAGTCAATTTTTGGCTGCTCATCCAATGGATGAAACCACACATCAGGTACGAAGTAGAGATAGCACACAAACTGTAAATTTATGAAGGACAACACTGGAGATAAGGTATGATTTTGTTTGACTGCATGTCATAACTTTCAAGCGCAATGTAGAGAAATTACCTGTCTGGCTGACTGGTGATAGTTGTTGTTCCTGCAGAATTATAGTTACCCGCAAATTAACCCATTCTTACCGACAGAGTCAAAGTATTAGCAACTATATCTACACGCATTTCTCCCCACCAATTTAATCTATGTGTTTGAGCTCCACTACGTTGGATAGCGAATTTATATTTTGAATTTATCTATTAATTTTTCTAACATGTCACACTTCTTTTCTTCTACTCGGAAGTTTACCGGTGAAAGCCTCTAGGAGGGATGTCGGTGGGTATAAATATGTGAATAATATGCATAAGGGCTAAATTTATTGATATATTGTAGCTTTCCTGTCCTCTCATCCTGTTATATGAAAAAAAATAAAAAACCTGATTTGTAGCCAATATAATCTGTAAAACAAGGTGTTTGTATCAGCAAAATAGGTACTAATGTGGTGTGACAGCGCTACAACTGGTATTATGATTAGGTTCTGTTGGGTTTAATTCAGTAGTGAGGTGAGTTCCTTGTGTTCATGTTGGCTACTTCGCACTCTCTCTTTGACATTGGGCACGGAACTGTACCTACCTGGGTAGTAGGAAGCCCCACCTTCCTATATCGAGTTAGTATATCAGAGTCGAGCGGGTGGTAATTTCACCCTTTTACAGGCGTTGGGTATTTTATTTGTGTTCCTATCAGCTATCAATAGTATGCTATTTTAATATTGTTGAAGATCGTCATGCATTTAACTTTAAGGTGGTAAAGCCTCACCATGAAATGGATGGTGAATATCTCCGTTAGGCCTAAAGGTAATTATCAAGCTACAAAAAGGGGGGTTGGTTTTAAGGAGATGGAGGAGGAGGAGGGGTGGAAATTGGTGTGATGGGTAACTACAATAATAAAGCGCTAGGATGTGTCTAGATTTTTCTCCTGTTTCTCCAGACAACAGAAATCTGAGACCAGTGACGTATCCTCCTGCACTGATGAATGTACACAGGATTGTATTGAAGACAAAAAAAGTACTGGTCTAGCATTGCCCATGTTTTCTTGTCTTGCCTTTCCTTTTATTTTCTTTTCTTTTTTTTTTTTTTTTTTTTCAAACCCTCTTGTCAAATTGAGATTATCTGTTTGGATTTTGGGATACCATTCTTTCTTTGCTTAGCTTTTTTCCCTTCTCATTTTAAATAAATCCTTTCGAGGATGAGGATTGATCCAAATCTGAACATGATCATATACCCATAATAATAAAAAAAAAATATAATGACTGGGAGCAATAGAAATTAAAAGAAAAAAAAAATAAAATAAAATAGATTAAAAATAAAAAAAAAACACAAGCCAGACTAGCCAAGTGTTTCCCGTCAACC
This sequence comes from Aspergillus haitiensis, assembly GCA_027569155.1. Taxonomy (NCBI): domain Eukaryota; kingdom Fungi; phylum Ascomycota; class Eurotiomycetes; order Eurotiales; family Aspergillaceae; genus Aspergillus; species Aspergillus haitiensis. The sequence goes on from JAPDEO010000029.1 coordinate 160,887, forward strand.
GGGCCAAGTGGCTAGCCCCAATGTAATAAATTGACCGTTTGAGCACTCGCTTGTCCCCATTTCTGGTCCAGCCTCCAATCCAACGCGACGACTGGATAACTTGAAATCCCCGTTCTCTTCCCCTTCTTCCACCAGAATTATTACCGTCGGATTTTCAGCGACTGCATCCGCGGCTTCTCCGTATATTATTGCTTTTTCCTGTACTGCAGATCCTGTGCTGAGCTGTCGGTTATCTGCAGCATTCTGCGTCCCAGCAACGAATTCTCTTTCTCTCCCGCTGTTTCGCCTCCCCCTCTTTCCGCCTTTTTAATGCTGGGAGGCTTTGCTCTGTCTGATCCATCTGTGGTTCTCCACGTGCTAACCACTGGTTCTTTGTGGTTGCGGTATTCTGCGGCACCTTTCGCGCCCTCCCTTGCGTCCTCCATCTGCGTCCCCGATCCCTCCATCTGACCACCGACCATCAATCATTTCTTCGGGGTTATCCATCTTACCTAGTACCATACAGTATCACTATCACTCCCCTCCCTCAAGTTACTTGTCGCTCAAAGGGCCCGGAAGGGACCGTCAGAGAGCACCGCCTCACCCGGTGGCTTTCCCCTCCCTCCAATCAATCTTTTGTGCCCAGTCACTTTGTTACCTACCAATTGGCCGATCCCCACCCCCCCCTCCCCTAACCATGAATCACGATAGTTTTTCTTCCTTAAAATTTCGACGACCGTCAAGCAAACTTCATAAGGACCCTCCAAGTTTTAGTTCACGCGCACTCAAAAGTCAGCAAAGCAACACGTCACTGAAGCGACACCCCTCAGCACCCGTTTACCCGCGTTCTTCTGCCACTGGAAGCCGGGAACATCTGCGAACCCGATCCAACGCATACGGCTCTTCCTCATCCTCCCTCGATCAGAATAGCTCCGGTGCATCGCCGGTCCTTTCTGGTAACGAATCTGGCCACTTTTCAAATAGCTACAATCCTGCAAAATCTCGTCCTCCTCACGCTGGACGATTTTCCTTGAATGATAAAAGCTCAGATGAATTGATTGGAGCCCCGTTCGATTCGCGGGGTATGCTCAGTGCATTGGAAGAAAATATTGCTGAGTCCGATAGAAGTGTCACCTCAAAACCACCAACGCTGCGATCTCATACCTTACCCGAGAACCGAGGATTAAGACAGTCGGCCAGTTTTACCACATTGCAAAACCGTATGGAGGCCTTTCCACAAGCTGCTAACAATGATCGCCCGACAAATACGAAGAGGTTCTCCGATGAGGCCAACCCCGCCCGGGCCGCTGGGACGGGACGAAGTAAAAAGAGCAGTTTCTCTAGTTTTGTCAACAGTATGCTAGGCTCCCCCCGAGGGATTAAGATATCCCATCCGGAGAATCCAGTTCATGTCACCCATGTTGGTTATGATAACCAGACAGGCCAGTTTACTGGCTTGCCTAAGGAATGGCAGCGCCTGCTGCAAGAAAGTGGTATATCAAAGAAAGAGCAGGAGGAACACCCGCAGACTATGGTCGATATTATGAGATTTTATGAAAAGAATGCCCGTGGAGATGATGAAGTCTGGCACAAGTTTGATCATGCATACCCCAAACATCAGGTAGTGACGAGTCCGGTATCACAACCCGTTTCCGCCGGGACTGCACCATTTGGTCCTAGCCCACAACGGCCATCTTCTCCCACTAGTCCTCGTTTCCCACAAAACCATGAAGGCAGCTTTGAAAACCCACGGGCGCCCCCTCCTATTCCTCGTGGCCCGCCAGCCATGACACAGGCCATGTCCCCACCACTGGGCGCCCTGATTCCTAACCGAGCGCCACCGAAGCCTCCGGCCCAAGCTGCTTTAACCCCTAGTCGACCTGCTCCTCAGCCTCCCACAACGGCCGCTTACACCAGTATTACTACACGACCACCACAGGAAGTTCAAGTCCCCCAGTTTGGAACACCTCCAATTCCCGAAACCGAGCGCTTACCGGCGGAGCCCCAATTGAGTAGATCAAATTCCACAACCAACGGTACCCAAGTGCCCTGGACACCGCCCAATGTTGTTACTACACCGACACAGTACCAACAGCAGCAAGAGCAAGCAATGGCTGCAGCCCAGCAAGCGCTTGCGAACAAACAGCTGGAACGTAGCCGGAGTCAGCGCCAGCAGCAACCTTTAATCCCTGAACAGAAGCAGGCGGTTAAGCCGATTCCTCCGCAACATGTATCACCCGCGGAGGATACTACTGCTTTGCAGGCTACCCAAACTTCTCGTGCCGCCCCCGCGGCTCGCCCCCGACAACGCCCTCGCCAGAGTAATGCTATGGATGTACGAGCACGGTTGGTCGCAATTTGCACACCAGGTGATCCAACCAAGTTGTATTACAACCTGAACAAAATCGGCCAAGGCGCCTCTGGTGGTGTATTCACCGCATACCAAGCAGGTTCGAACGGTTGCGTGGCTATAAAACAAATGAATCTGGATCTGCAACCAAAGAAGGATCTTATAATTAATGAAATCCTCGTCATGAAGGACAGCAAACACAAGAATATAGTCAACTTCCTTGACAGCTATTTGCACGGGCTGGACCTCTGGGTCGTCATGGAATATATGGAGGGTGGTAGTCTTACTGATGTGGTTACGTTCAACATTATGAGCGAAGGGCAAATCGCTGCCGTCTGCAGAGAGGTAAGCTTTACCCATGGCCACGTAATCCCGTTCTATTGCTAACATTTCATTAGACTCTTAGTGGCTTGCAGCACCTTCACTCCAAAGGTGTGATACACCGTGATATCAAGTCTGACAATATCCTCCTTTCTCTGGAAGGGAATATAAAACTTAGTGAGCATCTCTTATAATCACCCGGCCTGCTTTCGGTTCCCCGGAGCTAACTCTTTTTCAGCTGATTTTGGCTTCTGTGCCCAAATAAATGATTCTCAGAATAAGCGCAACACTATGGTTGGAACCCCATATTGGATGGCTCCTGAGGTTGTAACAAGGAAAGAGTATGGCCGAAAGGTTGATATCTGGAGTTTGGGTATCATGGCTATTGAGATGATTGAAGGAGAGCCGCCTTATCTTACCGAGTCTCCTTTGCGAGCCCTATACTTGATTGCTACCAATGGCACGCCCACAATCAAGGACGAACAAAATTTATCACCTGTTTTCCGCGATTTCCTCCACCTTGCACTCAAGGTGGATCCTGAAAAGAGGGCGTCAGCACATGACTTACTGAAGGTATACTTATCCCTCCTTCTGTTGAAACTGATGAAGTCTCGCTAATTAGCTTCTAGCATCCATTCATGTCCCTTTGCGCACCCCTTTCTCATCTGTCGCCTCTCGTAAAAGCTGCACGAATCAGCAGGGCCCAGGAAAAGGCTCAAAAAGGTGCTTGAAACACAAACAAATACACACACACACACACACACACAAAAAAAAAAAAAACATTCCCCTTCGCTGTCTCTATATGTCGATGTCTATTACTGTCTTCAGATACCCACTACCCCTGATGTTTCATATTTGCCAGATTATGATAAGCTGGCATTGCATAATGACGTGCTTCCTTCAAACTTTCCTTTCATCCCAGGTTTTCCAATTAAACCTCACTATGATAGATGGCGATGACTTGATGATGGATCTTCCATGATTTCTTTCCTCAGCATGGATTGCGGGCCCCTCCTCCCCTTTAATGCAGTTTATTCCCTTCGCTTTATGCCTTTTTGCATACCATTGAATTTATACCACCTCCTCCCCTCAACAGTAGAACGCGATTGTAAAACCTAATATTGGGCTTCCGCGTTTTATTTTCTTCATTGATTCCAGTGGTTTTGATTTCACGTATAATTTTTATTTCATTCTATTCTTCTCTTTAGCGTTATACCATTCAACCCGGTCGATGATGGAAAGGACTGCACTCTCGACTCGGATTTGCGATTACCCAGTTGTTTGTAAGGCGGTTCTTGGTTTCTCGAGCTTCTCGAGGACCATGATCTATCATTCTTATATTTTATGACATCTAAATTACTAAAAGTGCATGTTTTGTCTGAAATGCATGCTTCTCTGTTCTCTAAACAGCCGATATCGTTGTGAACATTCATTTTCCTCCTTTTTTTTTTAACGGAAAAAAAGAAGTAATCAAAAACTAGATAGGTACTATCGAATTGTTCATCCAAGTGGCAAAAGAAGAATGATGGAATAATCGGGAAAATAGATTTTTAGAGCGCCTCTTTCCCCCTTAGGCAGATAGATTAAATCGATATTTATCAGGAAAAGGAGTGTGCTATCGTCATAGCACCTAAGTACCTAAGTAGGTAGGTGTAGGTAGGGAACCTCGCTCGCTTACTCAGGCTGAGGTGTGCGACCAGTCAGCGCCGACTTACAACCAACGACCAAATGTTCTCCGCTTGCGCGAACCAACATCGTCACCTGCTTTGTATCACCTAGGTAGGTTCCAGTCTTTCTTTCCTCGAAATTCGTCCTTGCGCTTTATCCAGAACTCTTTAAACCAAGTGTTCATTCTTTCATACTATCTATATATTTCCCATTTCCGTCTTAACTCGCCTGTGCTCTCATAAACACACCACCCTTTTGAGAGGATAAGGACTGGCTGCTGGCAGTCTATGCCCCCGCATTGCTCTTTGGCTCCGGAAACCGCTCAATAGTAAAGTCACCTACATGAGGTTGAACTGACCCAGCTGTGGTCTCTTCTTACGATAGTTACCAAGCCTCCCAGATAAAGTACTTTGGAAACAGGTTTAAAATTAGATAATCATATTAATTATCTCGCCAACTCCATCCACATCCGATCGTCTTTATCAGATCCTCTCCGCGATGTTTCGCGCCCAGCAGAATGCCTTTGACGATGCAGTCGGTAAAGTCCCCGCGCCCACCTTTGATAATACCTTTACGCCAAGTTTTGATTCCATTAACAATTTTTTTTCTGCTTTTATATATCACCTAACTGATTTGTATTTTCTATAATAGCCAAGGCGACAGATGAGAACCTGACCTCCGAAAATTGGGAATATATTCTTGTATGAAACCCCGCTTACGATAACATCAATATCTATTCGCCTTGAAAGGTCGCTGAGAATTGCCCTAACAATGCTGTTGTAATCGCTAGGATGTTTGTGATAAGGTTGCTGCAGAAGAGTCTGGGTAAGTCATTGATTTTCTAGTTGCTCTACTTGGTGGGTTGGTGAAAAAAAAAAAAAAAGACAAAAAGACTCTATGCTGATATGAGGATGGGATCGTGAATTTAGGGCTAAAGATGCTGTCGCTGCCTTAATTAAAAGACTCGCCCACAGGAATGCCAATGTGCAGCTCTATACTTTGGAGGTTCGTAATCTGCTTGTTATTTTGGTTTTATCTGCCTCCATACATGCTGATGGGATTTCTAGCTTGGAAATGCTTTAGCGCAAAATTGTGGCCCAAAGATACATCGTGAATTAGCTTCAAGGAGCTTTACAGACGCCCTCCTGCGTCTGGCTGGTGATCGGGTAAGTAATTTGTAGCTTAAAACCCGAGATTATGGAATCACTGACTCGAAATTCTAGAACACCCATCAGCAGGTGAAATCGAAGATCCTGGAACGTATGCAAGAATGGACAGAGATGTTTTCTAGTAATCCAGACTTCGGAATTATGGAACAAGCATATACAAATCTAAAGACCCAGAGTAAGTCTTGATAACATATATTTCGCATAGGCACTAACACTATTCGTAAAGACCCAACGCTTCACCCTCCATCAAAACCTGTGAAGAAGGAAATCACTGAACTAGATCGCCAGAAAGAGGAGGAAGAATTACAGATGGCACTCGCCCTCTCCATAAGAGAAAAGCCCACGGTAGCCTCTGAACCTAAAGCTGAGTCAAGCGTATCCGCCTCTGGCCCCGTAGACCAGGCAAACACAGCAGCATCCCAGCCAGTTCCTTCAGGCACCTCCGCTGCCACTGTTTCACGGGTTAGAGCCCTATTTGATTTCCAGCCTTCGGAGCCTGGTGAATTACAATTTCGGAAGGGGGACATCATTGCTGTACTTGAATCCGTCTACAAGGATTGGTGGAAAGGCTCTCTGAGGGGTCAAACGGGAATTTTCCCCCTCAACTATGTCGAGAAGCTCCCTGATCCCACTGTCGAAGAGCTCCAACGCGAAGCCCAAATGGAATCAGAGGTGTTTGGTCAGATCAAGAATGTTGAGAAGCTTTTAACACTTCTCAGCACACGTAACTCGGAGCTTAATGTACAGGACAATGAAGAAATAACAGCTTTGTATCACTCAACTTTGGCAATCCGCCCGAAACTGATAGAGCTCATTGGAAAGTATTCACAGAAAAAGGGTATGTAATTGTCATTCTTTAACTTGATTACCATGCTCACAAATATATAGATGAATTCACACAGCTCAATGAAAAATTTATAAAAGCTCGGAGGGATTATGAATCTCTCCTAGAAGCATCCATGTCGCACCCAGTCCAACCCCAATACCCCCGCCCTGGTCAACCCCAGTATGGCTACACTGGACCGGGTGCGCCAATGGGTTTCCCTCAAGCGCCACCACAGTCCGACCCTCAACGATACTTTAGCCCACATCCTCAAGGTTCGTGCTCCCAGAAAAATGTTGAGTAGATAGAGGTTTTTAATACCTTGAATAGAGAACCAACCTAACACATCTTATTATCCTCAAACTTCGCAATCTCCAGACCCACGCCGTACGCCCCCGGCTGGATATCAACAGCAATCGCAATCACAACCGCAACAGCAGCCTACCCCTGATACTTACCAACCACTACATCATCGCCCCGAGTCTACCTATGAGAATCCACAAGAGCTTGGAACCTCGGTCTATGACTCACCTGTTGAGCATGCCTCAATCCATCGACCACAGTACCCTTCTGCCCCCCCCGGTGCTGTTTATCAGCAATATCACCAACAGCAACCCTCTCAACCACAAGACTATTCATCCCCCAGCTATCCTCCGGGGGATGCGGCCAACCCACCGGGTACCACAAACCATATTCCTCAAGCACAGCCTCCATACCCTGCGGCACCCAGCACCCACCAACCGCCTTCAATGCACCCGCCTCACCCGGTTCCTGGTGCCACTTCTCCTACACCATATCCCTCGCTGAACCCTGGCAACGCAAACTATCAAGCCTACAGCGCAACTCAAAGTGGAGTGCCTAATTCCAATCCCACTTCCTTCTACCGGTAATATAGATACTCTGACAAAAACTTGGTGATATTGAACTATGGTACGGGGTTTTAGTCTTGTATGACATAATGAGGGTTGGATGCTTTCGTTATGATTAAGGGTGGATGCTTCGTAGGCTTTTGTCTTGTATTTATTGTCCTTTTAGCCAGTTGCTCCGACCTTGGGAATCGTCATTGGGTTTCTGTGGTTTTATCATTTGCTTGAATTCTTCCTTACCTTCGCCTTTTTCTACTTTTTCTCTCTTTCTTTTCCCTTTCGAGATGCAAAATGAAACGGAATTTGGGTTTCCAATAATGAATGCATGTATCTTGAATTTTGTAGATAGAGCTATTCTTCTAACATGGGGTTTGAGACTAACACTTTTTGCTTTCTTCCCCTGTTCTTTTTTGTTTTATGGGATGCACAAAGCCTAAAGTAAAAGCTCCAAAATTTCGAAGTATTCCTGTAAGATTGGGTATGTTCTAAATTTAAATATTATGTCAATCAGTGAGGCTAGGTAAATGTTACAATAATAATTACCTAGGTAGTAGTATACAGTAGGTCTGATGGGAATCCACCCAAATTACATAATAATTCCAACGGCCTCAACACGTGATTAAATTAACACCTGATCTTGTATCTTCTATTAGGAATAAGATTAAAGAAAGGCTTCACAAGCCGATGAATTGGCACATTTCTACATCTTACTTCTCTAATAAGCAATATAATGGTTGATAGGCGAACTTAGTCCTAGCATACCCCCCTTCGCGCCTTCTGTTGCAGCTAAACAGAAAGCTGGGACTCGTGAACAGCTTCTCCCCGCATCCGCTCGTCTGTTAAATGATGCTTGTTCTTGCTGCTCAATTATCAGATGGACCTAGTCACCTCGTTCTTTGATAAAATACGGACCAAACTATAGAAAAAACATAATATTATTATCTAATCATATCCTGGGGGTTTACCCGGGTGTGACTTCAATGTAATGGAGGCCGACTGGGATGAATTGTCACGCATCCCACTACCCCCACCAACAACTCACGGTTTACCGACACATGCGACGACCATTGCCTTCGACGATGTGACAGAGCTGCTATGGGCGGGAAATGAATATGTTTGTTTTTCTGTGTGTTCAAAATTATGCTTTGATGTGCTAACTAGTGCTGGTGTGCATATTAGGGCCGAATCACCTCTTTTTACGGTCCAGAACTACAAAGATATACCTCCGTTCGAGCACACCCAGCTTCAGAAGGCCCAGTGAGGCAAATCATATTCCATGAGAGGGGCGTTATATCTATTTCTTCGAAAAGCGTGCATATGGTCACCCGACGTGGCCTTACACAATGGCACATTACCCATGATGAAATTACCGACTTGCGTTGCATGAGTTTCACGGCACAAACGAATCGAATCATAGTCGCAGGTTGCCAGAAAGCGATGTTCACGATTGATATAGATAAAGGAACGATAGTTGACAAGCTGCAGTCTGAATCCAATTATGTGATGATGAAGAAGAGCCGTTATCTTTGTGCTGCCACGGACACTGGGTCTGTCAATGCCCTCAGCTTGACGGATTTCAGCATTGTGAAAACATGGAAGGCACATGGGGCAGCAGTCAATGATATGGATGCTCGAAATGATCTTCTGGTTACCTGTGGGTTTTCAGTACGCCATCTCGGTTCTCCAATCGTTGATCCTCTCGCGAATGTGTATGATCTGAAAACTTTATCACCTTTGCCCCCGATCCCTTTCCATGCTGGGGCAGCTTACGTTCGTATGCATCCGAAGCTCCATACCACAAGTTTTGTTGCGTCCCAAACCGGCCAGCTGCAAGTTGTGGATTTAATGAATCCGAATGCCATTAACCTTCGACAAGCCAATGTCTCATTCATGCTAGGTATTGACATATCACCCTCTGGGGAAGCATTGGCTATCAATGATGCCGAATGCTCGATACATCTGTGGGGATCACCAGCAAAGGTTCATTTCAATGAGATGAGTAAGGAGGTGGAATTCGCAGATGTTCCCCATCGGCCTCCTTCGCTTGATTGGGCCTCAGATACGCCTTTAAATATGACCGGTATGCCATACTACCACGAGCGTCTCCTCTCAGCCTGGCCGAGTCATCTCGTGTTCGAGGTCGGAAGTCCCCCGGCCCCCTTAGACCAGTCAATTATTCCCTATTTGCGCCCCGCAGAAATGGGCCATTACGCTGCGAACCCGAAGAAGAACCGAAGATACCAAGTTGAAAACACCCGCGCATTGGCATCCGCAGAACCTGCTCTCATCGCGCCTAAATTTCTCAGTGAAAAGGCTAGAGAGCAAAACAAAACTAAGCCAGATGGCACTATCGGTGACACCACTGATGCGCTTGCTAGTACGAAAATAACCGGCGAGACGGAAGATGACCCTCTTCTAAAATATAGTAACGTTGAAATCAAGTATAGCAGATTCGGGGTAGATGATTTTGATTTCAGGTAAACCCTTTTCTCTAAACCAATTATCAGACTTGAAAATTTACTTACGTGCATTTTCTTTTGGGTTAGATTTTATAACCAGACTTCCTTCTCTGGACTGGAAACTCATATCGCGAACTCTTTTACTAACGCTTTGCTGCAACTGCTTAAATTTATTCCATTAATAAGGAATGTTGCTTTGCACCACGCCGCGAGTTCATGTATAGCCGAAACATGTCTTCTTTGTGAGATGGGCTATCTGTTCGATATGCTTGAGAAGGCGAATGGGCAGAACTGTCAGGCTACAAATTTGTTAAAAACATTTAGTAGCTTCCGTGAAGCTTCTAATTTGGGTTTATTCGAGGAGAACTTAACCAACAAGTCGCTTTCCTCCGCTATTCAGGCTGTCAATAGATTTTTTCTTACTCAAATTGCGCAAGACTTCCGTAAGATTCTGCCACAATCGGATGATTTCGATCATCGGTTAGGGACTATTGCATCTGAATCAATTCGATGCATGTTTTGCCAAAACGAGATTGTCCGACCAGGAAATTCTCTTGTTAACGAACTTGTTTATCCAACAATCGACATCAAGCAAGTCCGCAGAAACCCTGCATTTCGTTTCTCTAATATCTTGAGAACAAGTATCGAACGAGAGACACAAAATCGAGGCTGGTGCAATTACTGCCGACGCTATCAGCAGGTGGCCATCCGGAAAACTGTACACCGTATGCCTCCTGTTCTAATGCTGAATGCCGCACTCAGCAATCCTATTTGCCGACGTCTTTGGATGATTCCTGGATGGTTGCCGGAGGAGATTGGGATTGCTGTTGAGGGCGGCCAAGTGCTCTGCTTTGAAGGGGATGAACTCAATATGCGAATACAAGGAAACATGTCTGGTCTTATAATTTATGAGTTGGTGGGCTTGGTTTGCGAAATCGACATACCTGATCATCAAAAGGCGCATCTGGTCTCATTCATCAACGTTTCCATCTCTTCTCGCGAACAAGAGGTGGGAAGTAAATGGCACCTTTTCAACGATTTTCTTGTTACAGAGGTGGACAAGGAAGAGGCTCTACGATTCAACCAGTCGTGGAAGTCACCATGTGTCCTTGCCTATCAGGCCAAGGATGCCCGTCATGCCGTGGATGATTCGTGGAAGAGTGTGCTTGACACTACCCTCCTGTTCCGCGACTGGTCTGTGAAGTGAGTAAAACTTGAACAAATATACAACTACCAAATGCTGACCAAATTCTCCTAGTTGCGGCCGACCTGTTGAATCACGTGTTACACTTTCCGAGGAAGAGAAACCGACACCCGGCACACCTGTTGCTCTCGATACAGAATTTGTTGACCTTGAAAAAGCAGAAATTGATGTCAAAGCTGATGGATCTCAGGAAATAGTGCGACCAAGCAAAAGTGGACTTGCAAGAGTCTCTGTGCTTAGGGGCTCAGGAATCTGCGAGGGTGTTCCCTTCATTGATGATTATATCACGATTAAGGAAACTATTGTTGACTATGTAACACAGTATTCGGGCATTAAGCCCGGTGATCTAGACCCGAAGACGAGCCAGCACAACCTCGTCCCACTTAAGGTCGCATACAAAAAGTTGTGGCTCCTTCTCAATCTAGGCTGTGTCTTTGTCGGACATGGCCTAGCTTCTGATTTTCGCAAAATCAACATCCAAGTCCCTAAAAGTCAGACAGTGGATACGCAGTACTTATTCTTCCATCCTGGCAAAAACCGACGACTTAGTCTTCGATATCTCGCTTGGGCTGTGTTCAAGGAGTATATCCAAGAAGAACCGGCTGAGAACAACGAAGGCCACGACTCCATAGAGGATGCACGGATGGCCCTTCGACTTTGGAAAAAGTTCCAGGAATACGAAGACGCAGGCATCGTCAATCAGATTCTGGAAGAAATCTTCCGCGAGGGGTCTAAGCTAGGATTTAGGCCACCGCCTCGTAATGGTACTGCCATGGTTCTTTCTCGACCTGGAACAGCGGTCACAGTGCAAAATGCTAGTGGGCGTAATACCCCCAGCACTCCTGATGCTGGAGGAGGAGGAACAGCAGGAATCACCTCTGCTGCTGCTGCTGCTGCTGCCAGTGCACCTGCAACGCCTCGGCAGACTTTCAGACGCTCGATTGCTTTAACCCCAAGCAATGGTAGCTTCGCAGGCCCTGGAACAGGGGACTTCTTTGGAGGAAGCCCACTCAAGTAACTGTTTCCATCACATACTTCCCACATGTGAAAATTGATGACCTTTCCATGAACTACATGCATTTTTATATGATTGAGGTGGCCTTGCCGCTTGCTTGGGTATACTAGGTGGACGGTTTGGAATATAGAGAGATATTAAAATATTATTATTATTTTCGCCGATATGAATATTTAGTAAATTCCATGACAAGCATAATCGTGTAGATTTCTCAAGCCCTGCATTTTTTCAAGCTGTTAGATTCAGGCCCAAAACTGGCGCAAAGAGGGCAAGAGGGCGGGGGAATGACGTGGTGAATTTTGGCCGTCTGATCCACTCCAGCACACCTCAAGGCACCTCTCCCCTCCATCCTCTCATCCCCAGCTTTATTTTATTTTATTTTATTCATTCATTTATTTAGAACCACAACCCACTTGAACCATTTTACTTTGCTTGAGATTCCCCCCTCCAATTTTTTTCACTGTTAAGATTACAGCCTATCCTTCTTCTGAATTCTCCCAGTCTGAAACTACTTCCTTCCTTTCAAGCTCGCTCTACCTCGAGAATAGCATCATGTCACGACACCGCGTAAAAGCGATAAGCTACGATGAAGATGACTATGATGATGGATACGACTCCCCGGACCCTGAAGAGCAGGAATTTTTGGAAGAATGCACGAGGGAGGTGATCAGTCAGTTGCGTGCTGGCGAGCCATCAGTGACAGCAACTCGAGAGGAGGTCCAAGAAGCGCTGTGGCATTATTATAATGATGTGGAAAAGTCTGTGAACTATTTAAGAGGTGGGTATATTTGACAAACACCCGACCTGGGAGTACATGTTGTTTCCACTTTAATCTAATGACGGGCAATATCATGTAGGCAAGAAAACAAAGGAAGTTAAAAAGAAAGAGACCCCCGCAGCAGCGCCTGCAGCGGCCGCAAAGGCGAAATTAAGCACAGGTAAGGTTCCTACTGTTTGCCTTCAATTTATTTTTTCCGTATCTATGCCCTCGGCTGGGCTCAGGTCACTGGCGAATTCATTAAAAAAATGGTAGTGAGTATGCGTCTCTGTTCCCTGCTGTTAATTTGCTTAAACTGACTCCCTACCTTTTTTTTTACAAAAAGAAAATGAGGGTACGAAGCTTGAAGATTTTCTAACAAGCTAATTAGTACCGGCATATCCTGCGCCTCCTACGGATCCTTTCACGCAGAGTTCAACTCACTTTTCGGCGGCGGAGTTCTTTCGCGACTCACCCTGGCTCAATGTACCCGCACACCGAAAGGCTGATATTCTTGTTGAACCACTCTACCCCCGTCTTGGACTTCTTGGCGGAGCACCAGGAAATGGAGGAAAGGTGTCTAAGTTGGCAGCTTTGGCGGCCGCTCGCAAGAAAAAAGAGGGAGAAAAGGCACCAGCTGCTGGTGCTCCAACAGCAGCGACCGAGGCTCCAAAACCCCAGCTACCCGTGGGAGAGCTGAAGGGGAATTCTTTGTCACTGCGCGAAAGACTTGCAAGCAGTGGAAGAGTGCCTAAAGCTTCCGAGGGGACACAGTCTGGCCTTGCTGGCTTGAGTGGAGGGCCCCGAGTCAGGCATCCTTCCACTCCGAAAAAAACATTTCCTGAGCCGATGAAGCCAAACAACCCTGGTGCTGTTGAGCCAAAAATATCTCCGAAGGAAAATTTGATTTGCGAGAAAAACCAGGAGAAGACCAACATCCGCGCGCCGCCATCGACCTTTGCGGTAACTATTGTTGGGGAGGATACTCGTCCTAAGATGACCGAGCCCAGCCATCTTTATACAAACACTCTCGATTTACTCAAGATCTACGGACAAGATCTCGCTGAACCCTTTGACTTTTCAGCCCCTAGCCCAGATGATATTATTTTGAATGCTCAGAGTTCAGCTAAAGGTTTGACTATTCGGCGAAAGATCTAGGACCCGCCCCTAATGGAAATGCAGGCTTTAAATCGAAACAAGCTGCCTCGAAACCACATGGCGACACAAAGGACCAGTCGGGCCTAGCTGGCGATATCAATAGCCTGAGTGTAGTTGAAAAGGTGAATGTGAAGAGCAAAAACTTGGATGTTCTGTCCGAATATAAAAAGTCAAATAGGAAAAAAGCGATGAATTTTGCAGTTATAGGTTAGTGACTGTTCCAAAAGACTAAAAACATAATAAAAGCAGCTGACTGAGGGGGTTGGAAAAACATGAAGGACATGTCGATGCGGGGAAAAGCACTCTTATGGGACGGTTACTTGCTGATTTAAAAGCCGTGGACCAGCGTACACTCGATAAGTATCGGAGAGAAGCGGAAAAGATAGGAAAAGGGTCGTTTGCCCTTGCTTGGGTTTTAGATCAAGGCACTGAAGAGAGAGCTCGAGGTGTAACTATTGATATCGCTATGAGCAAGTTCGAGACGGAGCATACGATTTTTACGATAGTGGATGCACCGGGACATAGGGATTTTGTCCCTAACATGATTGCAGGTGCCAGTCAAGCAGACTTTGCAGTTCTTGTCATTGATGCTAGTATTGGGAACTACGAGTCTGGGCTGAAAGGCCAAACCAAGGAACATGCTTTGCTTGCCCGAAGCATAGGTGTGCAAAAGATCATTGTGGCAGTGAATAAGATGGACTCTGTTCAATGGAGTGAGAACCGCTTTGAGGAGATTGAACAGCAGGTTTCGGCCTTTTTAACGACGGCTGGATTTCAAGCTAAGAATATCTCGTTTGTTCCCTGCTCTGGTATCGATGGAGATAATATTAAGAGGAGAACCGACGACTCAAATGCATCCTGGTACAAGGGCAATACGCTAGTTGAAGAGTTAGAAGCTGCAGAGCCATACTCCCACTCTATCGAAAAGCCTTTACGGATGACCATCGGCGATGTATTTCGGGGCAGTATCCAGAATCCCCTCTCGATTTCAGGTCGCATCGATGCTGGTAGTTTGCAGGTGGGGGATCAAATTCTCACTATGCCAAGTGGCGAAAAAGCAACAATTCGGAGTCTAGAGGTTGATGGCGACAACGCCGACTGGGCTGTTGCTGGCCAAAATGTCGTTTTAAACCTGGCTAATATTGACCCGATTCATCTTCGTTCTGGTGATGTGATCTGCCATACTTCCTCACCCATCGCCAACATTACTTCCTTCAAGTGCAAAGTGCTTGCTTTCGACCACTTGCTGCCCAGTATGGTTGATATCCACCGCGGACGCCTCCATGTCCCTGGACGGATCAGCCGACTGGTGGCGACCCTGGACAAGGGGTCCGGGGCTGTACTTAAGAAGAAGCCGAAGATTGTACCTCCAGGGACGGTTGCTCGCATTTTAGTGGAGATGGATCAGGCGGTACCCCTCGAGGCACCCACGAGAATTGTTCTTCGGGCTGGAGGCGAGACTATTGCTGCTGGTTTATTGGAATGAATGAACTTGATGGAGCCTTGGACACGACATAAGGTATATATATATAGGTATTTATCCTATACTTAGAGGTGCTCTTCTGCCCGGCTTCACCAATTGAAAATATTACTACGCTGGGGCTGAGTTAAAGACTTAATGAGGTCTATTACTACCTAGAGTCATCATGATCATATAAGATTATTAATATATTAATATTAATACCTTATGAGTATGCCCCTCTGTGCGTGATGAATCACGGACATGGTGGCCCCTCGTCATTGACATCCTCCACAACCAAATGGCCACATCAACAACAACTGGATAGTGCCGTGGTTAGTGGTGGTTTACCTCTTCTCTGAATGGAATTTCATCACGGGGACCCCACCGAAGGCTAGAATGAAACAACCTGAGACCTGACTAACTAAGGGTCCAACTAGTTAGTAAATTTATTAATTTGTTTTATCCGTGCAACAGCGGATCTTGGGCATTCTTTCAACAGTGACAGTTGTCCACGTATCCTCAAGGCCAGGGAATCCCATGATGCCGCGGCCTTTACTAACCCCGGCACTAAACCTAATACAGAGTTAGCCACCGCCCCTGCAGGGACTATTCACATTAGCTTTGCGCTATTCCCAAAGAGGGCTAGTAAACTACAAGTGTTCTCGTAGTTTCGACGCACCGCCCCGGAGTTTCTCCGGCAGAACAAGGGCGGTCTGACAAAATAATGAGTCAGCTCAGGCCCTGGTGACATTATTGACCAATGATAGACCGAGAAGTAACCTTATATGAGAAAAGCACGAAAAGGCCAGCATGGCCGCTGCGCTTTCTTTGCCGCTGAGACAGACATACAAGAAGCTGCTCAGAGCTTCTCACATTTTCTCTCTTCTTCCCCTCGTCGACATTCTCTTCTATCTCGCCAATCACCCCCCCCTCCCTTCCCTACACTTCTCTATACATTTGTGTATACAGTGGTTGGGCTTATCTTCTTTTTCTTCCTTCTTTTATAGATACTTTGATTCTCTTTTCTTCTCCCCACACTGCGAGTGTTTACAATAACTCCGCTCCTCCCCCCGAAGTCTCTGCACTCTGCAGACCCTCTAATTTTCCTGTTACGTGTCCTGTGGTGAACGGACAAAAAGCATCCAAGTTGATAACACATCTCACCTATTCATAATGTCCCGCGCATCGAATCGCGGTGCGGCCAAGCCGTTCGCTGCTTGGACCACCGTTTTCTACCTACTTCTAGTTTTCATTGCGCCTCTGGCCTTCTTCGGATCAGCACAGGCTCAGGAGGAGTCGGTACAGGAAAGCTATGGAACAGTTATTGGTATTGATTTGGGAACAACCTACTCGTATGTTTTGGGACATCTTTGTGTAAAATTTCGAGCCGAGAATGAAGAACTAACCTAGATTGCAGTTGTGTTGGTGTGATGCAAAACGGAAAGGTCGAAATTCTCGTCAACGATCAAGGAAACCGTATCACTCCTTCCTACGTCGCTTTCACTGATGAGGAGCGCCTGGTTGGTGACGCCGCTAAGAACCAATACGCTGCCAACCCCCAACGAACTATCTTTGATATTAAGTGAGTCTCCTTTGTTCTTTTTCTCCCCCCTCCTTAATGCTTGCTCTCTTCGTGTTTGTTCCCCAATTGGTTGCTAATCAATCCTCCTTAGGCGATTGATTGGTCGCAAGTTCGATGACCGGGATGTTCAAAAGGACGCTAAGGGTTTCCCCTTCAAGATTGTCAACAAGGAGGGAAAGCCTGTTGTCAAGGTTGATGTTAACCAGACCCCTAAGACTCTGACACCCGAGGAGGTCTCCGCCATGGTTCTTGGAAAGATGAAGGAAATCGCTGAGAGCTACTTGGGCAAGACCGTTACCCACGCAGTTGTCACTGTTCCCGCCTACTTCAACGACGCTCAGCGACAGGCCACCAAGGATGCCGGTACCATCGCTGGCCTCAACGTCCTCCGTGTCGTCAACGAGCCTACCGCCGCGGCTATTGCCTACGGTCTAGACAAGCTCGGCGACGAGCGTCAGGTCATTGTCTATGATCTTGGTGGTGGTACCTTTGATGTCTCTCTTCTGTCTATTGAGGATGGTGTCTTCGAGGTTTTGGCTACCGCTGGTGACACCCACCTTGGTGGTGAGGACTTTGATCACCGTGTCATGGACTACTTCGTCAAGATGTACAACAAGAAGAACAATGTCGATGTCGCCAAGGACCTCAAGGCCATGGGTAAGCTCAAGCGTGAAGTCGAGAAGGCTAAGCGCACTCTGTCTTCCCAAATGTCCACTCGTATTGAAATTGAGGCCTTCCACAACGGCGAGGACTTCTCTGAAACCCTTACCCGTGCCAAGTTCGAAGAGTTGAACATGGATCTCTTCAAGAAGACCCTTAAGCCTGTTGAGCAGGTTCTTAAGGATGCCGGTGTCAAGAAGAGCGAGGTCGATGACATCGTTCTGGTTGGAGGTTCCACCCGTATCCCCAAGGTCCAGGCTATTTTGGAGGAGTTCTTCAATGGCAAGAAGGCCAGCAAGGGTATTAACCCTGATGAGGCTGTTGCCTTCGGTGCCGCTGTTCAGGGTGGTGTTCTTTCTGGTGAGGAGGGAACTGATGGTATTGTTCTCATGGATGTCAACCCTCTTACCCTCGGTATTGAGACCACTGGTGGCGTTATGACCAAGCTTATTCCTCGCAACACCGTCATCCCCACTCGCAAGTCCCAGATCTTCTCGACCGCCGCTGACAACCAGCCCACTGTCCTGATCCAAGTTTGTATGTTGTTCCCCTAACATTTATTGTTTTTTTTCTCCACTCGTGCTTTAGACCAATCACTAACCAACTCATGATATCAGATGAGGGAGAGCGTTCTTTGACCAAGGATAACAACCTTCTCGGCAAGTTTGAGCTCACCGGCATCCCCCCCGCGCCCCGTGGTGTTCCTCAGATTGAGGTCTCCTTTGACTTGGATGCCAATGGTATCCTGAAGGTCAGCGCTAGTGATAAGGGCACCGGCAAGGCCGAGTCCATCACCATCACCAACGATAAGGGCCGTCTCTCCCAGGAGGAGATCGACCGCATGGTTGCGGAGGCTGAACAGTTCGCTGAGGAGGACCGCGCCATTAAGGAGAAGATTGAGGCCCGCAATGGACTGGAGAACTATGCCTTCAGCCTGAAGAACCAGGTCAACGACGAGAGCGGCCTTGGCGGTCAAATCGATGAGGATGATAAGCAGACCATCTTGGACGCCGTCAAGGAAGTCACCGACTGGCTCGAGGACAACGCTGCCACTGCTACCACTGAGGACTTTGAGGAGCAGAAGGAGCAGCTTTCCAATGTCGCCTACCCCATCACCAGCAAGCTGTACGGATCCGCTCCTACGGATGAGGATGAGGATGACAGCTATGGCCATGATGAATTGTAAAATAACTTTTAGAGGGATTTACGGAGTTTGATTATGTTTACTGAATTGGGTTTTTCTTCCTTTTTTTCTTTTTCGTTTCTTTTTATTTTTACCTACTCCCCGCTGAAAAGTAAAAAATATGGCCACCCTATAGTTGGGAAAGTGAAAGTAAGATAGGAAAAGGAAATCGCTATGATACCTTTATAAGACATTATTACATTACACATATGACAATAAGAAACATGATATTATCACTGTATCTAAGCCAGTCTATTCTCAATCAAGTAACTTTTTTTTCCCTCATCGATCATGTAATATCAGCTAATTTGCTGCGTTTTTTCCTCCCCTTACACATGTTGTATGTATCTATCCTCGGTAGATAACCATCTAATATATATATCCGGTGAATAAGTGCTACACCCATCACACCTATCAAAGTATAGTACAACACATACATACCTAGGTAGATACCTAGTGATCCGCCCCACGCAACTTCTCCACCACCTCCCTCATAACCTCAACAACAACCTGATGATCATCCTCCTGCTTCAATCCACTAACCACCACAACACCTACAACGCCATCCACCCCACTAACCCTGATAGGAACAGCACCACCATGAATGGCATAATCATCTGCGACTCTGCCACCCGTCGAACTCTTCAAGGTATACTTGGCTACAAACGCACTTTCCAGATCCGCGCTACTAGCAGTACCAAGACCAGCTAACATCTTATTCCGCATCAACCAGCTAGACACCCCCCACCGCAAAACGGTGTTTCGTTTCCGTCGCACCCACACCTCGTTATCGGCGACGGTGCCTGGCTCGGTGGCGCATTGGAAGACAATGTGGGGGCCTGTGGTGTTGTCCCCGGTGCCGGAGAGTGTGATGGAGATTAAGGCGGGTTTGCGTTGGTGTGAAGGGAGAGAGAGGATTCGGGTGCGGAGGGCGAGTCCGAGGGTCCAGGCTGTGTTGGAGGTGAAGGAGGGGAAAATTAGACTGGGGTGGGTTTCTTGGGCGGTTAGGTCTTGCACCTGCGGGGGGTTTTTTTTTTTGGTTAGTTGGGTATGTATGGTTTTGTAGGAGGATTTTTTTGGGGGAAAGTGGTGTTGAGGTGGGTGGGTAGGTAGGTAGGTAGAGGTACCAAGGGATGAGGGAGGGAGGGATATAACATACATTGGTGCTGGCTGGGGGGAGGGGAGGGGATTCCATTTTGGGTGGATATGTATTATGTATGTATATATGTAAAAGGCTGAGTGTCGGATTTGGATTGAAGGTGGAAGAGAAGAAGAGAAGAGGAGGGATTTTTGTTTCGGTGAGTAATTTCAACTTTGAAACTCTGGTGGGGAATAGAGGGGGACAAGGTTCGTGGAATGACGTCAAATGATCTACTAGATTGTTGTTTAGGACTACCTAACTTTCCTCCCCTCCATCTCTCTATCTGTTCGGACAAAGTACTTAGGTATATCTTTGCCAGATCTCGAAAAGAGAAGCCCGGAATCTTGGGTTGAAAAAGTCTGTCCCAATCAATTGCACTGCCTCCATTGTCCATACATATAAAAAAGATTCTTAGGCTCTCGCTCTCAAACCCTTTTGACTCACGATCGTGCAATTGGCCGTGTTTCTAGTAGGGCAGTTAAGCAGTTCAATGTGGTTTACCCCAGCCTGTAATATGGTAGTTCTGTGTTTGATGTCCTTTTGAGCTGGAGCTAGCTTCCATAGAGCTTCGGTGGTTTTGCTTTTGGGACTGACTTCTTGCCGAAAGTCTTTCTGCAGCTACCGTAGTAATTGATCATTCTGGGGCCCGGCCATTGGCATACATATCCTAGAGCTATAGCTAGTATCTTAAGGGTTTCGAACTGGCACAGTGCAGACCCAGTTCTCGTTGTAGCATCTCTAGATGATCGTGAGGGACGTGCATAATTGCCAGGTTTATATCAACTTCTTGCCTCCCTCAGGCCGTTCTCTCTCTATCTCTCGCTCTATAATCTGAAGACGGAGAAATCAGTAACCACAGGGAAACCAATCCAGACATAAGAAAGAACCGTCAATCATGATGGCGTAGGCCTGGGGGGTATAGAAATTAGCCACGGTCTCGAGTCAAATTTCAAGTAAGTTAAACAAAGGGTTTTCTTACCCCTTCTTTTACAAGAGAGCTTCAAGTCGGAGTAGAAGGAATGAAAATGCTTACTGAGTCACTTACCTTAGGAGGACTAATGCAAATGTAGGTAATTAGGTAGTTGGGGTTTAGTGGTACGATTAGCGAGCGATCGAAGGGTGGAGGTTGGGGTACTGCCTAGTGCTGTATGGGGTTGTCACATACCGTGATGGCCACTCTATTCCCTTGGTTGATATAATTGATATAATAGTTAAGGTTAGAAGAAGAACGTCTCATACTTAGGTGATAATTGTTAGCCCACTGGATTGTCGAGAGTGCCTCGGTTTACTCCGGAGTATTGCCGTCATTCTTGTTCAACTCAATGTCTCAATGCAGACGAACAATAATAAGAATGAGTGAGACTCGAGATCGGTCCATCATATGCCATGGGCTGTTTCTCCACATTCCGATTCCATTCACAACTCCGGTGGGATGAAGCGGGATGAGAAGGACGTACTAATACATTAGAGAAATATAATACGAAGCGCTATGACTGAAGGAAATTCTTAATAGATTGCGGAGTAGCCGTGACCACTTTAAACTACTATTACTCGGGAAACCTAATCCCCCCGGCTTGGTTTCTAGTGCCAAGGAGTTAATAATTTATTTTCACACGTTTATTTTCCCTAATTCCTGCAATCGGAGTGCCCTGTTGGATGGAATTTTGGGACATTCTCCACTCTGGAAATCTGCACGCCAGAGGAGGGCATTAGCTGATTGAGGAATCGCGTCAAAGGCTGGCTGTTGTTTTGGCTTCCTCTCCACATCCCCAGACTAGCCATAACTCCGGTGGGATGAAAGGAACGTCCCCTGAGCTTTTACTAGGATTATTTATAAGCGACCATGGAGAGCTCCTGTTCTACAGAGATGACACCAAAAGTCCTCCCTAGTACATTCGCACAATGCATCTCCTTCGCCATCTTCTCCCCGTTGCGGTGACCGCGACTGTGGCCGCTGCAAAGCCACACCATCGCCCTGCTCCAGTTAAGCCCTACTCGGACGTTGTCATCTTTGACCCTCCCAGTGATTACAACATCCCTCGTACTCTCTACGCGCGGAACGAGGAATTGCCCAACGGTGACCTCCTGGCCACCTGGGAGAACTACTCCCCCGAACCCCCCTTGGTCTACTTCCCCATCTATCGTTCCACTGACCATGGAGAGACGTGGGAGCCTCTTTCGGAGGTCCACGATACGGCCAACGGTCTCGGTCTGCGCTATCAGCCCTTCCTTTACTACCTCCCCGAGCGCATTGGTCGCTTCAAGAAGGGTACCGTGCTGCTTGCGGGAAGCAGTATCCCCACTGATCTGAGCTCAACCAATATCGATCTCTATGCGTCCCACGACTTGGGTCGTACCTGGGAATTTGTTAGCCACATTGCTGCTGGTGGAGTGGCCATTCCTAACAATGGTTTGACCCCTGTGTGGGAGCCCTTCTTGATGGCATAGTATGTTCTCCCTTCTCTACGTTGGCTATTAACCGATGAGGTGCTAATCAAGTGCGGTTGTGTATCTATAGTAAGGGCAAGTTGATCTGCTACTACTCAGATCAGAGAGACAATGCCACCTATGGTCAGAAGATGGTCCATCAGACGTCCAGTGATCTTCTGAACTGGGGCCCTGTTATTGATGATACGTATGTTGTCCCTCATTTTCTTTCTTTCTTTGCCTCTTTTTCTTTTTTCCCCCTCATATTTCCTAATTACCCTCCCCCATCCATACAATTACAATCCAACTGACAGGAATCATAGTGCCTACCCAACCTACACTGACCGACCTGGAATGCCCACCGTTGCCAAGGTACCTACTCCTATGTTCTTCCTTGTTCAGGGTAAGGAGATTAACCAAGATATACCATAATAGCTTCCTAATGGCAAATACATCTACGTTTATGAGTATGGATCTTTCTTCGGTACCTCTTCCTACTCGTTCCCCGTCTATTACCGCATCAGCGCCGACCCTGAGGGCTTCAACGATGCCGAACATCATCAACTCATCGTCTCCAGCGGCACTGTCCCAACCTCCTCCCCCTACGTTGTGTGGACTTCCTGGGGTGGCGTCAACGGAACTATCGTCGTCAGCTCCGGAACCCAGGACTCTGTCTTCGTGAACCAGGCCCTGGGTGAGGGCGAGTGGACCGAGGTGCCTACTCCGGAGGCGCACAGCTACACTCGTGCTCTGCGCATCCTCAAAGAGGATCCTCGCATGCTTCTGCTGAACGGAGGTGGTGTTTTGGGAGGATCGGATAACGAGGTGACTGTTAGCGTGATGAACCTGGAGGAAGCCATGGCAAATCTTTAGATTGAATGAAACGAAAAGATATGACAAGTCATCTAGATAATTAGAGAAAAAGTAAATAGCAATGTATAACTAGATGGTGATATCCAATCAACCCTTCTTGTTCAGTCCTTTCTTGCCTTGCCATTAATAAGTTTTCTACAACAAAAGTTATCTACCTTGCTAGTTATTAGCTAGGTAGCGACGTAGTGGGAGAGGCTTTTTCCCCCTCAACATCAGGCCATAAGAACAACAAGGAAGGACTAAGCTCCTGAGGGGGATAATTTGGTTGGTTCTTCAGCAATGAGAGGCTTGCGGAATTGTCCAGTTAGCTTGAGAATTAGTATTTTAGGTAACTACTTTTTTGGATTATTTGGGTTTTTGGATAGCGCGCGCGAAAGAGAATGCACTGATGCCTGATTCAACAAGAGTGACATCCACACTTCCTCCAAGAAAAATACTGCTTGTGTAAAATTAGCAAAAGTTCTTAGATCTAGTAGAACTTGAAACAGCTAATCATAGCTTCCCATCTAATGTAAGGAATTTTGCATACACTGAAGCTGGATGTGTGGGGGCGAAGACAAGGCAGATTGTTACTCAACAATAGCAGCCAGGCTGTGTTATGGAAGGCACACTATGTTTCAAGATGATGGGAGGAAGCTTCGTAATTCGCTTATTTTTGCATTGTGATAAAATCTTCCTGGTGGATACGGAGTATGTTGAACGATTTTATTCGGTTGCCTGTGAGGGGACGCTCTCTATTTTTAGGTCTGCAGAGGCGCAGCTGTGGCCTGAGGCAGGAAAATCCCCTCTCCAAATGGTGAGCGGCTGCGTCATGTGCGGGCTCGTCGCCAGTATAAACCATTGTTCTCCCACACCTTCTCAAGGAATACCCATATCAAAGGGAACATCAATCACTAGAGGTTTCTTGGGATTTCATATCCATTCAATGGCATTCAAGTCCATCGACTATTATATCACTAACCTTGCTACTTGAGCTACTGTTTCTGATGATAACGAGGAGACTAAGATGCTTGACGAAAATCTCCCCAGTACGTTTAGCTTGATAGCGCTTAACCAGAACTTCCATCCACCGGTTCTTGCATTTGGCTTACCAGACATAGCATTCTATCTCAAACCCGGCCAGGAATCCCATATATACTCTCTTCTCCTCTGTCAACATGGCGATGACCCCAGCCCAGCCTACTCTCTCCGATACCCTAACTCCTCCCTCCCCGAGTCGAGGAACCGATACGCCGCGGCGCTCTATGATCCATACGTCCCTGATATTGTCTACGGCGAAGTTCTCATAATCCCTGAGTGGACTCAGCCCACCCTCTCCGCAGAGGCCATTCGTCAGAATAACGGTGTCGCCCCTGCTTCTGAGCCCATTCTCCCATCCCGTTTTACCATTCAGCTGTATAATCCCGACCAGCAGATAACCGTGGCCTACAAGCCAAAGACCTGGAATTCACCGGCCACCTGGACCTTTGAGATGCCCCAGAACAGCTTCCGAGAGCCTTCAGCTTCCACCCTGGATCATACGCGGATCGACCCCTCCATCTCGGATACGACACCCAAGCTCCGCTTTAGCTGGCGGAAGGATAGCAAGCTATCTAAGGACCTCACCTGCCTCCTTTCCGGAAAAACCACCTCAATCCCTGAGACAAGGTCCAGGAGCAAGGAGCCCGACATCACCATTTCCATCTTCAAGGCACTGCGTGAAATGACCCTCTACGAACCAAACCTATCTCGTGTCGAGATGGAGGATTTTAAAGGTCTAGAACTGGTCCTCTTACTAGGTGCTATCACCATCCGCGACGTCTACTTCACTTCCCTCAGGGATGCGTTCCGGGTCTCCAATAAACCTGCTTCCAACCCGACTTCTCCGATCTCAAACTCACCCACAACATCTACTCCCACAAATACCAAGAAACCGACACCGCCCCTCTTGAGACCTATTCAGACCAATATTCTCCCAGCGCAGCCCCAACCTTTGGTTGATAGCCCCCAAACCCGCAGACAGAAGGAGCTACAACGGAAGGAAGAGGAGCGACGGACCAAGAAACTCCTAGAAGAAGAGGAGAAGGCGCGTCGCAAGCAGGAGGAGGAGATTGAAAAAGAAACCCGCCGACTGCAGAAGCTTTATGGTGAAGAGGAGAAGAAAGCGCGCGAGCAAACACCCCTCCCCCCCCGAATATCGGTAGAGGAATCTGACCCCCCCTTGCAACCCCAGCGTTCTCGTCCGACCCGTCCCGCGAATAGATTCTACAATCATAATGGCCATCATACGCCGGCTGTATCTCACGGTGCTTCACGTATCTACTCGCATTTACCGGTGCAGTCATCGACGGCGACACTGGCACCCCAGCAGACACAGGCGAGGTTGACTCCTACATTGCAGTCTAAACGCAGTAGTTTATTTGGGTTCCGACGAAGCTCGGAGGAAGGAGGAAAATTGACTAAGAAACGTAGTTCGATGTTTTGAAAAGAGAGAAAAAAAAAAGAACTTAAAAACTTCTGCCCAACTATGATTTTCTTGGGTGATTCAGTCATGATATGATAAATACATTAAGTCGTGGGCGCATGGATTTTACCAGTTTCCCCAGATACCCCCTGGAGTTATGATTACGCATAGGTGTTGTTTAATATCGAACCAACTAAAACAAAGGAGGAAGAAAGGATGATTAAAATTTCGGATTATACATTATATAGGTTGCATTGCATAGTTA
The DNA here is from genome assembly GCA_027569155.1 of Aspergillus haitiensis. NCBI lineage: Eukaryota > Fungi > Ascomycota > Eurotiomycetes > Eurotiales > Aspergillaceae > Aspergillus > Aspergillus haitiensis. The sequence goes on from JAPDEO010000029.1 coordinate 186,692, forward strand.
TTTCCTCCGCTGATATTAGCCAAGGTCAGGATAGTTAATCAAGAAGTGCCAAAAAAAACCTGAATATAGACTGTAGACTCATGCAAGATGAACGGGAGAAAATATTAAGGGTTAATAGTTATTTACCATATACATGCTGTATCTGGGAGTATGTTTTTAATCTATAGTGAGTGGTCTTCCTGCAACTCCATCAGCGGTAATTGTCACAGGGAGGATATTTCCCATCCCATCAAATTGCATGCGATCGATGCACACCACACGATGATCGCGCATTGTGTCATTGATGGGACGACGATGATAGACGATATAGTAGCTTTCGCCATTATCGGGGGTAAAGACACTATTGTGTCCGGTACTGGTGCCGATTTTGTTATTGCCTTGGAGAATTTTGGTCGGGGTACTGGAGAAAGGGCCGGTCGGGGAGGGACCAGTGACGTAGCTGACACCATATGAATCGTCGCCCCATCTGCATATGGAATAATATGGTTAGAAAAAGAGAGTTCTCTGTATCTTTATCCTTTGTATTCCCTAGTTCCCCAACGGAAATTGAGTTGAAAGGGAAAAGTAGAGGGAAAAAGAGGGAAAAAAAAAAAAAGGTTGAGCGTGGTGGCTTACCCGCCAACACTAAACATGAAATAGTAAACCCCATTACGCTTCAACATCCAGGGTCCCTCGACGTATCCTTTGGGAGTAATCTCCAGATAGTCGCCCTTGAGGCTTACCATATCATCGTTCAATTCAACGACAATAGCATGACTCCAACCACCAAAATACAGCCACACGCGACCATCATCATCCTGGAAGACCTGGGCGTCGATTGGTTCTGCCCCATGGATTGTTTGGTTGACTAGTGGTTTCCCTAGAGCGTCCACAAAGGGACCATCGGGTCGGCCCGTGAGGGACTGAGCCACTCCTATGCCCGCACCATCGCCGGCAGAGAAGTACATGAAGTAGTCATATTTTGGCTCGGAGTCTGCCTCGGGCGACGTGGATGTGGATGTGGTGGAGGGGATTTGAGATTCGGGATCGGGATCGGGCGCGGTTACAAGGGCGGAAGGAAGACGGCGACGACGACGCCCGACAGAAGGCGCCCATGCAGCACGATCTGTAGACCAAGGGATATCGCTAAAGTTGAGGATGGAGTGGTGTTTTGTCCAAGTGAGAAGGTCAGGGGAGGAGAATGCGTCAAAGAAGGTCTGGTCCTCGTATGCCGCGGAGTAAGTAGGGTAGATCCAGTAGTGGTCGTCGAAGACGCGAGCTTCAGGGTCAGCGTACCAGCCTGAAAAGACAGGGTTTCCTGTGACGGGGGTGATTTCCGGGAGTTGAGGATGAGCAGGAAGGGGATCTTGGAGGAATGCTGTGACTCTGATGGTTGGGAGAAGGAGAAGAGGGAGAGCGAATAGTCGGATAGGATGCATCGTCGGTCGGGGCAAGGGGCGCCGAGTCAGTCAAGAAATTAATGTAGCCAAGGCTGACATGAAGGGTTGATGGAAAGAGAGATTCGAATGATGACTGACCACCTCCCTACAGAATAAGCGGGGTGTGTTGTTGTTGTTGGAATGGCATGTTTGCCCGTCGGTCGTATTGCTCTTCTTCTTACTTCCGTGACTCCCTCTCCTCCTCTCCTCCTGCATGCTTCTTATCATCAGGTACCAACCATTCGTTAATCTCCACCAGGTAGATAGAATTATGTACATTGCTGACTCGAGATTGAATTTCATTCGTATACTGACTGACTTGACTACATCTTGATTAGCGCGTGTTTACTTTGGATCCTGGACAGAAGCCAAATTAAACCAGTCCATTCCATCGCTTCTGACCACACCGGACTCCATTCTCGCCATCGAATACGGAGTCAACGAAACCCGAAAAGAGTTCGGGGGAATACGAAATGTCCACCTGTGCGTCCTCGTGAAACCCCACATATTGAAATTGAAACACGAGCCGCAACGAGATCGTCAACGTTTGATCTCTCTTTGCAGAATTTAAATAGAATATCCTGTTTGAACTAGTTCACCCTAAGGATTTTAGTCCCTAGTCCGGCCCTCGTGTCTTGGTTGATTTAATGCAGGTCGATCGCCCCAGATCTCGGGATCTTGCTATTTTCATTCGCCCCTCTATCAGTCTCCTTATTTCCCTCTGCATTCAAGGCCGACTTGTATAATATCAAAATGAAGTCTCGTGGGGGCCGGATTCTAGGCCACAACGAAAACTTGTTTTCGTTCAGCCGGTGTTCTCTATCCTCTTATCCAAAAATATCTAGGATGGAAATGGGAAAGGGTAAAGGAAAAAAAGATCACAAGTGACAGCTGTCATGCGCAATTTGCTTAATCCAAATACGATTTATCAATCAAGTTGGGGCCTAATGGTAGCCATTCCATTGGTACTTCCCCCCCCCCCCCCCCCCCCAATCCAAGATGTTGAGAATTAGAAAAGGCCTCCAGATTCTCATTTCCTTTTATTTCTTGTAGAATGTCAATTCCATTTTTCAATTCTGGCTCACCAAGAGGTGGCCGTGCCTTGTATACTTCTTCGACATCAACAAGCTAGATTCTCACCTAGGCAATGGTTGGCGTTCCCCACAGTACTGGATGCTCTCGTTGTCGTGAGCGGCGCATCAAGGTTGGCTTCCCTTCCCAAGAATTATATTATCTTCTCCATATCGCTTACATTGAAGTAATATCAAGTGCGATAAGATTACTCCAGAGTGCTCGCAATGCCGCAAGTATGGACGCCCTTGCCCGGGCTACCGGCGTACTTTCCGCTTCCAGGATGAAGGCCCAGCCCTAGAGAGACGCCACAGTAGGTCCTCAAGACAATCTACTATAGGCTCAGGGCCTAGCATCCCGGATGCTGCTGAACGGATCCGTGAAAATGCCATCGCTATGATGCAACGATATGCGGACATGAGTGAAGACTATACCAATGTCATGCCCCCTTCAAGAATTTTGCTCGATAGACAGCATATTCAATGTTTCGGAGACTTCATCCGCACTGCATTCCCCACGATGTACCACTACAATCGATTTCGTGCCACGGATAGACTAGACTTCCCGTCCTACGTCATTCGGGATGTTGGCGCTCACGTCTTCCAGGATGCGGCTGTCGCATGTCTTAGCTCTGTGTATCTAGCCCACCTATCACAAGATCACACACTCCTGAAGACAAGTCGGCAGATGTATGCACATGCCCTCCAGGAGGTTGTGAGAGCGCTACACACCCCAGATGCGATGTCCGATTCCATGCTGTGTACAATGATGATGCTTAGCGTATATGAGATGTATGCGCAGACAAATAAGGACGCTTGGGTGGTACACGCAGATGGAGTACGGCGCCTGATGGCGAGTCGTGGTGCACAAGCTCATGCGAGTGGTCTTGCGCGATCCTGCTATATTGCATACCGTGGGTTTTTGGTTGCTACAGCAGTCTATAACGGAGAACCTTGCTTTCTAGACGGCGCTGAATGGCAACAACTAGCCCGTCAGGTAGGCACGGAAGATTCTCAGAAACCAACTGAATGGTCCTCTTCCATCCACCCAGCCGAGCTAGTCTTCATTGAGATGGTCAAATGTCCCCGCTACCTCAGCCAAGCCCTCGAGATCTCAGCGTGGTGCTCATCGTCTCCCTCCTCTTCATCATCCGCTTCTGCTTTGGCCGAGATCCCAGATCTGATGCAGCGCATTCAAGTCACTAGCCAGAGGCTGGTTCAGCTGAATGCAAACCTCCGCGCCTGTATGTATCGGGACCAGCAGTATCATCGTTCTGCACCATACACATCAATCGACACAACGTCAGGAGAAATAAGCGGTCCTTCCCTGCTTTTACAGGGAGCGGAGAACACAGTCATCATTTTGAGAAACCTGCTCGATAGGCTTGGTCGAGCTGGAACTGCGACCGACGATGGTACGGCCTTATCTTTCCGGGTTGTGTCCCCACTACATCGGGAGCCTTCCATTATTCCCAACAACAGCAATGATTTCCAAGCCGTTACTTGGCTGGATCGGGTGGCTTCTTCAATGGGAATGCTGGGGGCGGCTCTGGTCCCAGCTTAACACAATGAGCAGTTCAATAGAGGTTGAAAATATTTGAAGATGCTTTGCATTGCGGGAAAGGTGTATAGAGAGAATAAAGTATTATTAGGGTGCTTTTTCCTCCCTTCTTCTGATTTGTATTTCTTAAGTTTATTTGACCTGTTCCCCGCTTTCTCAATTTTCATTTATCTGGTAACCCACCCTCCTATTGCACCCAGCTCATTTTCATTGAATCTAGTCAGAGTAAAAAATCAACATCTTGTCGAATAAAAAGATATAGTAAAATTTCAACACTTTAAATGGTATATATAAGGCGATAACTAAACAAAATAATCCCCACTTGGCACCTAACTCACTGTAATGCCGATGCTAGAATCTTTAATACTCCATTGATTGTTCAAGTAGGCTTCTCAGCTCATCCTTTTCTGCCTCAAGCTCACTATTCAAGCTCGGAGCAAGCATCAGCACCCGTCTCTGAGGTAGAGTCCCCTCGACTAGGGATTCAATATCGGATGACTTAAAGCCAAGATTCTTCAACCCAAGAGGCTGGTCACCAAGGTCAGACAGGAATCTAGCAAGAGCTTCACCGAGCACCTCGCCAGCGCTCTCACGCTTTACATTCGAGATATCGATACCAAAGGCCTCTGCAGCTGCCAGGTGGCGATCGGGGTTTGAGGCGGCAGTAAATCGGAAGACTGCAGGCGCTGTCACAGCCACCGTAACACCGTGTGGGATGATTGGGTGATCAACTTCGTAGCCAGCATGTTTATAACCTGGGTTCTGACTGGAGATTGGGTAGCTCATGCCGTGGCACAGATGGACACCTGCGTTCCCAAAGCCGACACCAGCCAAAGTGGCGGCGAGGAGCATCTGGCTTTGCGCTTCAAAGTCTTCGGGATCCTTGACGGCGCGGGGGAGATACTTGACTGTGCTCTTGAGAGCTTGAAGAGAGAAGATATCGGAGATAGGGTTTGCGCCTTGGTACGCGGGACGATTTATGGGATTGGTTGGGCGCGGTGTGCGCTCATTGTAAGGTATCGCAGTCCAAGATTCAAGGGAATGACAGAGGACGTCAAGACCTGAGGAGGCATGCACGGCTGAGGGCATCGTGCGGGTGTTGAGCGGGTCACAGATGCCAAGGGTGGGTTTGAGATTACGATGGGCGATACCAGTTTTAGCACCTTTGGAGACGAGATCAAAGATGGCCGTGCCTGTAGTTTCGGAGCCAGTGCCTGCGGTGGTGGGAACGGCAACGAGGGGTTTTAGTTGCTTGGTGACTGGGAGACCCTTGCCGATGGGGGCGTTGACAAAATCGAGGAAGTCCGCTTCCGGAAAGACGGTATAGAGATTCATAAGTTTAGCTGTGTCAATTACGGAACCGCCGCCTATAGATTTGCAATTATACATTAGCGATTCTGATCATAAGTGGGCGTTGGAGAATATGTAGGGAATCGATTAAAGTAGGTTATTGGGATAACGAACATACCAACAGCCAGGAAAGCATCAGGATTGTATGGCTTTGCAAAAGCAATAGCTTCCTTCACCCTATTTGATCCCATTAGCTATTTCAGAGGTAAAATGAGATGAGCACTTACGAGCTATCCTTGGGTTCAACTCTGACTTTATCGAAGATCGTGAATTCGATTCCTTCCCGAGACAATCCCTCAATGGCATGTTTCATCGCATCTAATTTTGCAACATTCTTGTCCGTTACAACACAGACGCGCTTGGCTTTCATGTTGGCAAAGTCCATGCCGACTTCCTTGGTGGCACCTGGACCAAACCGGATACTCGAGGCGGCCATTTCGAAGGCATACTCCTTTTCGCGGGAAGGATCGGTTGGGGTAGCTAAATGCCTTCGAACATGATCAGCTAAGGTGGGTGTTCTAGGATGATGGTGATGATGGTTGAGATTTGAATGACAAGGACAGGAAGGGGGATGTGTGTATTGAACCGTTCTCAGCAGGTTGCGTGCTCTGCTGGCGGCGGAGGCGGGAACACGGATTGCGGGAACCATGGTGAAGCGGTGTAAAGGGCAAAGGTGGTGGGAGGAGTATGGGCAAAGGACAAGAAACGAGAATATGAGAAAGGGAGAGGAAAGACGTATTTCAAAGGGAAGGGAAAAAAGAAAAGGATGAGAAACAGCAGGAGAGGAAATGTGGAAGTTGGAGTCGTGAAGTTGGAGTAAGTTGATGTGGGTGAAATTGCGGGGATTCTAATCGCTCTTTTGATTCGGGGAGATGACCGAGGACCTGCGTCCGTGGTACTTGGTGGGTGGATTTGGGGTAGGTAGCTTAGATCTTCGTCACATTACGATCTTTTCTCCAATATATATATATGTTTCAAACATTATGTCAATTTCTCTCCCCACTCGTTTCTAGGACAGATTCAAGAGCCCTGCAGGATTCAACACGATATATTGTGGAGAAACTACTAACAGAACGAACCGACCTGGGTCACTGATTAGAATCGGGTTAGGGAATCAATTATAGGGCGGGCACCAATCCGGGATGCCGAGGTTCCTTTATTAGCGGTTAGTACGTGGGGCCTGGAAGGGGAATGAGATTGTTTGTTTAGGAAAAAAAGGTACCTGAGAACTATACTCCGCAGTAGATTGAAACAATGGAGATTATATCTGCCCCTACACTTGAGGCTGGATTCCTTTTATGGTATGATGAGGATGACGATGGCGGTAGTAGTTGGTGGTGATGAAAGAGGAGGAAATGAGGGAGAGTGGAAGATGTTTGCCTCTTTTTCCCTAGTAGTAGTAGTGGGGTGGCCTCAGGTTTGCCCTTTTTCCATCCCGTGTCATCTTTTTTGGCTTTCTTTTTTGATTAATTATTACCTAGTTAGTTAGACCTTCGGAATATTAATATTAATACTAAAGGCAGTGGTTTCCCATTTCCTCGTATTCCATCTCTCCCAGTTTTCTTCATCACTCCCCCTCCCCCTCCCCCTTTTCTTGATTGTGTCATCTGTTTATTTGATTGTTCTCTTCACCCAAAATTATTTAGTTATCATAAATCCTTCCTTTATTACTTCATTTTAGTTTATTATCATACAGGTCTATGATTACCTTGACAGTGCCCCTGAAAGAACGAAAGAACGAAAGAAACATATAGATAGATACAAATACATGATCATGGCCAGAACTCACCCCTCCTCCTTTCAACAATTAGAAAAAGTAAGTCACCTCTCTCATCGTACTACTGTCATAGCGCTGACGTCTTTAGCTAGGTGAAGGCACCTATGCCACGGTATACTACTCCCGTACTCTCCCTCTTCCGAAATCCAACTCCCACCTAACTCATCCACCCACCTCCACACCAGGTCTACAAAGGCCGCAACTGTCAGACCGGGGAGATGGTGGCACTGAAGGAAATCCATCTCGACTCGGAAGAAGGAACCCCGTCCACTGCAATCCGCGAAATTTCGCTCATGAAGGAACTACATCATGACAATATCTTGTCGCTTTATGATGTCGTACACACCGAAAACAAGCTCATGTTGGTCTTCGAGTACATGGACCAGGATTTGAAGCGATACATGGACACCCATGGTAACCATGGCCAGCTAGAGCCGTCTGTAATCAAGTCATTTGCGCTCCAACTACTACGAGGTGTCGCTTTCTGCCATGAGAATCGCATTCTTCATCGAGATCTCAAGCCTCAAAATCTACTTGTCAATTCAAAAGGCCAGCTAAAGCTTGCAGACTTTGGTCTCGCCCGCGCCTTCGGTATCCCTGTCAACACATTTTCCAACGAGGTTGTGACTCTCTGGTATCGCGCTCCCGACGTGCTTCTGGGGAGTCGTACCTACAATACTAGTATTGATATTTGGTCGATTGGGTGTATCGTGGCGGAGATGTTTACGGGCCGCTCCTTGTTTCCAGGCGCCACAAATGAGGATCAACTCCAGAGGATCTTTCGCGTGATGGGTACTCCTAATGAGCGCACTTGGCCTGGCGTCTCGCAGTTTCCGGAATATAGTAGCAATTTCCCCGTATACGTGCCCCAAGACTTGCGAAATGTGGTTCCTCGAATTGATCCAATAGGTCTCGATTTGATCAAAAGCATGCTACGCCTGCAGCCGGATATGCGCATCGATGCGGCGGAGGCGCTACGGCACCCTTGGTTCAACAACCTTCCAAACACAAGACCTATTTCTTAATGTTCAGCGAAATGGCGTTCGAAATGGGGTGGGGTCCCTTAGGGCCCCCACAATGTCGGAAGCTGTTGCTTGCTAATTACTTGCACCTTCTAGGTACTAATTAAAGGATATCAGGAAAAAGAAACGTGCCTTGAATGCGCAAATATCATTCTTGGAACTACCTGACTTTGTGTCCTTTTCTTTCCTTTCCTCTCCCCACCATACCCTCTTTTTGTGTTTTGTTTTCTTTTTAGTAATGATAAGCCCGCCTGTTGGCAACTCTTCACGAATTAATGATTCAGTCATATACATTCCCAATCTTTGCTTTAATTCCCTAGCAAGTAAGCAAAACATCGAGTTGATGTTTAACAAAGAGTCAGTATCAAATCCTTGCTTGACTCTTGCCTCCGCACCTGGCTCCCTCGAGGCGGAACTCCCTCTTCCCACCGAATGATTGGCTCTGATGGCAACAGCATCACGCTATCCCCTCTAAACGGATCTCCAAACACATCCGACAGATCGTACCAAATGACGCTATTAACAATATTGTACGCGAATACTGTCTGTGGGGCGCTGTTATAGAGACCACCCTCCACCGTTGTGATCTTGATGGCAATGCCTCCAGTCTTGATGTCATGCCGATAAGTCTCGGAATAGTTTTGCCCTGGGGGAATCACGGTCTGCGGGCTTATGTTCTGGCCCACGGACCAAATGTAGAGGGGTAAATCGCAATGGTTAGAAACAATCGCGCAGCCCACAGATGTCCCGTTGGCGGAAGTAGGAACCTTGAGCTGACGAGGAATCCCTATTGCGGTTGAAGTGAGGGCAAGAGAGAGGAGAGGTGCGAGTTTGAGATGCATTGTTGCTATAAACTGGGTGGAACAAAAAAGCACAGATATATAATGATTTTTTCTCTTTTTCTTTCTCACGTTTATTTCACTTCCTTTTCCCCTCTCTCTCTTCTGGACTTGAGAGCTGCTTGTTAACTTCTTCTTCTCTGTATGCTCATGTTGTTTTGGTCTCCTGCTACCTCCCTTTATATCTTCGATCCCTCACTCCTCAGCATGGAAAGGGGATTCCATACTATTCTCATGCTGATGTAGATCCATATTTAGCAATGTTCCACACCTTCAATCCAAGGATCCGACAGTTGAGGCTGAGCACCCATAACAAGAGGTAACATACCCGCCAACTGATACACCCGAATTCTTGAGTTACACCTCCATCCGTCTATGTTGATCTCTCCTAAATTCTATGCTAGAATATAATATCTAGGTATAGTTTTAGAATCACCCAGTAAGATGTCCTTCATTTACAAATCAATACGGACCCAATTTAGATGGAAAGGTCGCACATGGTATTGCTGCTAGATGTGGTAGAAAAACACCTAATCATTTTAGTTGGATAGATAGTACCTTACCTAGCAGGTAGGCGTAGAAAGAAAGAAATAAATTAAAATTCAAAGACTTCTGTCAACTAGCCCCCAGTTCATGCAAAAGTAGACAGTGTAGGTGTAGGTATCCTCCAACCCACCAAAAATTTTTTTTAATTTTTTATTTTTATTTTTCAGTTGCCTTACTTTCCTGTGTTACTTCTAGCCTCTAGGTAACTAGTTATCTACAAGTTCTACTAAGTATGTACCTAGGTACCACCATGTACAGTACATACATACGGTATCTCACATATCGCATGTTGTCATACCTAGCGAGCGAGCTACCTAGGGTCCTGCCTCATTATGTATGCATGTTGCCGGGAATCAAGGGACACACACCTACCTGCTGATTCCTAGAAATAAGGATTAAGAGGAGAAAAAATTTTTTAATAAGATGAGACAATTATTTACATTCGGTATTTAGGTAGTAGTGACCTATCTTAGTTATACATTGCCTATCTCCTAGTAGAAGTAGTAGTAGGAGTAGTAAGACGTGGGCAATATGCTGAATCGAGGCACGCTGCCGATGGCCGATGGCCGAGGGTCTTTGTGGGGTATTTCTCGGTGCTAAATACTACTAGTTAGATAGGTACGTACATAGTTAGAAGATGTATTGCACTAGGGAGTGGAGATTGATTATAGCCTTCTGCAACACTTTAATTGTATTTTTTCAAATGGATAACATCGTTAATTATTCAACTTTAAGCTTAAAGAAGCTAGACAAAGCGCCTAGTACCTAAATATAGACTTTGCATATGTATGTATGCTGTACATATGTACACGCATGATCCCCACAAGGATATATAATGATTGATTTCGTGGAGATTGATCAAGGTAAATACATAGGCGGCAGGAGTTCCAGGGGATCGGCTTTATACTGTAACCTGGCGCAAATAATGAGCGAACCAATTGGAATCTTTGTCTATCCGCTAGCCAAAAAACTAGATATATACATAATGAATAAATAAATAAATAAATAGAACAAAATGTTAGTAAGACAAAAAAAGAGCTGCCTGAATGTAGATCAAGTTTACAGTTGAGTACAGCTCCTTGAAATCTACCGTGTACAACACAACGCGCAACGGAAGAAACCGCAGGAAGAAGCGAAAATAAGTAAAAGATGAAAGAAGCAACCGTCACCCATTTAAACAGCTACAATTGCTGACGTTCCAAGCGGAACGTTACCTTTCCGAGCTATCACTCGGATATAGTGGGGACTGCCCATGTTTTTTAGATATGCGGTTGTCTCGAACCCATTCCGGTCAACGGCAACTTCAAACTTGTGACTTGACCAGTTGGGAACTGTGGAGGAGTAGACAGCCCAATTGTCATATTCGGTTGCACCATTCCAACTCATGTAGATACGAACGACGCCCGACGGGAGGCGATCCGCGACCAGGGCGGGCTCCCAGAAGGGAGTTGCCTTCCACTTGCATTTGAAACCACGGTACGACGCAACGGCGTTATCATCGCCAAATTGAACGGTGAGGACCTCATTGTTGTTGGCATCGAACTCCTTAACCCGGGCGATGGAACCGTAGTCAAGAAATACATGGGAGGTCTCTTCGCTGAGTAGTTGGTAGCTGCCTTGGCTGACGCTGTGAATAATATCGTTGGGGTCGCTGAGGATGCGGAGGGTGGTGACCTTGCGCTTTATTAAGTCAACTTGCATGCTAATGCCTGTGCTGGGAGCAACTTCATCGGTGGGGGTATTGGCATTGTTGAAAAGGGTGAGGACGAGGCCTTCATTAGTTTCGTTGTAAACACGAATGTCGTGTTGCCAGGAGAAGGCGGCATCGCCGTCAATTTCAAAATCACCTGCGCCTTTTTCACCCTGTAATTGGGATATGAGTAACTTATTAATAGCCCTAGCAAATAGTAAAAGGGAAGCGTACGCTCAATTGCCACATAACCGAACCATTGTTGTGAACATAAAATCCAGACCAGTAGTGGCGAAGCGAAATAATATAACCTTCATCCATGAGCTCAACAGAGTTGATGTGATACGCATCCCAGGGCTTTTCCTGTGTGCCTTGATCATCACCATAGCCCTGCTTGGAATCTTCAAGAGGGATATCAGCGAGATGTTCGAGGGCGCTCCAACGATACACAATTTCATTGGTGGCGATATCAATTTCAAAAAATAATCCATCGAGCAGATAACCATCTGGGGGCCCGCCGATCGCTGTCAGATCGTGACGAGTCACGTTATAAGCCGTCACGAGGAGGGTGTTGCGGCCCGTTACGTGGCTTTCGTGAAGGTCGATGTATGAATCCCTAACACTACCATCCGGTGTAACAAAGTTCTCCATTAGCTTGACAGTATAGGTCTCGCGATAGGTATTGTCAAGGATATGTAAAGTGCCATATCCGAAGCCTATATCCATCATATCTCCAGCCCAGAAGGTGAGAACATCCTCATTGAAGAGTTTCTGCACTTTGACATTAGCTGTCACTTCGAAAGGGCTCTGGTAGACTAAGTGGGCGTTTTCATCATATATCAGCGCAGCCGTTCCGCTCTCTTGGTTTCCTCGAGGACCGATAAAAATATACCCGGGGTCTGTAGAGCCACTTTTAGTGACTTTGACTTGTGGTGGCACGAAAGGGGCGGTCGCGAAGGTCATGAAAGGCCATTCGTCGGCCGCGGCATGGAGGGCGAGCAGGAGAGCGCTGCAGGCAGCAAGCAAACGACAAGCCATCTCGCATCTGTGTCTAGACAATGCTGTGTAAAGGGGTTATTGACTAGATTATAACTTGAAATAAACCAAATTATTTATAAAGAAAGAAAGATATTGACCCGGAAGGGTAAATGAGTGACAGACAGCTAAGTTATCCCTAGGTACGGTAGTGGAAGGAAGGGTTAGTAGGAAAGCGACTGATCAACAGTGCCCCTTCTGTGTTGATGGGGAAAAGAGAGAGAAAAAAAACCAATCGGGAGGGGGAGAGAGATGGATTGGTTTTCAGCAATAAGAATGATTAATCATACTAGATGAAAGAAATGGAAGAGGAAGAACAAAAGTGAGAGCGATAAAGTCTTTGAGGCAACGTCATCATGGCTCGGCAGACGACATGGGCGGTGATCAGGAACTCCACAGGTCTCGGTCAACATTTCCAAGCCATAATGGAGCATGATAGTCCTCCAACAATGTAGTCTACCACCCCTTGAGACAAATATTTCATTCGTCTTTTACTGTCCCTCTGGTACCAAACCAATGTCGAGGGTAGGTAGTCTCCAAGGTATGTTAAGCTTTATGTTAGTGAGGATCTCGGGACCTAAAAGCTTGTAAATGAGCTAACGACGGGCGGACCTCTGAATTCCCTTTTCTGGGTTAGCGTCCTCATCGCCATCATTCTTGCCCCCCAAAATCTCCAAGCATACAGGTAAGTGGTGGTAGGTTTCAATAGTTAGTGCTTGTATATACTAATATAGCCAAATACTGGCATAGGAATCGGCAACTTTGTAGTCAATAGTCAATCTTGAGGTATTCCGATATACTCAAGGTTTTGTTCTGTCATAGTCTCGTATAGAATACCGACTGTACGAGGTATCTCCTGATATTCATTAGCAAAACGATAGGAAATCTGATAGGCTACCTTGCATGGGCCGGGTACCTAGTTACTATGTATTTGCTCTTGAGCCTTGCCAAAAGCAAGGATGGGTTAATGGCTTGAGAACAAAATTGATCTGTTGGCATGATGAAAAGAGAGGGTGAGTCGGGCTTAGCTCTCAGTCAGACTTATAGTGTTAGTTTGCATGCATATGTTTGAGTGAGATAACATGGAGAACTAAGGGTATTTTTTTTGGTATATTTTGTGACTTTTTGAAGCACCTATGAATTTCTTCCCAAGTAAGGATCTAGAAGAGTGTTTATATGTTGGGCGATACCACAGTATTCAAGCTGATGTTGCATTGAGCCTGGACCGGCTCCCTAAGCTGTGCCAAGGACGCCAACGCCGCCCAAGACAAGCCTCATTGGGCGTCATAACCATACCTTAAAATTAAAGGAGATCTCTGTTTAATTACTTTTTCACCTTTTGCCTGTCTTGGTTGAGCCTTTTGGGATAGATAGCCGATCGCATCCACTTCCTATCTAAGATTCGATATCGCGAAGCTTTACTCTGGAAAGCGGCAATCTCATCTGTTGCGGTTCTTGATTACCGACTGGGGTACCTCCCTACCTAGTTATGTATGGTCTGTGTACCTAGCTAGGTACACAATCTAGAAATGAGAGAATCCGGAGAACTCCGTCCTTTTTCTGGTGCTGCCCTCTCGAGAGAAGTTACATAGATTTGGTCCCAGAATTCTCTACTTTTTGAGAGAGCCACAATTCTTGTCTATCATCCCACATCCCATCCGAGAATAATCAATAATTGCAAAAATATGCAAGGAGGGTTGGAGCTTAACAAAGAAAAAAAATTAATAAAGATTAGAAAAAAAAAAAAAAAAGAGCTGATTACTGTTAGGAGTGGGTGGAAAATAACGGTGCAATTAGCTGTTCATCTAGGAAAGAGAAATCCTACCCCACAGATCCACCGTCGTGCCGTCAAGTTACTATCGAGTCGCAATCGCAATAGTGCTAGTTTTGACGCAATAGCTATCCTAATCACTTCGGTATTATTATCTATCCAGTAGATACGTAGAATTTTGCAGTAAAAAGACAACGAGTCGGAAGCAGGCGACAACTACCCCATGGAGTAATTTTTATTGGGTGGACTCCTCCCCATGTGCTCGCAGATCGCTTATATATTACTACCTTGGGTACCTAAGGTTTTATCTATCTCCATCAGCAACCCCCTCTCAGATCCTGCAAAGGGTTGTGTCATTTTATCATCTCCCCTTTCATCGGTCTCTACTTTATATCATCCACTCAATCCTCACAATTATTTGATTTTTCTTCTTGGTTTCCCGACTGAGTCTGCTGGGCAGATACACACGCTTACCCATCCATCATGGGTCGCAAGCTAGGCCTCTTTCGGGCCATCTACTTGGTGTCAGCTAGTTGCATGGGCTCGTTTGCCTTTGCCTTTGACACAGGTGTTATTAGTAGGTTTGCACATCTTGGTTTCCCCGCTCGATGTCAGCGACTATTACTTACACAACGCCATAACAGGCGGCGTGCTCACTCTTTCCTCATTTCAGGAGGATTTTCGATATTCAGAAGAGCAGAAGACTACGGTTAACTCCAATGCTGTCTCTATTCTCCAAGCCGGCGCCTTCTTTGGGTGTTTCTTCACCACCCCGATTGCCGCTCGGCTGGGCCGTCGTACAGGCCTGATCATTAGCTCCATCGTATTTAGCATCGGAACTATTCTGCAGGTCATTAATGCACACACTCTCGCCACATTTTATGCGGGCAGGGTGATTGCGGGTCTTGGAATTGGGGCTGCCACGGTGCTCATCCCAATGTATGCTGCAGAGATGTCCCCAAAAGAGATCCGAGGTCGGCTTGGGGCTTGTTTCCAGCTGTTTTTCGCGCTGGGGGTGATGATAGCGTATTGGGTAACGTTTGCGGTATCGGAAACGCAGCCATCTATATCTCGACAGTGGCAGATTGCGTTGGGATTACAGCTACTCCCTTCAACACTACTTTTAATTGGAATGGGGACGGTTAAAGAGAGCGCTCGGTGGTTAGCCACAAAAGGGCAAAAGGATAAAGCATGGGAGTCGTTGAAATGGGTCCGGGGAGGGAAGGAAACGGAGGAGATCCGAAAGGAATTTGAGGAGATTTTAGACGGCATTGAGGAGGAGAATCGGGCTAGGGAAAGTTTCACTTGGCGTGAGCTACTCATACCAGCGAATCGCTACCGAATCTTCATTGCGATCACGATTCAACTTTGCGCCCAGTTGACGGGAAACACCTCTCTGGCCTACTATGCTACCCAAATCTTCTCCGCGGTGGGCGCAGGCAGCTCTGCCAAACTGGTAACCGGGTTCTTTGGACTGGTGAAGGTGGTCGGAGTGAGTATTTTCCAGCTCTTTGTTATGGACCGAATTGGGCGTCGCGTGCCATTTATGGTTGGGGCTGCTGCCATGGGGTCGTTCATGCTCATCATCGCGTGCGTCCTGGCGACGCACCCCACAAACACTGCCGATTCGGGGGCCACACCTGCTGGGATCGCGATGATAATCATGGTTTACGCGGAGGCATTCAGCTTTAACATGTCCTGGGGTCCGTTGCCATGGCTTTACGTTGGGGAGATCTTTTCCAGTCGCACCAGAGAGGTTGGAGTGACTGTGGGGGCGGCATCCCAGTGGCTCTTCAACTTTATGATGTCGCAGGTTACCCCACATGCAATTGACAACATTGGGTGGCGGATGTTCCTGATGTTCGCGGTGTTCAATTATGCGACCGTGGTATATTCATGGGTCTTCTTGAAGGAAGTATGTTTCTCCCAGTTCCCCATCGTGTTCGCTCATTCTTGCTAACGTTGCTCAGACATCAAGATATTCGCTAGAAGAAATGCAGGATGTGTTTGGAGGGAGAGACAGGGCCAAGGATGAAGGATCCATCAGCGAAACCGAAGTTGGAAAGGGGAGCGCCACTTTTCTGGAGAAGTGAAGGCGGAGTATCGGGTGAAACTTTGGGAGATTAGGGACGGGGAGAGGAACGCCTGTCGCCTCTAGGAACGGACTTATTCAATAACAGGGATTGGTCTGTTGCTCCGAAGCTATGATTCGTGTTTAAACACCCAAACTACCTAGTCTTTCTTCCTCCCCCACCCCCCCGGGCAACTAACTACTGGTCTCCTACCATGGCTCGCCTGTTATTTCTCTCGATCTAGGATTCCTCATGGGGTTTAGGAAAGGGCCAGTACACTAAACACTAAAACTCCCATGCCATTGTAGTTCCACCATATGTGAGAAATAGAGATGAGGCCAGGATGCCATTACCTCTCCATTTCCATGTCTGTCTTTAATCAAGTCCTGGTATAGGTAGTTCTCATTTAATTTCCTGTCTTCTCGTATGATTATAGTCCTCCACCCACCTTCACCTGATTTAACTTGGCCTTTAAAATTATTTTTATATTCATTCACCCCGGATTTAGAAAATCTCTCATACGAGATAGTTCGGACTAAATTAGTGGGAAGTCCAAGAAGAGGTCGATGCTCTCCACCTTAGTCTTATAAACTTATAAACCTCGAGCTGAATTCATCCTTTGCTACGAGGACTACATTAATTAGCCACCTTGGGCCCCCTCCCTCCCTCCCTATTTGATTTGTTTCTTTTGAAGTCTACCATGCTAGTCATGGTACGAGACAATTGTATACATGTCATCCGACGATCGCATTACCCGCCCTACAGATCCCGATGGGCTGGTTCTTGAGGCATGGGGCCAGGGTCTCATGGTTGGATCGTTGGTGGTGATGGCCGCCGTAACCTTTGCTAATATGAAGAAGCGCATTTTGTTGCATAAGTTGATTTTTGCAGAGGTATTTGTTTTTATTTACCTCTTCCCCTCCCACCTTCGCTTCTATAGTAATCTCTATATGAAAATATGGTATCTATCTATATTTAACCAGCCTACTTATTCGAACTTTCTACACAGTTAATTCTTGCAATGCCCCACGGCACCTTCATCTTCCCCAAAAGTCCCACCTACGGCTGGTATCTTTCCGTCAGCGCCATCGGCCTCAACATCTCCTGGAGCTTACACAATGTCATCGCTTGGATGAAAAACCGACCATTCTTCTCCCGTCGGGTCTCTCTTTTCTACATTATAACGGTCATCCTCGCTCAGCCGTACTGGGTGCTCGAGATTTATGCTAATTTCACCTACTTTAATAACATTAATAAGATATTCGAAACGACGAGACCCATGGAACCGCTATTCAGGTATGAACAAGTTTGTATATTGAATATATAATTTTTTTTGTGCTACGTCTAGTATCAGCAGGAGTTGGAAGAGAAAAATAAAAGGCTAATTCATGCCATGATTAGAGATCCATGGTGGGTTTTCACCACCATCTCCCTCTTCTACACCATCAAACGAGAATACAATTTCGGTCTCATTGAGCTTGTCAAAGTCAGTCCCCGCTTTGGAATCATGCTGGCTGCCATGTGTCTCTCCATCGCCTTTATCATCGTCGATACCTGTAGCGTGATGGGCGTCTTTCACAGCACGTCTCTGCCAACTGGAATTGAACCATTCTGGAAGGTAAGCCATATACATACCTACCTACCTACCTACATACATACAAAAGGAAAATAAAAGAAAAGAAAACGTGCATTTTATTATATTCCATTCCCCCCACACCGAACCAGTTCTATAGGGTTTGATTCATTGAATCTGATATCAAAAAACAGTTATCCTTCATCTTCAAATGCCTTTGCGACACAGTCATCCTAGACGACTTCAAAACTGCCCTGGATCGATTGCGCACCTACTGGTTTCAGAAACGGGCTAGAAATGGGGAGATTTTCCTACCGAGCACGACTCGTGGTGGCGCTGCTGCTTTTCCACCAGAGGGTGAGGGTGGCCCGAGCCCACGGGTACGTGTCGTAAATAATAATACTGCGAGGCATCGTCGTCGCGAAGTAGACGCAGAGGAGAGAGACAGGAATATGGATATGGATATGGATGTGGATGTGGAAGCGTTGACGAGTCATGAGCCGTGGGGGAATCCCTTTAGGAAGTTTGACTCGGATACTAGTATTCCTAGGGTATATACGAGGGAGAATATTGGGCTTAGATCCCCACGATCTCCGGGGTGAACCTTACCCTCCCCTCTCTCTTTATTGTTATTCTGGGGTTTCCTTTCTCAACACGGAAAAAAAAAAAAAAAAAAAATTAACATGAAAAAAAAGGCGGGGCTTAAAATAGCCTCTTAAGATACCAGGTATGGAAAGGCAAAGAGTGAATGGTAGGGGAGGGGGAGGACCATCTATATAAATAATATGTTGACATCTTAAGACGATAAAACATGTATAATATATGTCTGGGGTTCTTACGAATGTGCAATGAGACATGAAATATGATTCATTCCGTGTCTAATACTGCCACTCCTAACATCTTTTGTAAATCATGAGATAGGAAGTACCTAGTATGATGCTAGGTACCTGAAATCAAGTCTCTCCGTGTCATAACTGGCTAACCAACATTTAATACTAGGAAGATCAATGCATACCTATTTAGTTATGCAAGTTTGTTTTTTTTTCAAACAAGCTACAAGGATGGAGAGGAGGCTGAGCGATGATATCTTCACCCCTTTTCCCTTACATACCTAAATACATATACACAAACTCAAATATTTTTGAATGAACAATCAATTCTCGTAAAGTTTAATAAAGTTTTGTAGAATATGAAGGTGAGACAGATGTAGCAGCCATGTGCGATGGGTCATCTAAGTAAGTGATGGAGATAAGATTGTTGCTTGGTAGGTAGCGATGACAATTTCCCCGATTATTATTTCCACAAGAATCTCTAGCCGCTCCCTGGGCGTCCTTAATTCCTTTGCATACCCATACTTGATTTATGCACATACATAGGTCATCAAATGCTGAGCCAGTGGGGATGACAGTACCGACCTGGGGGCTACACCGTTATATGACAAACGCCACAACGGAGAAGCACAGAAGTGGGAGGTATGCTTGTAAGTATGCAAGTCTATATGCGCAGTACAGTACATTGATTCCACTCTCCGGGTATTCATTTCGTTTTTCTTTTCGGATGGGGCAACAAATTCGTTTTGATAAAGATTGGTTATGGAAGTTGTTTGGATAAATGGATGTTCATGTCTTTATATTGGCGAAGAGTTGAGAGCTGGCCGAAATTCATCTCGCAAGTGCCTGAACTAGCTACCTATGCACGTTAGTTTGTGGGCAAGCATCTTATAGGACTTACCTGTACTAGAGTATGGAAGGAGTCGAGCTGGGAGGGATAGGATGGGACCGATCGCGTTCTTTCCGTTACGTGCGCGAAAATAAAACAAGGCCTAGAATCTGTGGTTAATACATTCATCCGCATCTCATGAGAGTTCTGGCTTTAGCATTAGTTCTTTATAGTTCAAACTTTTGGTCTGATAAGGGGATACTTCGCTCATAGTACTAAGTGCTCAACTAAGAAAGGGTGTGTTGGGGGGTCATCGTGGTAGCCGTATCTAAAGTACCTAGGCATTCTCCCCGACCTGCTAAATTAAGCTCTTCTTTAGTAAGAGAAAATAGGAACACGTACCTCCCAGGCAATAGCTTTTGACTCTGGTTTTCGGTGAGATGGGTTGGCTGGCTGGTTCACTGGGACGGACGGAGGGATCGGAATGGTTCTGCTTCAATTAATTCCTAATATAGGGGGAATAGTATCACCTACAATCTCGTGGATCATCACGGACATGCTTGCTCTCTTCTATGGACAGATAGGCAGGTATGGGTAGTTAGGTAGCGTTGACTGTTTCCCCTCTTATCATTTCTATATGGTTCACTACACGGAGAGCATCATTAGTTCACTATACATAAAAAGAAGTAAAACTCACAACATCACAAACCACTTCAAAATTGAAGAGGCTAAATGGGTCACAAAGGGTCGTCTCAAACTACCCCCAGCACAGGGAGTTGGTCGGTTAATACTGTCGTTTGTTGAGGGTCTTGTCGAGAGATAGAAACCACCCTACTTTCCGGGGTGGAAGTTAGCCCTTTTTATACTCGAGAGAGGAAAATTCATCCGTCTGTAGCCGATAGTTTGTCTTTCTATACCTTGACTTCTTCTTGGGGTGGGTGGGACTTGTAGTGTCTTTGTTGTTATTGTTCGGTTTTGTCGTCTTTAGGAGTTGTTAGACGCCTAGACACCTACACAACAATGGCCATTATGTGTTTCATCTCGTCAATGGTCTGTTCTTCCCCTCTTTTTCTCTCAATCAGGCTCATCGATGAGAAGAGGGGACTCATTTTCTTTATGTGTTTGGGATCTACCGGAAATATCCGTTCTGTGAAAAATATGCAATCACACCGGTATTCAACGGAAGAGATCCAACTTCAATGTCTATTGCTATCTATATCTGGGAATATTCTTTTACAAAGTATAGCAATATATATATAAAAAAAAAAGGGAACATGACATAAGAGCGAAAGCAATAGTTGATGGTTTTTTATATCCTCTATACTCGCACACCTCCAACTTCTTTACCCTCGGGGACCTTGGCCGCCTCTCGCTCAGCGGTACTCAACTGCAAGCCTTGGTCGTCCCATCCCTGGACACCCTTTCTGTAGAGCATCTTTTGTGTCTCTCGGTCGGCCATGGGCCCTTCCTTGCCCCGTCGGCGACGCGACTCCTCAGTTTCTATCAAACTGGCGTTATCGGCATCTAGTGTAAAGCCTTCTAGATCATCCATATCGGTTCGTTCAGTGAAGGTGTAGGTACGGTATTCTGTGTTTAACCATCCAGTTCCTGTAATTTTTTATCAAATCATCCCCACAATTAGTATTTAACATCGGAAGTATAAAAGGAAAGGAAACTTTGGGGAGGGTATGTTCGGATCTCACCCTGGTATTGGCTGCTATCTTCCCAATCCTCAGTGAAATAATGCAATACTCCTCCATGACACACAACAACAATCTCTTTCTCCGGTCTGGCTTTCAACCAGCGTCGAGCTGCACGGGCACGTTCCTTGATTGCATGGTTGGTTGGGGCATAGCGACCGGTCTGAAACCCATAGGGATAATTAGTCCATTGTCCCCATGTCAAACAAGGAAGTAATCCAATAAAAGGTAGTGAAAATAAAGGGTTCATTTGGCGCCCTTCCGTTTATTTTGCCTTTCACCAGGTTCCACATTTTATCGCTTATCATATTCAGACCAAATAAAGGGGTAAACAGAAAAGCAAGCCCACCTTAACATTCCATCCCTCATGGACTAGATCCACATCAACCGGATGTCCCTTCTCCTCCATCTCCTTCCGTAACAAAGCCGGATCAGTTCCAGTGTCGCATGGAACGTCACTCGTCTCCTGGAGATCTGGCAGGAGAATCAATTTCATATCTTTATGGGCTTGGAATACAGGTCCAAAACTCTGAAGAGCGGTATAGATGGTCCGGCGGAGCGGAGAGGCAACGACGAGGTCGATCTGGTCATGGCGAGGGAAGGTGTCTTGGAGTTTTTTGCATTGTTCGTTTCCAAGATCAGTTAGATCGGGGTCATGTATGATGTGGTTGGCGGTGCATAGATTGTGGACGCCCTGGTTTGGTATGGTGTCAATAAGCTGGAACTGAAAATTTCCAAGGGTGATGATGATAGATGAAGGAGGAGGAGGAGGAGATGGTGGTGGTGGTGGATGCAATTTCCGCTAGGCAAGGTTAGAGCATACCTGGGCGTGGCGAACACAATGGATGATAGGCGGCATTGTTATTATTGATTTGACGTGAGCTGATTTAACTGACTGATTGGTAAGAGGTGATGGTTGCGGTGGTGGTAGGGAGTTTGAACGCGGGGTAGGCGGGGAACCAAAAAAAAAAAAAAAGAAGAGAGGGAGGTGGTCGAGAGATGAGGAGGGGAAGGAGGAGGATCCGAAATGGGTGCTGAAGGAGAATGACCGGGGATGACTCAATGAACGAAAGGGGAAAATCAGAAAGTAATTAAAAATGAAAAAAATAAAAAAAATGGACCTGATCGCTCACCGTGTGGCCCGAACTGGAGACATCGTTGGTCAACGAGGAAAGGACTCTTTGCCGCTAGAAAAGGCCTAGGAACTAAGATATTCTATCCCTAACTACATTGCGCCTTTTAAATTCCATGAGCTCAGCCAGCTGAGACATCGAAAAGAGAAGTAGAAGATTTCCAGACACACAAGAACAACCATAGTCATTATGTGTCCAAGCTAAGTACGCAGGGTTCATCTACAGGATCAGATGTGTGACGTATGTATATATGTACATTGCAAAACCCCAATGTTAAATTCACCAATAAGTCCCAGAAAACTCTACTCCCAGCCGAAATAGCCCAATTGCTTTTCATGCAACGCCAAAACCTCGCGCATTTTCCAACGCCTTATTGAGTTTTTCCTCGAGAACGCCTTTTGATGAGTACTCCGGTAAAAGGAGCCGTCCAAAGCAAGTCAGACTTGTCGGAAGACGCTGGGGTGGAAAGTTAGCAATCTATCATCATAATACCTCCCTTCTTTTCGGGGTCGATCGGGGCGCAGCGATTGGATTTGACTTACAGCATCTCCAACTCCGTTCTTCTGAATCACAAACATAATGCTCGAAATCCCATTGACAGGCACCCGATCACTCGCGGTGACAAACTCTAGCAACTGTGCCTTCTTCTCCGCAGAAAACTCATGAGCGATACTCCAAAAGTCGCGAATTACTCGATGACTGGGCCCAAACCCACCCTCGTAGCGGGTATGGCGCTCCAGTTCTGTCATATCAATTTGCTGAATTCCTTCCACTACAGTTTTCAACGCTTCAGGAGTGAAGATAGATAGGGCCGCGCGGTCAAGACAGGTATAAAACCCTTGCGCAAACGCTTCATATTGGGGCCTGATGGATTTATCCGTCAACCAAAAAATGTAGTCTTTGACGAACTGATTTCGATTTCCGTTGGTGACCAAAGCGGCCTCGTCGATAGGGGGTGTCGGTGACTGTAAAGGTATCGAACTTCCCACTGACTTGGCAACCTCTCCCTGAGAGTCCGTGGCTTCAGCTGCCATCGATGATGGTGGGCTGATGTTTACCTGGTCTGTATATCGGCAGACCTCAGACCATGGTGGAGAATAACGAAAAGACCGGCTTCCGGCGCTGGGTTGGGAGGAAGCAGAGGGAAGAGGCCACGGAGTTTCCTTGCCGAACTTTTGCATATCCACCGTTTCCACACGACCAAATACTTCAAAGCTAAACTCGTAGGTTCGCATAAAGATGTCCCCTACATCACCTTCTTCCCAAGCAAGGAGGTCTTCAAGCCCCTTGGTTAGCTCTGGCCAACCATCGCGGATATGGTCGAGGGTTTTCACTTTGAGGCCTAGGAGTTTTCGGTAAAATGCGGTAGGGAGATTAATGGGAAGAGTGAGGCCATTATAAACCGCAAGTGACATCAAAAGCCCGAGTAGTTCGAACTTGTAGAGCGGTTCTAGCGACCCAGGCTGAAACCATGTGATCCGTGTCCGACCATCGTTCGTGAACATACCGTAGGATTGGTCAAGAGCCTCCGCCATCAGAACGCGAAAAAACTCCTGTTGGACACCACCATGATCAAGCCCCTCCTCCCCTTCAGCCATTCCCATTTGGACCTTGAGTGGACGCATAAGCTCCCGTCTTTCGCGCCGCCACAGCTGGTTGAGCGCGTCTTGCAGAATGTTATCGCGCCGAACAACTAGAACTAGATATGTGGTCATTGAAGTTTTCATGCGAGCTAGTAAGCCGACATCATCCTGAATCTCTATGGCCCCAAATGCAGTCTGTGTTACATGTCTCGTGGTGGTCATAGCAGCTTCGTAATATTTGGACATGGCCGCATAGTTGAGAGCGCGGAAGTAAATGACCAGGGCCGAGGGGGGGAAGAGAAATGAGTAGGACAACAAGTGAAGCGTTTTGTTACTTGGTACCCTAGCCATCCATTGCACTGGCATCTCTAGAGGCTCCAGCCTTTCCGAGAGAAATGGTGTGTGGAAGTCGTCTTCAGTAAGACCTAAGCGGCTTCGCTCTTTGTACATTACAGAGAGGATTTGTACAGCTGCCCCCTCTGCGCTGCCTTTAGACATTTCCGGATTCCCGTCCCATGCTTTGAGGAGAATGGTTCGGAGCCATTCCGCAATAATAGCGGGTGCACCTGGGGGTCGTAACTCGGGGTCCTCGTCACCCTCCGAGGCTGCCATGGTAAGGTCATGGTGTTCACTAAGAGCGTTGACTAGCAGGTCTACAACGCTACTCTTGCGTTGCTTTGATGACTCGGCGGAGTATCCATGACGGGATTTCGAAATCTCATGAAAAGCTAGCCGTGCGGCAAGAGCACGAACTAGGCGATCGACTAGCCGGAGAGCTAGCTCGTGTTCAAAAACGTCAGAAGTTTCAACAACTAACTGAGCACTTTCTAAAGGAAATTTTTGTATATCCGAGCTTGTAGCCACCGTACCGGCGGCTCGCATCCGGAGGATCCCACGCCATGTCAGGGCATCTATCTCGGGAAGAGAGCTAGCTAAGGCGAATAGGGTCACGGTTGCAACATCTGCAGCATTGGCATCCGTAACATGCGGCCCACTAACTGAATCGGAGGTACGACGGATTATTATAGGAGCTGTCGAATTAGACTGACAGGAGGACCGTCTCGACGGTCTGCCAGACGTAGAGAGTTCTTTCGGGGGCACAAAAAGGGCTTCCAACGCATTCCAAAGACTATGGAAAACAATATCCTTAGGACAAACTGTAAAAAGCTTACGAAGTGTAGGTTGTAATTGATGGAGTTCAAGGCGGGGAGTAGCCTTGCCGGGCTTCCCTTCGCTCGAAGAAGGGTTATTTTGTCGAAAGGAGCGCAAAAGTTGTTTTGGATGGCCTAAAGTGTAGAAGATACTCTGCGTGATGAAGGTGAAAACTAGCCGCTGTCGAGAAGTGGCGAATTTCCATTCAGAGTCTTCAAAGCTGCCGCTGTACTCCATATGCGCCAATTCGTCTCTCCACCTTTCTGCCTCATCTTCAGTCATGATCAACATCTGTCTTAACCCATCCACAATCTCGCTGCTGAGATGTGTAATCGATTGTATCGCCAAGGTATGTTCATATGCGTTTGGGCATTGGGGTTTGTCATTGTCAGATGGCTGAGACTCTGCCAAGTGGTTGTTACCAAAGCCCGCAATGGAGTCCTGAGGCTTGGGAAGCTGAATATCATTCAGAAGTTTTGCGCCATCCCATGAGACTCGCCTATTTTTCTTACGCTGTTCATGTGGTTGGTCATGCATATAGGGATTGTTTGCATCAGCAGCTCTCCCCCGATGCTTCTGAGGTCGATGCTTTAGCGCTGGGGGTGACGGCATACTAACTAAACCATCGGGGTTATTAGTTGTGTGTGTGCTGACTGATAACTTTCTAGCAGGCTTTAGCTCAGAATGAGATTTTTCGTCAAAATTTGATCTTGAGGTTTGGTGCCGCAGGTCTGTTTCTGTGACAGATACTCGCTTTATTTGCTGATTCTGTAGTCTCAGCTCAACCGCTGTTGATTGATTATTTGCGTTCCTTGATAACGGTGTATGGAGGTTGCTTCCACCGGGCCCTTGATGAGCTTGGCGTTGTTGGTTCTGTCGGGGGCGGCCCTTTCCTGAGTCCATACGGTTTGCACACGTGTCGCGATTGGGTGAGCGGGAGCCGTCCCGGAGGTGTGAGGGGCCAGGTTCATGATCAAATGTATTTTGAGAACGTCGAAGAGGTAACCATTCAATCATCCGTAACGATAAGGTATCAAAAAGGTTTTGGGTAAAGGACTTGGGATCCTTCAGTCGCTGGGTCGTAGAGTTCTTTTGATCAGTAGTTTCGCTTGTCTGGTTCTGTAATCCAAATGCGGATGATGTACTTCGGGGGTCATTATCACTCCGGGTTGCCTGGGATTTGTGGCCATTGACTGGGGCTTCGCTGGACACAGCGCTCCTTGGAGAAGTCTGTCCATTCGGAGTCGTTTCAGATCGATCCGGACTTGGCCTTTGTGTTGAAAGATTAGTGTTTCGTCTTTTGGCGCGGCTTTGTTGATCGTGGGGTGCTAGATCGGATGGTACTCGAGGGCTATTTCGACAAAGACCACTTTCAGCATTATCGAGACTTGCCAAATAACAGGCTAGTGTCCGAGCGCTTAGTTCAGTGTAGCGACGATATGGTGCTTCTGTCACTCTTTTCCGGTAGCTGGCGCAGGTCGGTGTTTGACACCCGGGGTCTTGACATCCATAGAGAATTTGGGCCTTGTACCTACAAATTCAGCGCCGTTAGCATTTACGCCACGGGGCACAGAAGATACGTTATAAGAAGCTCACCTCCTGACCAAGAGATTGAACTGGCGCCGACGTTCATCTCGATACCACAGTAAGACTTGCGCTGGGTCGGAGACATCAACAGTATTTTGGGTAATAACTTCTGGCGCATTTGGGGGAAGTTTGGACCAGTGGCACTGGGGCCTGTCGATGCCACCACGCGAACCATCAAATGAGCTTACAGAAGGTCCGCGGAGCCTAGTCATATTTCCGCTCTTGAGGGGCGCATACCTTACCTACCTGAGGAAAGCGGTAGGAGGTGGAGTGGTTTCTGTTAAACGCGATAGTGGAGGGGACGGAGGGTAGGGATGATGACGAAGACGACAGCGGCGAAGATGATGATGAAGATTGTGGTCGATAGCAGTTATGATGAAGATGATGATGATGAGCTTGCAAAGCAATACCTAATCTGGAGCAGCAGCACCGCCTCCACAAGGCTCCCGATGCGGAATAGCACGCGATCAAATCCCGTGATTACGCTGACTCATTCAATCGGAACATCTCCTAGGCCGATGCACTAGTGCTTGATATAGACTAGCGGTGATTGCACGTGTTATGAACGTCATCATGGCCAAAGGCGGCAAGGTGAGAAATTTGTGCGGTTCGGAAGAGTGACTCGAGATCGGCGAGACTTGATTATTGATCATTATTTATTCACTTGGTGGCAGTCATTGCTAGAAACCAAAAGAAAGCCTCAAGAAAACTTGGAACAGCCTTTTTATTGTTGAATTGTTCTTAAATTCCTGGAGTACCCTTGTCAGGTACTTTATCTTTCCCCGCCGAAGACTTTTTCGCATAAATTTTTCCTGCCATTTTTATCTGCCACACACCCCGCCTCCTCAGTCTTAATATTATCAACACTCCTTCCAGAGCGCACGCCGCCGAGCCAGCAAGCAGCTATTTCTACAAAAATCTTCTAGGATACGCGAAAAACCATGTCTGATTTACCATACACTTGCAACACTTGTTTTGTTGCCTTCCGCCGCAGCGATGGCCAACGGGACCATATGCGCACAGATTGGCAGTACGTTGTCCTTTAAAGACAAATTCTACGGCTTTGGTTAAACACTGACTCTTTTCGCTCCTAGTTTGTACAATATGAAACGCCGTGTGGCTTCTCTACCTCCAGTTTCTCAAGAAGTATTCAACGACAAGGTTCTTGCTGCCAAAGCCACATCGAACGCTGCTGCTGAAAAAGCGTCTTTTGAGAAGAGCTGCGTTGCGTGTCAGAAAACATTCTTTAGCGAAAACTCCTACCAGAACCACGTGAAAAGCTCGAAACACAAGGCTAAAGAAGCCCGGATGAATAGAGACCATGCAGACGACACATCTTCCGTCATGAGTTCCACCTTCTCTCTTGGAGAGCCGATCAATAAGCCCACTGATGTATCCAAAGTTACTGAAAGCTTGAAGGAAGCCACAATCGAGGAAGAGGATGAGGAGGAGGAGATGGCCGACGCAAATTCGTATTCTTCCTCGAATTGTCTGTTCTGCGGCAACCAGGCATCGAACATCGAGGAAAATACGGAGCATATGTTTAAGACGCATGGCATGTTTATTCCTGAACGGTCATATCTCGTAGATCTGGAAGGTCTCATTCATTACCTCCACCGCAAAATAAATGAGAATAGTGAATGTCTGTACTGTCATGCTATTCGCAACAGCCCCGCTGGAATTCGTACACACATGCGGGACAAGGGTCACTGCATGATTGCCTTCGATAGTGAGGAAGAGCAGATTGAAATCGGACAGTACTATGACTTCCGCGGCACTTACTCCGATGGCGGGGATGATGAAGGCGATGAGATTATGGAGGATGGTGGAGTCAAAGTCACAGGATCGGAAGGTGATGAAGATGGATGGGAAACAGAGACATCTGCCTCCTCTGTTGACGAAGACGAACTGGACAACCAAAAAGATGCGCCCGTGGTCTATCGGACAGAATATGAGCTGCACCTACCGTCCGGCCGTAGTGTTGGCCACCGTTCACTGGCCAAGTACTACCGCCAGAACTTACACAATTACCCCACCATTCAAGAGCGAGTTGAGCGACAGCTGGCCATCGCAAATGGTGAGATCGAAGATGATTCGAAGCCTCGTGGCCGCAACCTCAATCGCGCCGTTGTCAGTCGTGCAAATGGTGGTACTGGCATGATTGGTGTTACTGATCTCCAGAAGCGTGCAGTTGTGGAGAGTGAGCGGAAGGAGCGCACTCGTGCTATTCGACAAGAGTTGAGGTACACAGCGCGTGTCCAGCGTGCTGCCAACAACCAAAAGCACTTCAGGGTGAGTTTACTGCAGCTGTTTACATCTCTTATATATCATATTCCCGAGCTCAACTAACCATGGTTTTGATAGGATCCACTTCTGCAATAATCTCTCGACCTCGTACACTCACCTGCATTGCATTTCTGCTAATGACTTCATGAGACTCGTCAGTCGCATTGGTGGTTTACCCATTCTTTTTTACTTCATTTCAGTCCTGAATTAGATTTTGCATGACTTTTTTCACCTCTTTGGTTTTGACTCTGGGGTCTTACGGCTGGCATTTTACGTATATCCATGATATTATTCTTCTTTATGATTATTACTATTGATATTCAAAACATGGCAAAAGTTTATGACCGTAAATATCTTATCGGTTTCATTGTTTATCTCTGATATGTCCAAGCTCTTGGAATCGGCCTTCCTCTACATAAATAATACCAATTAGATGAAAAGAGTTCAATACCCAGGAAACCGCTCGTCCATCTACCGCTGGGGTAGGGAGTACCTACCTCAGCTACACCAGGCTATATATATACTACTCTACAGAGTAATCTAATTAGGTTGCTCTTCTTTTTCTATAAAACTAACTATTTCAATTGCGCATATATATATAACCACCCTACCAACACGAATGCTATTAATTAATAAAAGTACGGATTGTCTTGTCTTACCCTAGAAAAATACATACATACGTGCCTACTGTATGCTTACCACCTGGCAGTAGCTCTACAGCTTGACTCCACCTTTTCGTTACGTTACTGAGCAAGCTTCAGCTCAAACCTGGTTAGATTTATTATACCTCGCATGAGACAGACAGAGCGAGAGAGAGAAAGAAGGAAGGACAGGTATAACCTGATTTTATGTGGATTGGGTAATATCCCTTGCATTTATAACCTGAACATTTTAAATGCAAGGGACATTGGCTACTATGATACGAGGGGATTTTTTGAATGTTGAATAAAGCACGCAATAGGTGGCGTGTAGTTGGTTGGCATAATATACCGACCTGCACTTTCCTAACATCTGTTTGGTACCTTTCTGGGTTTGCAAGGGAGGCCTTTTAGCATGTGTTGATTATCCGTATGAATAAGTTAGATATTCATGTTATAATTATAAACATGCCATACAAGAAAACATTTAGGAGTAAGTTAACTTGTCAAGTATTCCATTCCATAACATATCTTATTTTTTAGTTGGTTCCTCTTTCCTCTTGAGTAGGGCTTGCAATGTAGCAGCATATTGAAATAACAGCTAAATTACAGTCTGTTTAGAATAGAAGATTGCATAGCCGTGGTGAGTCTCGAGTCTAGTTTATTTACGATAAGATCATTTTGAAGAAGACTCGAAGCGTGAGAGAAAAAAGGAAAAGGAAAAAAAAAAAAAAAAAATAACAGAGAATAGGCCGAGTTAAGATCAAGGCATTTATTATGACTAATGTAAAGGTGTACAAAGAAATCCGAATGAGATTTCTTGCTCATGGTTGCATCACACTGAAATGTAAGTGGCTCTGGCCAGCAGAGAAAAATGATAAATAATAGACAAGAGGAAAATAGGCCATGTGTCTGGCGTGGTATTACCGTGGTAGTAGTGGCGACGCTTCACTTTGACTTGGGTCCTCGATGGCATGTTTCGAACCATGACGTCTTCGTCGACGGCGCTTCTTCTTCGTTGTGTTTGTGTGGTCGCTTTGTGTATCAGTGAGATCGACCACTTGTCCATTTTTACGGACTGGAAATTTGGATGATTTAGATCCTTGCCCTTCCGCTTCGGAGGAGCTAGTGCTAGTTGTATGGAGGACCACCTTTCGAATTCCGTTAACATCAACAATATGTTCCGTGATGCTACCACTGCGAGCGGGGCCCTGATGTAAATAACTTCCGACTGTGGGCGCCTCTGCATCCCGCGGCTGTGAGTCCTGCGAGCCCCAAGACCTTGCTCGGCCACTGTTTGTTGATCGTGCCGTACCTTCTTCCTCACGGGCTTCAGGAATCGACACGGGTAGGCCATTCTTCATGCCGGGAGTCTCAGGCCGATTGCTTACTAGGACAGCATAGGCGCCGTCACTTGCTGGTAGTCCAGCTGATGGTGCGGAGTCTACATCATTACCGCCAGACCAGACGACCTCCGATGAGCGTCGAATCCGTGCATCCGTCCCGGACTCAAAATCAGTCTGCGCAGACCGCGAAGGTGAGGTACTGCCACGTTTGATCTTTACATTCTGGTATCGGGTCTGACGGGGTCGACTTGCGAGGTTGGATGGACCGAGGTGCTTAAGATGCTCCCGAATCTCATCGGTGGTGCCTATCTGAGTAACTAAGCAATCTGAGTCTGCTGGTTTGTCCCCTTGTGATCGCCGGAGTTGGAAGCGGGGAAGGGGGGCTTCTACAGAGCTACGGCGACGGGTCGCCCGAATTTCTGGAGTTGAGGGGTTGCTATTCACGTCAACAAGTGTCTCTTGCGGTGGAGGGAGCATCGGAGGCTCTTCAATAATCCGGCCCTTGGGGACGCGGTAAGTAGGTGTAGGAGCCATGCGGCGGATTGCCTTGTGCACATCCACGAAGACATCTGACTCATCAATGATTTCCCTGGCCATATAATATTAGTGTGGTGGCCAGGGGCGTTACTTGAATTAAGGTAGAACGTACTCGCCGATGAGCTCCTCGATCACATCCTCTAGCGTCACAACGCCCAGGGCACCTCGGTCTTCACCTGGATATTCTGAAACCAATACCATGTGTGACTTGCCTTCTTGGAAAAAGTTCACAATGTCCAAGCAGCTAGTTTCGGGACGGGTTTCTGGTAATGTAGCCAAGGCAAAATCCCGCACAGGTTTGCAATCCTCAGGATCATAGGTGATCAACATCTTGACTAGAAGCATCCCAATGAAGTTCCTGCCATTGTCTGGAGCGTGGATAGGTATGCGAGAGTAACCCTGCGAAAGGATGAGGTTCATCATATCTTCGTTAAGGACGGTATCTGCGGACATGGTGAAAACATCCTCCATAGGCGTCATGATACTACCAACCGACTTGTCTTTAAGATCAAGGACAGCACTGATAATGGTGACCTCATCCGAATTCAGCTGTTCGCCTGCCTCTCCCAAAGTTTTGTGGAGGGTGACCAGTGTCTTCAATCCAGCCTTTTTATAGATGGTTCCATGGTCTTCACCCAATAGTTTGTCGAGAAGCTTGGCTACGGGCCAGGCAACAGGAGCCATAAGATACATGAGAGCCAACACGCAAGGAGCCATCCACGCACCGATTGGAAGACCATAGCGGACGCATATTGATTGGGGTACGATTTCACCGAAGATAACTGAATTGGTTTCAAAACAATCAGCGGAATCCTTGGGAGGGGGGGCAGAATACGATAGATAGGAGGGGGAAAATATCATGAAATAAAGAGAAGAAGGTCATTACCAATCAGAATGGTACTGCCCAATACGGCGGGCCATCCTCCACCGAGCGATCGGTCTAGAATAATGGGAAGAGTTTCATTTGTAATGACATTGCTGAGCAGAAGTGTTACAAGCACCCAATGTTTACCCCTCTTTAAAAGGCGTAGGACACTCGCAGCATTTTTTCGTTCGGAAAGGCTATCGCCCGATGTCTGGATAACTTGGAGATAAACTTCATCCTATGATTATTGCCAAGATTAGTGGTGGGGCTCCAAACTCGGCTTCCAAACGATGTCGAAGGTTCTCATACCTGGCCCATCAACGCGATGGTGAGGCCAGCGAACGCGCCGCCACTTAGAACGAGAGCAGCAGCTACACCAAGATAAAGCCATAAACTCGGATCGTCGGCTGGGAGCGGATCGACTTCATGTTCGCGGAGGAAAAGATGTTTGGTAGGAGCGGCGGAAGATAGGGAGAGATGCGAAAGTGTTAACATGAGGATTTTGCCTAGGCCAAGGACAATAGGCCGAATGGCCAAAGAGCGATTGGCCGGTATTGTCATCACCTAATATGGAAGAGAATGTGGGTAGGGGCGATTGCAAAGGAAAAAGAAGAAGAGAGAAAAAAAAAAAAAAAAGAAAAGAAAAAAAAAAAAAAGGAAGATGTAGAAGCGGAAAAAGAAAAACGAAAAGGAAAAAGGAAAGAACGACAATAAGGTGAAAAATAGAGGTTAGAGGGACATCATGCAAGCTTTATCACCAATGGGAAGTGGATAGGTCTTAGTGGGCACGGTGCGGGAGGGGGCAGCAGACAAGCTAGAGGTAATAAATTGGCGAATGGGGAGCAAAGCCCGCAGATAAATCAGAGGTAATAGATTGGCGAATGAAGAGTAAGGGAGTGGAGGCTGAAGAGGGCTGAGGATGACGGGAGAAGTGTAAGAGAAGTACGTAGATAGGGAGTTAAGTCTAAGCTGGGGGCTCCAAAATTTCTCCAAACTAGTTAAGAGTGAGTTAGTTGGTAATTTCTGCCGATGATGAAACGAGAGCCAGAAAACGTAATCAGATGACGGGAGGCGAAAACAAATAACGCCTTACTTTACATGTATGTATTAACTTATTGCAACCTATCAAGTAGGTCTTGATAATTCCCCAATTGACTGGGAGGGATCATAGGGGAAAAAAATGAAGATTAACCAAGGAGGGAAATCGTCTAATGGCTCTCCAGCTGCGCGGGGAGCTGTGGAGGTTGTAGTCTGTAAAATGAATATTGTGTCACGGGAGTCCACTGCAGCCTAAGGCACCCACAATAGAGATTATCATTTGTCACACATTTGCCTCAGGCGAGAATGAGAAATCTCTCAGAGATAATAATTAGCTGGAACCTTCGAGTCTCTCCCAATTTCTCCCCAACAACATTGGCCAATGGTGAATGACTCCAATCGAGATATTTAGGTGCCTACCTGGGTACATAATCCTGACTATCATGCATTCGCCATAAGTCGGTGTGTATGTGTTTCTGTGTGTGTGGGTTGGGGGGGGAGGAGGCTTCATGCCGACATCGGGCGGTGCCGTCATTTCTGTATCATAGTTTATTCGAACATTCCAATTTAACCCCTAGTGGATCTTTCCATCAAGAGTTATACTTTAAGCAGTAAACCATCCGAGTTAAAATAAATTCTCCTATTGACCTTTATATTACAAAAAGTATGTACTCCATAAGTATGGTTTGTGACTGTTTAAGTGGGACTGCCATTGAACTGCCCAATCTGCTGCATGCGGCTAGGTGTTGGAAGTCATGTATATTCCGCCTGTATTTTCAATGAGTAGCTCAACAGGAAGGTCAAAGAGGTATGTATATGCATGATTCCTGTTTGGTGAATGCTTGCATTGGTCGAAGGTCCAGATTGTCAAGGCAAGCAGATGCTATTCCCTATTTAGGACTAGGTAGGTTACTCCTATTTTCTTTCTGCAGAAGTGAATGAACACTTAACCTAAGAAGCTAAATATGACAATAGAAAGATCTTTAAATACTTCAAGGCACCTCGTAGTATGTGAGGTGTGAGGTACTCGCCGCCCCTGGTTGTTTGGTGATCTCATTGGATTTGCAAAAGATTAAGGCATTTTTGAGACATTCACCAATTGCTTCGACCTGGACGGAAACTTTTCCTCCTCCCAATAGCATACATACAGGCTTGTTTCTAAATCGTAACATGTTGATACTTATTTATAAAGCTTAGGCTTGCGCTAGGTATGAGACGGCAAGAAGAGCTATTATATGCCAAATAGTAACAGGAAATTTGTCCTCTCTGAGACTCTAAGAGCTTAGCTTTAAAGCCAAGTGGGGGAAGTGGATATTGTGAGGTTCAGGGATGTTACCCACACATTTTGTTTCGCAGAGTGGCTAGATGGCTTCCTGTGCTCAGACAAAGGCCAATGTTAATTTTCGAAGTTGTTTCTTCAACAAGTTACAACGCCCAGTGAAGCTCGGTTACGAAAGAGGTTGGAGATCATTCTTTTGCTTGTCCTGGGCAATGCAATGCAGGCAAATACTGCCGGAGCAAGACTTCAGCATGAAGCTCATTGAAGAGGGATAACATATCCTTGGCTGAAATAAGTGTCTAATATATTATAGTCTAGTATCCAATGAAAGTACTCCAATGGATCTAAGGTTCCAACAAAGAAGGAGAGATTTTAATGTTCTTTAAATTGATGTCTAATGCTGCTGCAACAACATCTCTTACAGAGAGTTGGGAGGAGATGGGCTATTCCTCCTATTGCTGGCTGCTTTGTTTGGCTTGGTTCATTTTGATTCTGCTTCTTTTTTGCTTTCATCATTTTTCTTTTGGGCAACTTAATGAATAAAGCAATCCTTGGCTTTCAAGATCTATAAAGCCCATTACAATAATACATTGCCTATCTATCTCCAGCCTTTCCATTGCGCTGAAGAATTAGGAGACTCTTTCACTTCGAGTCAATTTACATCCCATTCACTCTCGTCTGTCGAAATCAACAATTCACTACTGTTTCCTGCCAACACAACAATGGACTCTTTTGCCTGGCCTTTTACATACTCTTCCCTCCCCCCTCTCCTTCCTCCTTGTTCCCTCCAGAACAAGCTTCTTTACTGTCATCTCTTCTTCAAGAATCATTCCTAACAATCTCGACACACCATCTTATCATCCACTTCTTACCATCTTGAATCCTGTCTCTCTAGACTACTAGTGACGCCATGGTAACTACTCCAAAGCAGCCATCTCTTTCCAGCGAAGCCAATTCGATGGCCATAATTGCCTATGCTGAGTTGCTAGCCGGAGGAGATACGATATTTACTTTCCTGGTCCTCGTCTGTGTCTTGGTCGAATATCGAGATCTTTTTCTTCCCACCATTTTAGAGGCTGCCAGGCAGCTAGCCAATATCCTAGCTACTCTTTTTCGGCGTGGTGGGCTTCGCTCAGCTTACCATGTCATGAAAAAAAGGGCCATAATGTCGATCCTCCAGAGCCCCCTCGGGTATCCCGCGATGGCGACCTTGGACTGGTATTTTCCTCCCAATGACCCCTTGGTGACGATCTTCCGGCTGGGGATGTCAGTCGCTGGGGTGCTTATGACCTATTCTCGTCTCATTGTCCCAGGAATATGGTATCTTTCTGGTGTATCAACTGGCTTCCAGTTGACAGATTGGATGCACAGTGAATACTACCGAAAAGTACTTTACTGTCGCTACCCCGGGGATCGGCCATCCAAGGAGGCTGCTTATTGCACCGGGGAGCGAGCTGGAATTGACCTGCGCATGCGAATTGACGATGATTGGAAGACGTCCTGGCTCCTCGTGGATGAAATCCATCACATCCACATAATAGGAGTAGTCGTCGCCGGCGTTTTCTTTGTTTCTCTCTTTGCGTTCTTGTTCGACTTTTGGCTCATCGACGACACCGCACTACTCCCTCCCCATGAGCAGGCCGTACACAACTCGACAATAAGCAATACTTGTACAAAAGCACCCTGTTCTGACAAAAGTTTAGTCACACAAAAGGAAATCAATCTCCAAAATATCATCAAGCGATATCAGGATCTCATCAATCGGCAAGAGAAATGCTTAACGGCTAAATGCCATGAGATTAATACACTAAAACACGACGCAAAGCAAGCATGGGAAACGGTTCAAGCAACACAGGCCCATCATAACGCGATCGAAGAAATTAGAGCTCGTCTCTTCACCGAAAACACCAATCTTCGGCGTGAGCTCGCCCAAAAGGATTGCCAACTTACCACTGCCAAATCAAGACTAAAATTTGAGGAGGAGGAGGCCGCAGCAAATGCGCAAATACTGTCCAACAAAATCATTGAACTAGAACGACTCTTAGAAGAAATGTGCCAAGAGGAAGTCATTTCTCCAGACGAGATACATGCACTCAAAACCGAGCTTCAGGACCGCGGCAACCGACTCTCCTCCCTTCGACACGATCTTGCAGTCGCGCAAGATCGAGATGTGCAACTGAGAAATCAATATCAAAAGATCAGCGCTGAGTACCAGCAACTAACTCTGAAAAACGACGAGCTTGCTGCCCAAAAAGAAGATATCGCTAGTCATTTGTCACTTCTTCAGGCCTCATACAATGAGTTGTCACAACGATTTGAAAGCTCCAATCTCGCCAACCAGCAGACCCATGACCAGGTCCTTGCCCTTCAAAACGAGATCTTCTCGACCAGACTAGCAGCGACCGCTATAATTGAAGAAGCGCAAGAGGCCTCGCATCAAATCAATCAGCGGGAAAGAGCTCTCCAGCAGACCATGCAGGAGATTAAGAATGCTTGCGATATGACAATCGCGCAGGAGCGCGCTGAAGCAGACCGAGCACGGAAACAGGCCACCGAACTCTCAGAAGAGATCAAGGACATGCATACCAAGATTGGGTTGGCCATGAGGGATGCTCAACGGAGCCACGAACAGGCAACGACTGCTCAGCGAACAATTGAAATCCTCGAACTCCGGTTATCCAAATGGGAGATTCCGCAGCAGCAGATCCCGAAGCGCCAGACAGGAGATCCAGGATCAATTTCGACAGCCCTTGCGCAATGCAGAGTAGTTAACG
The DNA here is from genome assembly GCA_027569155.1 of Aspergillus haitiensis. Lineage (NCBI taxonomy): Eukaryota > Fungi > Ascomycota > Eurotiomycetes > Eurotiales > Aspergillaceae > Aspergillus > Aspergillus haitiensis. Next base: position 223,993 of record JAPDEO010000029.1, read on the forward strand.
CGCAGCAACAAGCCGAAATCAATGGTCTCCGACGCCGGCTCAACCAGTTGACAGAAAGGGAGCAAACCGGAGCGATGCCTCAGAAGAACCTGGACGAGCATGTAGAGAAACTGCGAGCCGTCTTAGAAAAGGAGCGCCGGGGACGGACAGATGACCGGATTCAGTGGGATAAGCGGACCCGGGAGCTGGAGGCAGAGAATCAAAAACTTCGGATCTCCTTGTCGAATGCTGAGGCTAGTTCGATGCGCCGTGGTGGTGGTGGAGGGAAGCGAAATCCCATACTTCGTTGATGTATTGTCATGTATCCATATCCATCCTGTTATTATAGCGTACATACGTTGATTTACGGCACCATAAGTAAATAAGGATCTAGCTTAACCTTGTGTATTATTTATATGTTTATTAATTCTATTGTTTAAGTTAATTAGTTAATTATAGAGTCGCTGGTATGGCCTCACAATACGCAAGCTATTATCGAGGGCAGGGTTTGACATGTAGGTATTGGCTTAGGTAGGTATAGAGGATCTTGCATCTAAGGTACCTTAGTCAGATTAATTTATGCATGGTTATTGTTTAATGATGCTTCAGCATTAAACCTCAAACACTACACGACATAGTAGATCTGGTATGTACATAATAAACGATCTGCATACTCCGTAGTCAAAAACTAAGGAGTCAGTTTTTACCGTGGGAACCGCTCTACCTCGGATGACTTCACAAGATTTCCCCGCACTGCTTTCCCCTCCCCTCCCCTCCTTCTTCAAGCTTCTCCGCGATCATTGGAAGGAACAACAAAAAAAAATAATAATATTTGGGTCATGATTTAGACTGAGACAATGAAGAAGTTTAGTTTGTTTCCTTGACTTTTTCGTCCGCTTGGTTAGGTATGGATGCGATGTTGGCCGGTCCCATGATAGATATCTGCTGTACCTAGGTAGATACCTATGTCGAGCTTGCTTGCTTGCTTGCTTGCTACCGACCTATAGTTAGGTACGGTACCAGTAGGTGTGGTAAGGTAGATACCTTAGGCATGATGTATAGGTAGGTAGGTATGAAAGGTATACCCGAGGTGAAGGCGACCCAAGTTTGCCGCCCCCTCCTCAGAGCTAGTGGACCGTATGTACTGTATGGAGCTCCCCTAGCATAGCCTAGCATGCTAACCTAGGGAGGTACGGTAGGTAAGGTATCTATCTTCCCCCCCCCCCTATCTATGTTCTCTATTAGGGCTAAGCGCCACAATATGTCTGGGTCCGGGCTGGTTAGCTAGCTCTTGGTGAAGAGGGGAGAGGGATCTGTTTTAATCTGGGAACCTACCTAGGTACGCATTAATATATAAAGTTATTTAGACTAGATATCTACCTACCTTCCTCCCTCGATCCTTTTCATTGTCGCGCAAAAATAATTGAATCTCCCCCTCCCTCCCTCCTTTTCCATCATTCGCATAAACATAAAACACGACTGATTGGCCAGCGGACCCTCCCCCGACGAACCGGCTAGCTTATATATAGTATCTATACACTTTGCGAATAATGACGGGTCGGGTGCGTCTGGATGCCCCAGTGGGCAACCAGGACTATACGAATGCTGCTGTGGTCATTATCGGCGCGGGTATTTCAGGTATGGAAATATATCATATCGGTTGAGTGAGCGCAGTGACGAGGGAGAGATGAGGTAAAAAAAGAAAAAAAAAACTAACCTCCCTCGCTCTATAGGCATGTGCATGGCGATCGATCTGATCAAGCGAAACAAATGCCACAACTTTGTGATTCTGGAGAAGAGCAGCGGTGTGGGTGGAACTTGGCATGATAATAAATATCCTGGCTGTTGCTGTGATGGTATGTATTTTTGCCCTACGCTTCTTCGTCTTTTTTTTTTTTTTTTTTTCTCTTTCACTTGTTGTATCTGGCTTCATTGATTTATGGAAAGAGTTGATATCCTAATGTGGTTCTTGGCGCAGTGTTAAGTATTCTCTACAGCTACTCGTTCGAGCAAAATTCTAGATGGACAAGAGAGTATCCTGGACAGGAGGAATTGCTGGTTGGTTTCGCCCGTCAACGACTCGTGTCAACTGGCGCTTTTAGTGGCTGACCACTCTGTCGATCCATATTAGAATTACCTTATCCGTGTGGCTGAGAAGTACGGACTCTACAAATACATCCGATTCAACTCCGAGGTACAGGAGGCACGATGGGATGACAAGGAGATGAAGTGGAAGGTCAGCGTCGCCGTCTCTGGGGAGAAGGATAGCCAGTTCGGAAGCACCTATACGCTCACTTCAGATTTCTTGGTGTCGGCTGTTGGCCAGTTGAACTTGCCCCGCGAGCCCGAGATCCCCGGTCTGAGAGATTTTCGTGGAAAGCTGATGCATTCTGCCCGGTGGGATTGGACCTATAATTTCGACAAGAAGAGAATTGCTATCATTGGAAATGGGGCGACAGCCGCTCAGATCGTACCTGAGGTCGCCAAAACTGCCTCCCATCTCACCGTCTACCAAAGGACGCCAAACTGGGTGATCCCGCGCTACGACACTGCGATCTCGTCCCTGCAGCAAGCGCTCTTGACCTACACTCCGGGGTTGCGCGCACGGAAGCGTGCTCTGGCTATGGACTACCGCGAGAGCTTCCATGCCGCCGTTAGTGATGCGAAGTCGTCCTTTGCCCAGGAGATCCGGGATTGGTGCGCTGAAGGCCTGCGGACACAGTTGGCGAATAAGCCCGAATTGTGGGAGAAACTCACCCCTAACTACTCTCCCGGATGCAAGAGAGTGATTATCTCGGATGACTATTATCCCGCACTGAGCCAGGATAATGTTGACTTGGAAACTCGACGGATATCGCGGATCACTGAGACCGGTATCGAGGTTGAAGGTGGTGCATCGGAGGAGTTTGATCTGATTATCCTGGCAACCGGGTTCAAAACAGTGGAGTTTATGTATCCAATCCAAGTCTATGGCTCCAATGGTCGGCCGCTATCGGACATCTGGAAGGATGGAGCCTCCGCCTTCTACGGCGTTACCGTGGAGGACCTGCCAAATTTTGGCATGTTTTATGGCCCCAACACCAACCTTGGTTAGTAGTACCTTCTCTTGGGAGGGTGGGTGATTTCCTTCGGATGAACTTTTGTCTAACCTGACTGTAGGCCACAACTCCATCATCCTCATGATCGAAGCTCAATCCAGATATCTGAATACCCTCGTCGGCGAGGTGTTGCAGGCTCGTCAACAGGGCAAGAGTCTCGCCCTGAAACCGGAACCCAACACGTTCCAGGAGTATAACCGTGAACTCCAGGAGGTTTTGACGAGGAGTAGCTTCGCCGATGCGAACTGCAATAGTTGGTACAAGACGGACGAGGGCAAGATCACGAACAATTGGTCTGGTACCGTGGTTGATTACCAGCGCCATCTATCCAAGGTGAATTGGGCAGACTATGTAGCGGACGGCACCGGGAAGGGCGCTATCGAGAACAAGAAGACGACTCATGTGGGACGGGTCCGAGAGGAAACCTATCTGAGTAATAGCTCCTTGGTGTGGACGGCGGTTAGTGTGCTCGCTGTTGCTGGCGGAGTTCTCCTCCGCGGGTCTAGTATTCTGCGCGCTCGTTAAGGAGTCGTCCAGTCGTGGGGACGTATTTTGCATAGGCATAGATATTTTCCTGCCCGTCGGGGTGGTTCATCCTCCTCGGATGGTTAGTGAGCGAGTGACTTGAAGCTATTCGCGGGAGGCGTTCACTACTGTGTAATAATCAACCAATTTTGAGTTTTCGTGTCGATATTGTGCATCACCAAAATATCAGTCTAATTATTGTTGAGCGGTATAGAGAGCTGTCGCTTGCTTGCTTGTTTATTTATTATTATTTATTTGGTATTCTTGATTACCATTATGACATCATCGGACCCAAGAGAGGACAGACAGGGCTGAAACATGCCCAACATTCCTCACATTGACATACATGGAACTCCTCCATTTTGTTGGGTCTGAAAGACAATCATGACCATATCTGGGATAAAAATGTGATTAAAAATGGGGAATTCCACATCCACCCAAGACGATCGGGAATGAAAGCTTAATTATTCATCCAGGGTGATTTAGTTCCTCCGTTCTTCGACACAATACACACACACGTCTTTAGACTTCCCAAAATCATTTTGAAGCCGACCAGTAGATGGCGTTGTCGTCCACGTTCCCAGTACCTAAGGTTGTAGTCGGAGGAAGTAAGCAACCAACAACGACACCCCTTTTTTTCTGTCAGCGTCTTAATTAATTCCTCCCCCCAAAAATTAATTTAATCAAGTGTTGCTCTAGTGAGTTTAGTCGACACTGGTTGGTTCCTGGCAAGTCTGAAACGGGCCAATTGTCGTTCTACCACGGACGATAACTCCTCACTAGCCAGGGACTAGTGAATGTTCTCCCTCTCTTCGTCTCGGCGGGCCAGTTCGTGTCCAAGCGATGGCGCCCCTTCATCTCGGTTTCAGACGTAGTAAGAATTCTTAGGTAACTACTAGTAGGAGGAGGAGTAACTAACTGTCACTCCGGTCGCTGTCCCTGTCACTGTCACTGTCACTGTCCATCGTTTTTTTTTTTTTCTTTTTCGGCCGCCATCAGGGTCTCACTACTCTCTCTGTACATAATCCACTCCCTTTCTCTCTTCCACATTCCTTAACTTCCACTGACTGTGACACTCTTTTTGTCTGTTAAACATATCCTCATTGCTAAGAAGAAGAAGATCCACTCCTTTTGATAGCCCTGCCCCTCTCTTTGTGTTTCACGCTCATTGTAACCCTCGTTCGACGTCTTGTGTTCCCCACGGAAGATCCCTCTTAGCGACAAAAGACAATACGCGCCAACCCTCTACCCCTACCTTGGCAACCAACCCACTTCCATTCATAACTTCAAGAGAAAACAAATTCCTGCAGTTGGAACCTCACCTCTGTCTGGCCTATCTGACAATCCTCAGGACATGGCGCGTAGCTGATCCCCGACTGGCTTCACTTGCGACCTCCTGAAACTCAAGAGCGCCTAAGTCACAGCTATGCGCCTGTGAAAGGTTGCCAGCCGCCCCATCATTCTTACCACGTTTGTCGCTCTTTAAGAATTAGAGTTGATCTCTTCTCTCCTCTATCTCGAGTCTCGTTTTAAGAGACCGCCTCGTTCTCTAACCTTTGTCGACTGCTTTGCGATTGCGACTTCGACCCGGCTGGACCGACGAAGTCAGAGTTCCGATCACTGGAACCCACGCTCGTTTCTTTCTTTCCTGGTACCCTACGTTCCTCCTAAGTCCCCTTTCCTCGAGCCCTGGCAGGACCAGACACTTGAATGAAAATGCCTTGCTGTGGAGACCGAGAAAAGGGAGGCCCTGTGTCCTTGGACGAACAATGGGACTACATTGTAAGCTGGACCTTGTCCCTGTTCTCTGATTGTCTGGTTGCCCTATTAATCAAATGCCCTCGGTTGTAGAATTTAGATGACTTCAAATCGGAGTCCTGTCTAACCCCATTTTCTTATTTCTTTCTATGGGTATTTCTACTTGTTTCCATAGCTGTCTATGCGGTAGACACTTTCACAGCTGTCACCTTGCTCGCCTTTTCGCGGTGGGCCGGTCAGATCGAACCGAAGATTCCTTTCCGGATTTCGCGATGGATCTTCGCCGTCTGCATTTTTATTTCATTTGCGCTCTTGGCGTATCGAATGATCCACGCCATTCGCGCAATACGCTCCGGCAGTATCGCCCAGAACTACCTGAATTCGCTTGCTGCTCGTATTCAAAGCTTCCGTATCGGGGGTCGCGGCCGTGGGTGGAGAAGGTTTTTGGTATTTGCCGAGCTCACCAGTAGTAAGAAGGGCGCTGAATATGTGGCTTTGTTCGCGTATTTCTCGTTTGAAAGTATGAGAGTACCCCGTCAGGTGTTTATTTTCTTTCTATAGCATCTCTATTAACGGCACTCCAGGCTGGCTCAATACTATTTTTGCGGATGGACCACGACAAGTTGTCAACGCGATCACCCTCTATTCGGTCATGCAAATGGATCTGCTGAAGCATGCAGCCGACGACGATAGACCAGCAATCCTGCAGTTTTTCGATAATGTAAGGATCCTGGCGGAAGAAAACAACCTCCGAGCCTTGGTCTTATTCGGTATGACCTTTACGCTGGTCATCTGGGTGTTATCCATCATCAAACTTGCACTTGCAGTCGTTCTCTACCTGATCTTTTTGTTCCACCATATTCCTGCCGAAGATGGTACACTCACCGCATATTGTCGGCGGAAAATCAACACCCGACTCAAGCGCATTGTCGACGTCAAGGTCAACAAGGCGTTGGCCAAAGGTATAGTATTGCGAGACCAAAAACCAGCCAATCCTGTTGGCATTGACCGGAAGCCCACATTGCCCACATTCGAGAGCGATGACAAGATGCCAATTGTCTCGGCAATCTCGCGTACTACAACTCAAACTTCCTTGGGCACTCTTCCACCGTACGCGTCGCGCCCTGGAACGGCACCACTCGAGCGTCAACCCACACTGCCGAGCTTGGGTTCCTCTTTCGAGAAGCCACCATTGAGTAGGACAGTAACTCAGTCATCGAGCTATACCGATCTGTCTGGGACAACAGCGGTTTCGGGATACAGTCCACTCGACCGATCATCTCCAGCACCGCCAGTTCCCCCACTCCCGGGGAATATCCCCATGCATATGAGCCGTTCGCAGACGCCAATGTCTAGGTCAAACTCTAATTTTACGCAAGCCCGCGGTCCACCCACCCGCATGGGTTCTGCAGCTGAATTGCAGGAATATGGAGAAAGGCAAGATCTCTACGCTACTGATGACTTTTTTGTGCCTAGAAATGGCACACCTGCTTCGCTCCCTTCAACCCGTGGCCCCCCTACTCGCATGAACTCGGCTGCTGAATCTCGGGAAAGGTACGATCCGTATGCTACAAATGGTTTCTCTGATTCGAGAAATGGAATGCCTTTCCGCCCGACTGTTGACCCATATACACGAAATATGACTCCTGGAGCCCCCACTCCTTCGTCACAGGATAGCTATACTTCACGTTCATTTACACCAGGCAGTCAAAACATGTACCGAGGTTCACCAGCCCAGTCAAATGACGATCGGGCCATGAGAACATTCTCCCCTGTTAGTACAAGAGGGACCCCTGGGCCACAGAGGGATTATGCGGCGTATAGCAATCTGGAGAGAAACACCCCCGCGCCGTCTGCTGGACCGGGCTATTATCGGCCTGACGAGAATAGTGGAACGCCTCCCCCTGCACCTGCATACGCCCCCCGAACATACACTCCTCAGCCACAATCGCATCGCCAAGATTATATTTAGCTTCTCTTCGACCACGGATGGCGGTGCCAATCCATTCTTAGATTTTAGGCAGGCGCCGTAAGTCATAATTTAATGATAACCCCCGGAAGAGCTGGCTCTATCTTCTGTGATGAGCGACTTAGTGTCTGGAATGTTTTCACAATACCCCCCCCCCCTCGTCTTCAAGCACTTGGAATCTTGGAATTATCTCCGGTATCGATGTGGGCTGAGCAGGACTTTTGGAGCCGTCGATAGATAGATGTAATAAGATCAAAATATCCAATGTAAAAAATCTTTTGCCGCCGATGTTGAATTATTTAAGAGAGCCTTCCAAAAAAGAACAAAAGAAATTGGCATCTGGGGAGGATGGAATAAAGCTGAATGGTCTGACCGCCTTCTGTAATTACCCCGAAAGAACATCCAAGGGAAACTCCTTTTCCGCCTCAAGTCTCACTTTGCTTCGCTGTCTTTCTCTCCGTATTCTTGGATTCTAGCTCGGTTTGTTCAATCTTAATCTGCAGGTTCTACTTTTGCAGTATGAACTCAATTCCTCCGTGAAACACCCGTCCCCTGTATCGCGTTGCACAACCACCGCATTCGTTCCCGCATGGACGTCATTCTTCCTCTCAGAAAGGAGGTACCTCGCTCAGAGCACCGCGGCCGGCCTGCTGATCATGATCGCGAAACCCAACCGTCCTCTCGATCCCTTAACGGTGACTCTCAACCTATAATGCCGTCGATGGATGGGCAACACAATAGCTCCGAAAAGCGACGGGTCGAAACCGTGAAAGGAGCCGTCCGGAGCCCCGAGAACGACACCACCTCCGCACAATCTGGTGCATCCTCGTCGATGTCTAATGGGGTGGCCAGCAGCTCTAGTCGGAAGAAAATACATAATGGGAACGGGGGTTTTAATTCGGACGGAATCGGGGCTGGGGACCGGACTCCACGTCGGGAGTCTCGTGAGGACAGGAAAGGTGGCCACTTCTCTTTGGCATCGGAAAACGCCCTAGGTTTCGTCCTAGAGCATACACAGGAAAGCTCTACGGCTCACCCCGGCTCAGAGCCTCGAACCACTCACCGGACCTCCCTAGTAGATGTCGTGGAGGGCGCTGAGGCTGCAGCTACTCTCCGTCGGCTGGCCCGAGAGACATCTCCCATACGCAATCAAGACAAAGATAAGGAGCGGGAACGAGTCCTGAAGCTCTCTCCCACAAAAATTCAGGAATTGACATCTTCGCCCCAGTCTATTCCGTGTCGTGTCATACCGACAGACTGGGATCAGGGAGGACCAGGGCGGAGAGTCATCTCAGACGGGGTACTCACTAGTACCGGCACCCAAATAGAGTCGGATGGGTCGGGACTGCCCATAGGAGAGGCAAGGTATCCGGATGAAAATACAAGACGGTCTAGTAAGGAAATACCTAGTCTCGAGGGACCAGCGCCTTTGAAGTCACCTTCCACAACCAGCCGAAGTCGCCCGCAGGTGAATCGCGCGGTTTCTACACCCCAGTCTGCACGACGCGCGACCATGGCTGGAAACAGCAGTGAACGCTTAGCGCAAACATGGGCATCTCGAACCAAGGTGGAACGTCCATCGGTGAATCGCGAGATCGACTCAAAACACCATGATCCTCTACCTATCCCACCAGCCGAGCCACCTTTGCCATCTCCATTGCCACAGAATATTCCCCTGCCGCCCCTATCGATTCCCACATACTTGCAACTAGAGCTTGCATCTGGAAGACCCTCTCCGTTGTACATCCACCGCGCTGCGATGAGTGATTTTCCATACGAATCATCCCGTGTCAAGCTTGAACGGCTGATGAACTTCCTGAAACTCCCTCATTCTTTAGAACAAGTCTTGTGGTTCGGCATTCTTGCATGCTTGGACGCTTGGCTATATTCTTTCACAATCCTACCCCTTCGATTTATAAAAGCTGTGTATATTCTACTGGAGTCATGGATGGTAAATTTAGGCGTTGAGGCTCGGTTTTTAGTCGGTTTTATCGCAAAGGGGATCGGACGAGTCTGGCGTCGACGGAACCGGGCGCCCTCGGTGTCATCATCAGTTTCAGAGACCCCTCCAGGGGAACGGGATTTCCGAACGCCTGTGAAGCCACCGGAGCAGCGCAGACGACATCGTGCAGATACTCATCATCGGGGCCCCCATCGGAGGCAGAAGTCTATACCATCTGCACTCCTCCCTGATGACAAGGCTGATATCCTCAAGGGATTGCTCATGATCGCCACCTGCTCTATACTAATGTACTTTGATGCTAGCCGGATGTACCATTGGATCCGTGGTCAAGCGGCAATCAAGTTATACGTGATTTACAATGTGTTAGAAGTCGGAGACCGCCTATTCGCTGCCATTGGTCAGGATGTCCTCGAATGTCTATTCTCGCGGGAGGCGCTGGAACGTCGCCCAGATGGACGCAGCAAGGTTTTCCGTCCTTTTGGACTATTTCTGCTAGCGTTGGCCTATACCGTTATCCATTCTACCGCTCTTTTCTACCAAGTTATGACGCTCAATGTGGCAGTGAACTCATATTCCAATGCTCTCATCACGCTACTACTCTCGAACCAATTTGTCGAGATTAAGTCAACCGTCTTCAAGAAGTTTGAGAAGGAAAATCTCTTCCAGCTCACGTGCGCAGACGTCGTAGAACGGTTTCAACTTTGGCTCATGCTTACCATCATCGCATCACGGAACATTGTTGAGACAGGTGCATTCCAGTTCGGAAGTAGTCTGATCAGCGCCAGTTTAAGCGGCAGTCAGGGGTCTACTCGAACCAACAGCACCCCCCTCTCGACCCCCCCGCGGTCGTCAACTTCCATTCTCCCGCAGGCCTTCACCCTAGTGCCGTCATCCTTGATTTCCTCTTTTAGCAATGTCCACTCCTTCCTCCCAGCCTTAGCTCAGGTCCTTGGGCCGTTCCTCGTCGTCCTTGGCTCTGAAATGTTGGTTGACTGGCTCAAGCATGCCTACATCAACAAGTTTAATAACTATCGGCCAGCCATCTACGGCCGCTTCCTCGATATTCTCGCAAAGGACTACTACACCAACGCCTTTGGAGACCCGAACCTGACTCGCCGCCTTGGGCTTCCTGTCATCCCGCTTTCATGCCTCTTCTTTCGCGTCTCAATACAGACCTATCATATGCTTCTGGCTGCCCTCCTTCCTCAATCACCTCCTTCCACATCGTCGTCATTCGCATCCTCAATTGCTGAAACAACCTCGCTTTCCACAATCCACAACCACTATGCCGCTAGTGGAGCCCCGCTTCCCTCCTCACAACCCTTCACGTTCGCAACGCTCCCCGCTCACGCCGAAACGTTCGTCCGCCAAGTCCTTGCCAATGCAATCCCATCGCCAGCCCAGTCGGTATATATCTTCACCATTGTCCTGATTTTAACTGGATTCGTCCTCCTACTTATTTTGAAACTCCTTCTCGGTATACTCCTTCTTACCATTGCTCGGTCCCGTTACAAAGCCATGAAGCAAAGGGAGGCTGAATCGTCCAACCCTGCCCCTTCTTCGAATATAGGAGCACCTACTTCTACGTCTGCGTCTGCATCCTCATCAACGGCATTGTCTTCCGGTGTTTCCGTTGAAAACAGTAACAACGCCCCACGTGCTCGTGGCTTTGTGGTTGAAGGCAGCCGACGTGCAGGTGGATGGGGTATGATTGAAGTGAATGAAGATCACCGACGGTGGATCTACGGGGATGACCCTGAAGGGTTGAAGAAACTTAAAGATAAAGAGAAGGAAAGGGAGAAAAGCTCCCGCAGTGAGGAATTGCGTCTAGATCATGTGCAACGGTATGAAATGGCGGCGAAACGTATTTGGTGACCGATCTCCATTTTCACTGTTGATTATTATGCTCGACTCTTTTTCCTGCTTCTAGTTGTATCATATTCCCTTTTTTTTTCTTTTTTCTTTTTTTTTTACGCAAGGAGAGAAAGGATGAAAAAAAAAAAAGTTTTCGCCCACTCCGTGGGGGTGAGAGGAATTTGTATAGTGTAACTTAATCCAATCCAATCACTGACCACTGTACCCTTGACCACTATAAATCCATCCCAGCTAGTAATCTTCCACACAGCCATGGTGCTCAAATTGTAGCCAAACGGAAGGTGTCTCGCTCACATTAGGCGCGCTCCACCACTCCGTTGAGGTTGAGATAAAGCGAAGAGCATAAGTTAAATGGATCTTTGTTTAGTGGTACAAGAGTATTCCAATCAACTGGGTACTTCCAATCACACTCGTGTGTGTTGAGAACGATTCCAGCATCGATGCCACACCACACAGCCAAGAGTGAGAGAGAGAGAGAGAGAAATATATGTCGGTCGTCCACCAAAGGCATAAGAAGAGAAAATTAAGAGTACTATAAAAAAAAATACGTACTACTACTACTATAGCTATAGGTGTGAAAGAAATGAATGACTCAACTTCTTTCCTGCATAATCTTACCTACTTACTAGATGTGGCAGCACAACTGTAATTCTTAGAGGATAGTTCATTTACCCTTCTTTATTTTTTCTGTTTTTCTTCGGTTCTTTCTGCTACGAGCAGCCGCTGGGCCCCAAAAAAAAAAAAGAAAAAGACAGCGCAGTATAGAGTAAGTAAGTAGGTATTTTCCCCATGGGCGGTAGCATAGATTCCTAGGACTCTGGTTGACTACGGTACCTACATACCTACCTACCTACCTACTTAGCTTATTTGTGCTGCATTATGTACTGATTTCCACAGCTTAATCATTTAATTAATGCTTATGAGTGTTTTCAAAGACAAGTCATATCAGATGTCATTACATGCTCATGATAGGTGAATCAGAAATCACAGACCGTTGAAAAGTAGAAGGATAGATGACTTTCAATAAAATGTGGCCTGAAGGGATATAGATGTGTTCTACTTTGGGGCAATCCATTCTATTTTTCTTTTGGTCGCATAGGTTGCGCCGTATCCCATAAATCAAATACATAAATTCTAAATATATTCCGCTAGGTTGAAGAAAAATAACAAATAAATTTGACACTAATAGTCCACATTAATACCTCTCTGGCAAGCGGGAAAATACGTAGCTGAAAATCTCTCGGCTTTTATATAGGTTTTCTACGCGTAGTCGCTCGTTGTACAGATGCGCATTGTCACTAGCCTGGCCGCAGGGAAGATTGGCTGCGGGTGCCGAGAAGACCTTCTCGAGAAACCTGATGGTGGGAATCGAGCCACCTTCGCGGATGTACATCGGCCGTACACCGGCTTTGCTTGGGGCTCCCTCGATGGTAGTCGTCGACGAAGGCGACGATGTTGCGTGAAGGCCAGGTTCTGAGGAGGGATTAGCGGACCCTTCTGGTGCCCGTGGCCCTGGCTGGCTTGTAAGCGTTGATGTTGTTGGCACTGTCATGCTTGGGTTAGACCGCTTGCGCGTCGCCGACTTATCAGCCGAGGATGTTGTGGTAGACATAATGATACGGTCAATACGCGATGCTAAGCTCTCGTCAGAATCCTGTCTTCGGAGTTCAGTTGTACGGCCGTCCTTTGCGCCCTGCGGACTAGCCGTGCGTTCAACGAGCGTACGCTCAATTGGAGGATACTGATGTTTTTGGTCTTGACGAGCGGGGGTCCAGGCTGCCGTAATTGCCTCAGCGAGTGTTTCGAATATCTCGTTGTCTGGATCCCCCAGCCAAGGATCCGATGTACCAGTGATCTCCACTGTCAGATCATTTTGTGACTCAAGCCGATCAAATTGCTCTTGGGCATACATTGTTAGTGCCGCTGCTACATCGTCGGCCTCTTGGTTCGGGACAAGACGGATTGAGAGGCTTGCTTTGGCCTTTCCTGATATAGTCGTACCAGCAGTCTTACTGCTTCCCGGTACCTCAACTGAGTGAATGGTAAGAGACGGCTCTCGCCACCGGTGCATTAGTGAGTTAATCAAAGCATCGCAGTCCTTGATTTGCGGGTGCCGTTGAAGAAGTATTTGAGCGATGGTGCTGTATCTCTCTCTCTCGGCATCAGTCAACGGTAATACCGGATCCTGAAACCCAGGAAGGTTAATTCGGCCCTTAGGCCCAATAAGGGTACCCAAGAGCATGGTTAAATCCTTCAAAGGTTCATCGAGCAATGCGCTCCCATCAATACCGCTATGAAGATCCGGGTGGTCGCTTTTGACAATCAAGTTTGCATTTACGACTCCTCGAAGACCATATGTGAGACAGGGATTGTAGTCATCCAGCCAATAACTATTTGCCAACAAGACCCAGTCCACAGGCCCAATCAGGGCCTTATGCTTGCGGACAGTTTCATGGAAACCCTGGGATCCTGATTCTTCTTCGCCCTCTATAAGGAAAACAACGTTGCAGCGCAGGGCTTTCTGTCTTGCTAGGTCGGCGGCAGCATACAAGGCCGCGAGGATCGGTCCTTTGTTGTCAGAGACACCGCGGCCATACAAGAAACCGTCCATAGAAGTCAGCTGGTATGGGTCTGTCTTCCATTTTTGTCGGTTGGCATCTGCACCGACCACATCATAGTGTCCGTAAAACAGAATAGTTTTATCGACCTTGTTAGCCGATGTTGGGCTGAAACGAGCATACACAATTGGATTTGTGTCTTCGCCTGTGGGCAAAAGTTTTGTTTTGGCTCCCAAGTAGATGCAATGCCGACGAAGGAACGCTGCTCCTTGGTTACATTCTCCGGCAAATTTTGGGCTGGCAGATATAGTCTTGAACGCAACAAATTTTGCTAGGCAGCTAACCATTTCGTCTAATGCATATTAATCAGCAAACAATCTTCTAAAAGCACAGATATTCCGGTGGATACAACCACTTACCATTATTGATTGGCGGGAGCTCATTTGCAGTAGCAGACACTTCTGTCAAATCCCAGATACCAACGGTGTTGTCATTTCCTCCTGTAGCGTAAATGTTTCGGTCCTTGAACCGACCAGCCGCAGATGCTAGCATTGTACCCTTGTGAGCGGTCCAGCTCCCAACTTCCTCAAACCTAGAGTTGAATTTCTAGTTGCGTGAGGTTCTCAGCAAGAGTTTTCGACCTGTGAAGTCCATGAAAAGGGAAGCGCCATACCTTTACAATTCCATTAGAGTCTCCACACACTGCCACCCCATGGATAATATCTACTGCCCACAAGTCACCTGTATGTGCAGTGATCCGTTTCACGAGCTGGTGTGAATCCAGATTCCAGATGTTTAGCGCACCCCCGGCAAGACCACAATAGAGGAAAGATCCATCAACCGCAATAGAAAGTACGGGATCCGTGTTCTGAAGTTTTGCCATTTGTGTAGGAACCATGTCGGCCTTGTGCTTTTCTAGGCGCCATAATTTGACGACACCATCGCCAGCGCCCGTTAGAAGAACTTCTTCATCTGGCGAGGACTCAACTAGGCCCCGGACTAGCATCATGGTGTATATGTAACCATGATGAGAAAATAATTTATGGTAATCACGCCTAAAGGTGAGCACCTGGCCGCCATGCGAATGGGCATCCTCAGAGTTTGCGTCCGGCCTGGGGGCGCGGGTGCCATCCGGACCTCGCGAGTCAAAGAATCTATGGGTCCGTTTAGACAGCTGAGCAGCGGAGTGCTGGATAGACCCTGCACCAGTTTGGGAAATGTTGCACCACTTAGGAGCATATTAGCATTGAAAGGCGAAGAATCATTGCCAGTTATAAAGGGAGCGATGGACTTACTTGAATACTCGTGTTTTGCCCTCCACAATAGATAGTGTTTAAGCTCGATGAGTAAGCGACAGCAAAGAGATCGCCTACATCATGATGGGAATGAATAGAGTACAGCCTCTCAAAGGTTCTAGTTGACCAAACCTAGAAAAGATTAATTTCAGTCGAGCGTGGGGCTGGAAAGTTCTCCTACATTGACGACGGAATCACCTCCACTAGAGAAGAGAAGATTTCCATCCTCAGAGAGAAAGAGGTCAAGGACACTCTCTTGGTGCGCATGCACTGAAAGAACTAGATCGAAAGTCTCAAGTGACCAAGCCTATAAATGAATGAGTACCTGAGCATCCTCTATTTGGTAGGCATGAGTCACATACAACAATGTCTCCTCCCTGAAGGCCAGCGAAGACGCAATCATCGTCAACTACTAAGGCCAAAACGGACCGACTGGCTTGAACCCGATGTCCAATGCCACACTCAATCTGGGATTTCAAATGACTGGAGCCACCATTGGAGGCGAGATGTGCTGTCAGAGCAGGTGGGTCGGATTCCCAAGCTTTCGTTTGGTCATCAATTTCCGACGTGCTATCAGACTCGACGAGTACTGTATGATCCATTGTAGCCTCAGTCTATGCTCTTTTTCTCTTCTTCTTTTTCTTTTTGTTTGTTTATTATTATTATAACAATAACAAGCTTGAAACAAGGAAAATAATGAAAAGGGGAGATGTAGAGACAAAAGTAAAAGAAAGAGGTAATAATAGATAATGAGTGTAGAAACGGTATGGTCCACGTGATCTGTCCTTTTTTTTTTTCAATCGCCCAGGGTTTCTCCGTGCTTGTGGGGGAAGAAAAGGTTGGGAAAGAGAGGATTCAAGGTCTATGCCGTGTAATTCTACCATACATAGACAGGCAATAATTATATTTGCCCAGTCCTCAGCTTTCAATGTCGTGATCTTCCTTGATGGTGATGAGATGGACAACCTGGTAAAAAAAAAAAGAAAGGAAGGATTGTAACCACAAAAGTGTGGCGGTGCGGCTAGAAAATGCAAATTCACCCCCAAACCCAGTGACTGTCAGTCACGATTGTCTTTTCCCTTCTTGACTCACCTGGTCGCGTTCGGTCAGGATGTTTCCAGCAACAGTTTTGTCTGGTTTGAGTTAGCAATCCTCTTTTACTCAAATTTGGATCTTCTTCTTAAATATACATATACTTGAGAGGATATTATGGGTGGTTTCGATCTTGTACTTACCTTGGTTCCCAAAGTAAACGAGCCAACAAAGACTCAGTCGTGCATTGAGACATGGTAATTTATGATGTTTGATAAAAGTCCCATCAAAGTGAGAGGTTAATACTTCTAGGCGACAAAGAGCAGTGTGGTTAAATCAGAGAAATCCGGATTGGATACAATTAGAATAGTAGAAGGGGATGGTAAGAGTTTCTTTGCCCGTCGAAGGTATGGACAAGAAAAGATGGATATGTCGAAGAGTGGTCGGCAAATCGTCTGTTTCTCATGTTCAAGTCTAAAAGGACGTGCATTTATGTCGACAACAAGATCAGTCCAACAAATAAATACCCACTACCCAACTAGTCTAGCACTTCTATCTACCTCTTTATTCAAAGAGCTTGTCAGGGGATTCTACTAGCCAAGGAGAGCCGACATGGTTTCTCTACTCGTGTGTAACTTCACCTACATTCGGGTCGCTTTGCAGGTCTCAGGCTCCATCCACCTCTTATCAATAATAATAACAACAAGAACAATAATAAAAATAAAAGGTGCGAAAGAAATCCGGAAGAGCTCGCGGCTTCCCCGAATCAAAAGGGCCATGGATAGCAAGGTAGGTTTTGTTCACAATGTTGGTGCGTCTCATCTGACTCACCCTCATCAATAACTAAAAAAACTACTTTTGTGATAGATAGAGTGATTGGAGTATGTATCGTAAGGTACCTACGGGACCAAGCGGTCACACCGACTACTGTGATAGTGTTCTTTCATCCAATAACAGCCTACCTAGAGCAGGTATCAACTCACTCTAAAGGCAGTCAGTATAATATATGATGTATTGTCCGACTCCTTGCTTGGTTTAGGGTAACAAAGTCTCGGACTATAGTCATTACTCCATAAGAATATCCAAATGAAGACAAGCACTTTTATTTTTTTTTCTTTTTTTCTAAACGCCGTCTAGTCCCGTAATTGGCTAACACATGGGCACTCAGCTTGCTAAGGTAGGTAGATTGGGATGTTATTAAATCTACTTCCAATGTTGTTTACATTTCATTCTGATTATGTGAAATGCATCATGCAGTTAGATTAATAGAGAAGTGTAGTGTAGGCTAGGCATAGATATCGCCTTTTCTACATGATATTGCGAATTACCCCTTTCCCAAGCGAGGGATTATTAACTTTCTAGTTTTAACATCATAAAGAAAAGAGAATAAGAGCGTCCTCTATTCTACTTCTGTCTTTATATCGTGACTTAGTAGCATGAGCTTTACGACCAAGTCTGATAAGTGGTTTTCCATGGTATTAATGGTTTGATATAGAGTACCATACATCCCGTTTACAAGCCACAAAACTAACGTCTCAGAGGAACCTAGTTTTGCTGGCTAGATGCTATTTATGCGCTTATTTCTTGCCAGAGGATGAGAATCCATAAAATACCCAGTTAGTAGTGATTCAACGATTCCAGAACAGCAACTATCTATAGCTTCAGGCTGCTTCCGTATGATCAGTAACACAGAGGGAGAAGTCGTTTTGATATGAAATCCAGATCGTGATACCGAGAATACCCAGACCTTGCTCAGAATAACTATCTCTGTCATGTTCGAAGAGTGGGTTGACAGAATGTATGGTAACTTGGTACAGTACGGGACGGGGCGGAAGAGGAGCCAGAGACTAGCGGATTCCCGTGATTTTTCAGCAATGTAACTCACCAGCCACAGTGGCGGCTGTCATGTCAACCAATCATCGCCCATACCATCACCGCCTTATTTTCTTTTCCTGTCGGCTTCAGACAGACTATCATCATCAGTCTAGCCATTGGGAAATTTCCATGGCAAGAATCATCTTATTATCGTTGATTTTTCTCCTTCACGGTATGTAAAGTTTCAAGAGACCCATTCACCACGGACCTCTGTGGAGAGTTGCAGAGAGTAAATACCTCTCTACCCAATTCCCAGGTAGTACCTATCAGACTACATCATGGATCCAACCTAGTAAGTAACTAAGGGGCTATTAGTTAGGTACCCAAGCCAGCCAACCCGGCGCCAATGGAGCTTTCTTTCTGGTCATCACTAGAGAATAGCCAACTCATAAGGTATTCCCCACGGATCGGCTACAACCTCCATAGCCATTCAGGTGGGTTTATGATGGGCTTGAACACGGTCTTGCTGCCCTGTTTGGAGCTTCATGGGCACCCAACCAGTTAGTCCTCTTCATGAAATCAGGAATTTTTTCCTTTTTCCCGGACATCACGATTTCTCTCCTGTTCGTCGCTTTGTTACCATTTAGGCGCCTAGGTCCCTCACTCGTTCCTGTCCTGTTTTCTCTCTCTTGCCCCCAGCCCCCTAAATTTAAAGCGTCGCTATTTTTCCTCGCTTCTCTTTCGCTGCCTTTTCCCTAAAGTTTGAATTGCTTCCGTGGCGCGGTTATAACCCTGCATATTTGTTGTCAAATTCTCCGACTTCTCATCATTCGCCTCGTATATAATTCAGGCCTTCAGCTGGATCTTGCGAAAAGAAAGAGAGGATTAGAAATTTTAATACAAGCCATATCACGCCAGGCACCCGTTTTCTTTTCAGCTTCAGAAATTTGCCTCACAAACCATCATACCTTTCCCTTATAATCGGATTACATTTTCCCAATATTGTGCTATAATCCCATTAATTTAATTTCTTTCCTTTGACCTTCAACTTGCGGCCCAGACCGAAACGCGGGAGATCACAGTCACTACTCCACTTTGGCCTATCTTAGGCCCGATATTTACGACCCAGCCTATTGATTATTCTACACCGCTCGTCCTCTATCGTTGAAGGATTCACTTTTTTTAGGTGTCAGAAGTCTCTCGTATCATTTGCCGATCTTTTATCGATGCTTTTCGCACATTGAATCTTGTCTGTCCTGGCTCGAGTCGCCGGGAGTGTTCATTGTGACATTTGAGAATATCTTTCCGCAACTAAGGTTCAATACATCGCCAATATGCCTCCATTTGACGAAACGATTGCCGTGATAGACAAATCTGGTCAGGTAGTCAGCACAGTACGTATTTGAATTTTATTGTCCTCCATCCTCTAACAAAGTCTATAATTTTTTAACCCTAAAACCCTTTACCAGAGTAAACAACTCTTTGGGGTTTTCAGCCATGCGAAAAATGCCTACCGAGAACGCAAGGCCCAGGTTCAATCTGAAAGAAATGCGAAGATTGCAGAGAGACAAGCCTTGATAGCTCTGCAAAACTACACAATTGATGATTCTCCCTCCGTAGCTCCCTCGCGGAGAAGTAGTCATTCACGGCATCATGGCAGGCATCATCATCATCACCACTCCTCCCGCTCCCGTGGTGGGTCAGTTTACGAGCAGGACCTGCAGTTAGCTGCACCTCGTGCAGAATCCGTCTATGCGCCTCACTCCGACATGGTCCGCCGTCATACCCATCATAATATTACGGTCCGAGAAGGAGATATTCGCCCCACAACCTCTCGCTCAAGATCTGACGCTCACATTGATATGGACCTGGCATATGGCGAGTTCCATCCGTCGGCACTCACCAGACAACCTTCGCCCCCGCGGCAGGAGATGCAGCTCCAAAAAATCGAAGATCCTGAACTAGATGGCCTGGTCGGACGCGCCCAGTGGCTCCTGGAGGAGGCCAACTGTTTGCACCATAGCGCGAATGCCACAATTGACCATCTTCAGAAGAACCCAGATGCAATGGCGGCTGTGGCGCTGACTCTAGCTGAGATCAGCAATCTAGTCACCAAAATGGCACCGTCGGCGCTATCCATACTCAAGACTGCTGCCCCCTCCGTCTTTGCTTTGCTCGCTAGTCCCCAGTTCCTCATTGCCGCTGGTGTGGGGCTCGGAGTCACGATCGTCATGTTCGGCGGCTACAAGATCATCAAGCAGATCCAGTCTTCTACCACCAGCAACACACGAGACGAGGGCAACGTTGACGGTCGTGTTTATGAGCCTTCCGAAAACCCTGAGGCTATGGAAGACATGATGGAGTTCAACACAGATTGCCTAAGCTCAGTAGAAATGTGGCGGCGCGGTGTTGCAGACGCCGAGGCAGACAGCCTTGGCACCTCTGTTGATGGTGAATTCATCACTCCCACTGCGGCTGCAATGTCCGGCATCGATGTCACAACCGCGCGGCTCTCGCGAGACCCAAGGTTCAAATTCGCGGACGACGAATCCCGGGCATCCTCTCACCGCTCCCGCCGCTCTCGAACCTCGAGGAGTAGCCGTGCCCATTCGAAGCCCGATCCAAAAACGGAGTCTGTCTTTTCACGAGCATTTTCCCGACGGGCACCTACCGCCCCGTCAAAGGCTCCTTCAAAAGCTCCGTCAAAGGCTCCATCAAAAGCTCCGTCAAAAGCTCCTTCGAAGGCTCCTTCTACATCAACCTCTCGTTATTCAGACAAGGACAGAGCTCCCAAGGACAAGAAGAAGCGACCGAGTCGACTGCGGTTGATGTTCACTGCTTGATTGATGTTGCCTGGTGCATAATACTTTTCTTGTTATTCTTTGCCTCGTTTGATCTCTTTTATTTTATTTTTTTTTCCCTTCCTGTAATAGATCTTGAGACGGCATAATGTGTGGTGCATATACATCTGTAAATTTCAAATCTCTACCATCGGCCGATGCGGGTGTTAGGAAGCCAACATAAGATTACCTAGGGGAGGATCTTAATTTTTTATTTTTTTTTCTTTTTTTGGCGTCTAGGGGTTTTGTCTCTCTCCCTTTTTTATCTCTTTCTGCATAGGTTGGCGTTGCAATTGATACCACTCCCTCCAGCCATCATAACTTCCGACCTCTTATGCAGGGCCTGAAGCGCCTATTTAACTGAACAAGTACAGATTATTTATAAAACATACCATGGTTACTTTTCCTTTTCTTCTTACCATAAATTTCACATCCGTTATCTCGACAATCTCTCCAGTCAAACTTGCACGGAGGGCTAGTCACAATCATCACAATGGAAAACAGTAAAAGAGAGTAGTAGGACCAGTGGGGTAGGTAGGTAGGTAGGTACTCAGCAGACAGTCTAGTATAGAAAGGAAAAAAAAATAAATATTTATATATATAAATCAGACCGTCCGTCCGCTGTGAAACGGCAGTCCAAGTCATCTCCCCAATACCGACACCGATGCACTACCGCACTACAGCACTACTGCACCTAGTCCCTACCCTACCCTACCCTATCTACTTTAATGTAGATCCCCAACCACAAATAGGTATATAGTACTGCATCTAAATCGTGGGGCTGAAGGATCAACAAACACTACGTAGGTACTGTAGGTACCAGGTAGGTCGGCAGCTTCAATAGGGGTGTATGTATGGGTACTGTACCTACATGTATACTTACTTTAGTCGTAGTATGTACTGTGGAAGTATTCACCACTCTCCGGGGAGGAGTGGATGCGGTTGTAGTTTTGTTCACGGGTGGAGGGTGGAGGGTGGAGACTACCTGAGTAGTGCAAAAGCTTTCGGAAACCCTTCCACTTCCTCCCCCCCCCCCCAACACCCCGGAGGGAGGAAGTTACCTAAGACAGTGGAGGCCAGGTCGGTAAGGTAGGGAGGGGAGGCCGGGGAGGGGAAGAACTACCTAGGTACCTCAGGTAGGTAACGAACCAATTAACTAAGGAATTCAACACTCTATCTAGTAGTACCTTACCAGCCATTCAGCTTGATGCTTATTCTGGTCCTGCATAAGTCTAGAGCAGGGGTGTTATTTTATTTATCTTTTATTTTTCATTTTTTTACACCTAGTAGCGCTCCTTGCAAGTACCACTTCCCTTGCCGTTTTTGTTGGATGGATGGCTGGTTGGATAGGGATGGATAAAGATGCTGGGTAGGGAGGGATAGGGCGGGATAGGGCAATACTACACCCTATATTCAGGAATGAACGGGGGAAAATATCAAAAAACTCAATCAACGGTTGATAAGATGAAATCGAGGGGGAGAAGATAAAATCGGTAATCCCAAAGCAAGATTCATTAATTGTCCGACGAATTTGTTAAATATTAAAACTAAAGAGGACTCCTAGTTCCGAAGGGGAGCTGGGGGAGCTCAGACCGAACAAGACAAAGAAAAAAAAGGTTTCAATAATAAGAAGAATAATTCCCGATAATTAATAGATATTACCCCAAATCGTCGAGACAATGTTTGTTTGTTCCCCTTGCGGTTGAAAGTTGAAACCTGATACAATCTGGATCACCAACCACATCGGTAAGCGCTCTCAGTGACTTGCCGTCGACCCCATATTTTTTGCTCCTCCGGACGGAGTCTAAGATGAAAGAAGATGGAGAAGTTAATGGGGTTTCATAGTCTCATAGTTCTCTTGTGGGACCAAATGACAGGAGTTGTAGGTTGCTCGGCAGATAGTCATCATTGAAGAAGCCGAGAAAAAAAAAAAAAAAAAGGCAAACTTCCACATGCCAAACTCTGGGTCAGCAACAACCAACCGCCTTAAAACCATCAGTGATCATTTGAAGGGAAACTGACCGGTGGCGTTACCAAGCAGCGAGGAAGGTCCCGCCAGCCTCCTAGCTCTCTCATAGGTCGGAGGACTTGAGTATGTGGATGTTGGGAGGATTACTCTTTCTCTTTTTTTTTAATTTTTGCCATGTCTTTTCCAGTCCTGGCTCTTTCGGAAATGTCAGCGACTGTGACTCCCCCGCCACGGCCGATTGCCCTTTCTTTGGGCTATCCTTAGTCGATCTAATGGGGCCTGGTTAAGGGGTTGTATACACCCCTCACGGAGAGCCTTCATGTCCCGCCTTCTTTAGCTGGGAGCGTGTGTAAAAAGGTGTGGGGAAACACACTTTCGTCGTTAGTTTGGTGCCGTCGTTTCCGGTGAATGAGCTCTGGGTATAATATCGAAGGGCATCGCCCATGGTTCATCATGCCCCTTTCCTGTACATTATCTTTATTATCATATAATAGAACCAAGTTTTCGGGGGTTGAGTGTCTTATACAGCTTCAACCCACCTAAACCTTGAGGGCCTATACAAGCCACACAACTAAATATATACGATTTCAATTATAAATTAGACTCGAGAGATCACCGTGCTGCTGGTGTATCTGTTATATGTCCTAGCTTCGTCCCAATGGCAGCATCTCAAGCAAAAACACCTCTTCAGGTGGTGGTGGTTGGGTAAGTCCCGCTGTGAATAGCTCAATATGAAAAGAGGTGTAGTTTCTGCTAGACTTCGGCATGCTAACAACCCCTCTTTTACAGTGCCGGTAAGTGTTGAAACAAGCCCCTTGAGCGAAGGTCATCAGTTCTCAAGCTCGTTCTGGAAGCTGATGGACGTAGGGATTGGGGGGATGGCGGCTGCCCTGACCCTCGGCATGAGAGGCCATAACGTGACAGTCCTGGAGTCAGCACCAAAGGTATGCGATCTAGCCTTCTACCAGATCGCACATGTAGGAGAAGACGGTACTAACGAACGCGCTCTCTAGCTCATGGAGGTTGGCGCTGGGATTCAAGTCTCCCCGAATATGTTAAGAATCTTTGACCGTAAGTATTTCGTTTGCCCTCAATAGGCGCATGGAAAAAAAAAAAAAAAAAAAAAAAAAAATCTTACGGGAACCTAGGATGGGGCGTTTCACCCTTAATACATTCCAAAGACGTCCCTTTAGAATACATCCACGTGCGACGATGGCAAGATGGAAGTCTGCTGGGAAACATGCCGGTAAATAAAACCTATGGGCAGCAAGTAGTCATCCACCGTGCAGATCTCCACAACGCACTCATTGAAAAAGCGCTGGCGCTAGATAACGTGGAGCTGCGGGTGGGCTCACAGGTTACAAATGTCCACTTCACTTCAGGGGCCGTAACCCTAGCTAATGGTGCTGTGGTCCGGGGAGATGTCGTCATCGCAGCCGATGGGATCAAGTCGCTCGTCCGCGATCAGTTGCTGGGTGAGCATGCCTCACAACCAATGGCGACAGGGGATGCGGCGTACAGAATAATGCTCCCCCGGAGTGCAATGGAGAGTGATCCGGACCTGAAAACGTTGGTGTCTGAACCGCATGCTACACGTTGGCTTGGCCCCGGCCGTCATCTCATTGCATATCCCGTCCGAAATCATGAATTGTTCAATGTCGTCCTGCTACATCCCGATGAACATGGCATTGAAGAGTCCTGGACCACGAGCGGTTCGAAGCAAAGTATGATTGATAATTATAAAGGCTGGGACCCGATAGTCACCAAGCTTATTAGCATGGTGCCTGATGACGAAGTGCTCGAGTGGAAACTATGTCTGCATCCTCCTTTGAAGACGTGGGTTAAGGGTTCTGTGGCGTTGATTGGAGATGCCTGCCACCCTATGCTGTGAGTAGAAACCCCAAATCTGGCCTCCATCTAGTCAACCATCGACACGGTTCTCTTTACTTACCTTTTTTTTATATATAACACCAGGCCTTATGTAGCTCAGGGGGCAGCTCAGGCTGTGGAGGATGCTGCAGCTCTAGGAGTCCTGCTCTCCGAAATCTCCTCGAAGAGTGAGATTCCTCTGGCGCTCCAGGCATACGAGCAGTCTCGAAAACATCGCGCAGAGACGGTGCAGCAGTCTGGTTCGACAAATCGTATTACACTCCACCTTCCAGATGGGCCCGAGCAACAAGCTCGTGATGAACAGTTCCGTGCATCTTTGAACGGGGGTTCCAACCCAGATAAGTGGTCGGATCGGGAGACGCAGGAGTTTCTGTGGGGGTGGGATGCAGAAAAAGCCGCGTTGGACACTTGGACCGGTGAGTCTTTTTTTTTTTATTATTATTGTTGTTGTTATGGTTCTTTTTCTTTACATATAACAGGAGCTAACACATTTCACAGAGCTTCAAGGCAAGGAGCTCTCCAATGTCCGCTACCATCTTTAATCTACCAGTTTGGACGAAGAGGACGGGATACGACCACGTTTCTGCTATATTCTCAAGATTGAGATTGCTTGAGCTTTAGAACAAAGTGTAAATACGGAAGACATAAAAATTATTAATAGACACCATATTTTTATCAGGAGTGTACAAATCAAGAAAAGAAGGTCTACTGGAAGACTATATCTAGTTTGTCAGACACCCTAGGTACTGTTCAAAAGTTATAATCATTAAATCTTCCCGGTTCTCTTCCTCAAGTATGGCCCACTACCACGAGATGAAAAGGGCCAGCGAATCTGGTTGGCCATGGAGATCTCCACGTCAAGTTCATCCGCAAAGTGCCAAACCAGCCCGGGGTTCTTTTGGAATCCACGTCCAACCAAAGCGAAGTCGAGACCATCTTGCTCTAACAGCGAGTTCGCTAAATGGCCACTCTCAATCATTCCCACCGTGGCCACCTTGAGTTTGTCACCCACGGCCCTCTTGACCGCGATCGCGAAGGGTGCCTGGAACGCGGGTCGCGAGTGAATCTTCTGGGCTGCATGAGTGCCGCCACTACTCACATCGAGGACATCAATGTTTCCACTTTCAGCCAGAATCTCTGCAAATTTGACGGTGTCTTCCAACCGCCAGCTTGGCTGGTCCGGCTGAACTTCCTCTAGCCAGTCAGTGGCGGACACACGAAGGAAGATCGGCATGTCCTTGGGGACATTGTCCCGGGTCAATTTAGCGATTTCAAGGCTCAGACGAATGCGATTATCAAAGCTGCCCCCATATTCATCCGTTCTGTTGTTCGCGGCCGGCGACAGGAATGACATGAGGAGGTACCCGTGCGCATTGTGGATTTCAATGAAATCCACCCCCGTGCGTACGGCTCGTTTCACGGCCGCCACCCACGACGCCTTAAAGTCCTCAATATCATCTTTGGTCATCTGTTGGGGAACCGGAAATCGGGATGCAAATGGAATCCCGCTCGGACCTTTGACGCGGTCCGGCCAGCCACCAACCTTTTCGGACGCAGTGTCGCTGAATGACAACCAGGGTGGGACAGTACTGGCTTTGCGGCCTGCATGTGCCAGTTGTACTCCAATGATTTGGTTTTGGCTGTGGGCGAATTCCACCATGCGCCTCATAGGCTCGACCTGCGAATCTTTCCACAAACCCAGGTCCTGCGGGGTAATGCGGCCTTCGGGCTGGACGGCGGTTGCCTCAATCATAATAAATCCCGGACCGCGTTGGGCAATGCCTCCCAAGTGGGCAACGTGCCAATCCGTCATGTGTCCATCATCTGCACTGTACTGACACAGTGGCGATAACTGAGACGAGCACAATGCATCTTCAATTAGTGGATCTTCCCTCCGGGGCGTTGGAGAATAGAATTTGAGTGGAGGGGGGAGGAGGGGGAATAAGATTAGGAAATGAGGATACGCACTCCGATTCGGTTCTGAAATGTGATGCCTCTTACTGAGAGGGGTCGAAACAGCTTGGGAATTGATGACCCATCAGATTGCGGGTTGGCTGCAGTTCCCGCGGGCGGTTCTTGGGCGGGGGTGAAGTAGGAAATGCCAGGCGCCGCCTTGACTTCGATATCGGGAACTTCGTATGGAGCCATCTGGAGTCTGGGGGGATGTACTAGAGCAGCTTCTCACTCTTGATATCTGAATTCTAGTAGGAATTAAAAGCTTTGGAGGTCAAGAGAGGGGAAGTTGCACCTTGTTTTGTCCATTTCACTATGTCCGGATTAGGAATCGTGATGATGTCAACCAGTTACTTTATCCTCGGTATTGCGGCTACAATACAGGCCTGGGCCTCTGGATTGTTCCTTTTCTAGTGCTTCTAGCTACAATCGAGTGGGGAGGGGGGAGGGGTTTTTTTTGTAAATAAATCTGAGTTCAAAAATATATACATACACATTAGTCGTCTTTTTCTTCAACAAGAAACCTCTACACAGGATCTATCTTCTTGAGAGTTTCTAGACCGACTTTTCATAACAAATACGGTAAAATCCATATCGGTTATCAGTCCCGATCAGACAGAGACACCGTTAATTAATTACCCGCCAGATCTCCTGGGGATGGCTATCTCTCCCTGTAAACTACTGTAAACCGCTCCATCCACTTAATTCTTGAAGGTCTTTGATTAATTGAAGGAATCGCACTCTACCTTCGCATAGAAGGAGAAGAGAGGAGGGGAAATCATAATAATAAAATCTTATCAAAGATGATCGACCCCTTATCTCGACGGATGCCAAGGACGCTACGACTAGTTTTTTTTTTTAGTGTTCCCCCCCCCCCGACCCAAGCACCCTCTCCCGCCAGACTTTTTTTTCCCTTGGGTGACTCAACCGACTTACCTTCTTTAACTTCTTGCGTCCCCCGTCATTCCCTCCCGCAATTCTATCTCGGACATAGCCCGCGTTACCTACAATCACATCCAAAATGAAGGGAAAGATCTGTGTTGCTTTCAGCGGTGGCTTGGACACCAGTGTCATCTGTTAGTGTTCTTCAATTGCCATGCACACGTGCTCTTGCTAACTTTCCCATTCTAGTGAAATGGCTCATTGATGAGGGCTATGAGGTTGTGGCCTTCAGTAAGTACCATCCCTCGGATGTAATCCATATGAATTGAGAAGCTAATTGTCTCCCTTAGCCGCCGATGTTGGTCAGGAAGGTAAAAATTCACCGACCAGCCTTGAACCGTGATTTCCGTGATTCCCGTGTGCTTCTGACACCCCCACCATCTAGAGGACTTCGATGCGATCCGGGAGAAGGCCTTGAAGCTCGGTGCCGTCAAGGCTGAGATTGTCGACCTTCGTCGTATGTATATCCATTCCAATTGACAAATTGTTTCCAAATGACGAGGTCTAACAAATGACGTATACAGGCGAGTTCGTCGAGGAGCTCTGCTTCCCCGCCATCGCTTGCAACGCCATCTACGAGAATGTTTATCTTTTGGGTACGTCACAATATCATGGGACTATGGTTATGTGAGTGGGGGAGAAGATGTTGACGGATCGTGTTTAGGTACTTCTCTGGCTCGTCCTGTTATTGCTCGTGCCCAGATTGAGGTTGCCAAGGTAGGCGTCGATGCCCCGCACCGCCATATTGAGCTTGAACACTCTAACTCATGGATGGTAATATAGCGTGAGGGCTGCTTTGCTGTTTCCCACGGCTGCACTGGTAAGGGTAACGACCAGGTCCGTTTCGAGCTTGCCTTCTACGCCCTCCAGCCCGACATCAAGGTCATTGCCCCTTGGCGTGATCCCGTCTTCTACGAGCGCTTCGCCGGTCGTAACGATCTCCTTGCCTACGCTGCCGAGAAGGGCATCCCCGTCACCTCCACCAAGTCCAAGCCCTGGAGTATGGATGAGAACTTGGCTCACTGCTCCTATGAGGCTGGTATCCTCGAGGATCCCGATATCACCCCTCCCGCCGACATGTGGAAGCTTACCGTTGACCCTCTCACCGCTCCCGATCAGCCTGAGGACTTCACTGTCCACTTCGAGAAGGGTATTCCTGTCAAGCTTGAGTACACCGAGGGTGGCCAGCAAAAGACCGTCACTGATGCTGTTGAGCTCTTCCTGACCGCCAACGCTATTGCCCGCCGCAATGGTATCGGCCGTATCGATATCGTAAGTATTCCCCTCAAGGCAAAAAGGATGATGTTAATTAATGCTCACACCCACTTTAGGTTGAGAACCGCTTCATCGGTATCAAGTCTCGTGGCTGCTACGAGACTCCCGGTCTTACCTGCTTGCGCTCTGCTCACATGTATGTCGACCCCCTTACTTACCATCCATCATCTTTACATGCCTAACATTCTCGACAGTGACCTGGAGGGACTTGTTCTTGACCGTGAGGTCCGCGCTCTCCGTGATCAGTTCGTGACTGTGAACTACTCCAAGGTTTGTCCTCTCCGAAACCATCTGACCCTTACCTCGGCTCACCTCTTTGTGTCTAGCTTCTGTACAACGGTCTCTACTTCTCTCCCGAACGTGAGTTCCTCGAGCAGTCCATCGGTGCTTCCCAGAAGACTGTCAACGGCAAGGTCCGCTGCCGTGCCTACAAGGGTAACATGATCATCCTCGGCCGCTCCTCCGAGACTGAGAAGTTGTACGATATGACCGAGTCCAGCATGGATGAGATCGGTGACTTCGCCCCCACCGAGACCACTGGATTCATTGGTGTGTCTGCTATCCGCCTCAAGAAGTACGGTCAGATGAAGCAGGCTGCTGGGGAGAAGATGTAAAGAAGTAACGCCTGATATGGGTCATGACGAATACTCGGGCTTCCCGACTTGGATTGTCAAGCGATATTTTATATTTTCTTGGATTTGTTTGAATATTTTAACGTGTAATGGAATAGAAAAATAGTAACGGTGGATTTTATTTCTAACGTCCCAACAAGTTCTCCAGCCACGTGCCCGCGCCATAATAAATAAGTATTGGAACTGCCCCAGGGGAGTTAATTATCATCAGTTAGGGTCGATACCTACACCACGACCTCTCCGAATTTACCCGCCAAACAAATATGATGAGAATATGCAGCCTAGTGTCGTCCGGAGACTCGCCTTCATTAATCCCTTATCACCGAAACCATTGACTCAAATTGCAAATTTTGCTCGGAACATCGGCTCGCCCCCACCCCGGGAAGGGACTCACGTGCAAGACCGTCAACCAGCATCCAATCGAAAGGCTCAACGACTCAACATAATTATGTTCCCCGACAGCTGGAGACATGCATCATCAAGCGATGCTAAGCTTCCGCCGAGCAAGCACTGGCCGTTGGTTGAGACCATGTCGACGGGAAACGTCGGGTGTCCTTCAAATATGAGCCTGGAACCCTGAGCACTAGACCAACCAATCTCCGCCGGACTAATTCATTTAGCCTGATCCCCCCAGCATTAGGCATACAAAAACAGTATCGAGCGACGTCACCCTTGCTTGTAGGTTTTTACCTGGCTAGAAGTCTCACATTTCCTCAGTCTATATATGTATAGAGCCCCTCTTCCCCATCTCGGCCTTTCTGTTGCATCGCCATAAGTAGTAGTTCCTCGTCTTTGGAAGCGAGTTTAACTGAACATAGCTAGTTGGTATCCTCTCAGACGTCGTCAATTCCGGAGATTTCATTGATTTCAAAATGGGTCAGATTCCCTGGGGAATGATATATGCCGGGGAGGCTGCATATGCAGTCTACAACTCCAGCATATCCACTTTCTTCATCCTCTCATTTAGCACCATGGTTATTCGCGTAATTTACAGCCTCATCCTCTATCCGGATTACTTCACGCCACTCAAACACCTCCCTACACCTGCTGTAAGCATCCACTCTTCATCTTGCTGTTGATCTTCCTACCCACACACCCTGAGGATCTCGCGGTTGACTCTTCACATAGCAACGATCATGGCTTACAGGCAATACCAAATCTTACTTTATTGGAACCTCCTTCGAAGATCTGAAGAATTGGGCCACAAATGTGCCGAACGAGGGGCTGGTCCGTTACTACATTGTCGGAAATTTAGAGCGCGTTCTCGTAACCACACCGAAGGCTCTGGGGGAGCTCCTTGTCCAAAAGGCGTATGAATTTCCGAAACCCAAGCTCATGCGGCAGCAGCTTCAACGGGCAGCTGGCAAGAATGGTGTGCTCCTTGTCGAAGGAGCCGAGCACAAGGTTAGAATGAATCATTTGTTATCGTACCATGTTCTGCATCCCAACCTATTAACCCCGCATGTAGAAACACCGGAAAAACCTGATGCCCGCATTTTCTTATCGCCATATCAAGGATCTGTATCCAGTATTCTGGTCGAAAAGCATTGAGATGGTGAAGTTAATCGAGAAAGACCTTCGGGCCCGGAACACCCATGAAGATAATGTGGTTCAAATTAGATCCTGGGCTAGTCGCGCCACGCTCGATATTATCGGTCTCGCGGGCATGGATCAAGACTTTGGGTCCCTTGGTGATCCCGAAAATGGGCTCGTCCAGCAGTATCACAAGATTCTCCAGGAGCCATCACGCCTCTCTCGGATCTTCTTCTTACTCGGGTTCCTGATCAACAACGTCTCTTTTGTTCACAAACTCCCTTTACAGAGGAACCGCGACATCAAGCAAGGTGCAGACTACATCCGTGATGTCGCAAAGAAAATCATCCGTGAGAAGAAGGAAAAGATGGAGAGCAACTCCTCCGCCTCACAAACAGGGATAGATATCATTTCCGTCGCACTGAGCAGTGGCACGTTTACCGATGAAGAACTCGTAGATCAGATGATGACCTTCTTGGGTGCCGGTCACGAAACCACATCCACCGCGCTGCAGTGGGCCGTTTACGCTCTCTGCAAGCATCCAGAGGTACAAACCCGACTACGAGAAGAAATCCGCGCCAATCTCCCTCCCATTTCGGTAACCGACCCGGAGCCTGTCACACCAGCCGTCCTGGACTCACTTCCATATCTCAACGCCTTCTGTCACGAAGTCCTTCGCTTTCACCCCTCCGTCCCAGTCACCTTCCGTATCGCTTCTGAAGACACTTCACTCGTTGGTGCCCCCATCCCCAAGGGTACACAACTAGCCATATCGCCAGAGGTCATCAATCACCATCCCGAGCTTTGGGGCGAAGACGCAGACAAATTCAACCCGGAACGTTGGTTGGGTCCGGGACGTGCCAACTCGGGTGGCGCAAGCAGCAATTACTCTTTCTTGACCTTCCTTCATGGGCCTAGGAGCTGTATTGGACAGGGCTTCGCCAAATCTGAGCTAGCTTGTCTAGTTGCTACTATGGTGGGTCGATTTCAGATGGAGCTGAAGGATCCTAATGCGAAGTTGGAGATCAAGCGGAATGCGACTATCTCTCCACTTGATGGGGTTCTCGCCAAATTAACGGTATTGGAGGGGTGGTAGGTAGGTAGGTGATAATAATTCTTTTGCATGTATGAACTTATTATTTTATATGTGTCGTCATGTTGGATTTTGAATTCAGATTATGATGTCTACTATATGCCTAATGTGCCTTGTTATTATTATTTTTTTTTTCTTCGGTT
The DNA here is from genome assembly GCA_027569155.1 of Aspergillus haitiensis. Lineage (NCBI taxonomy): Eukaryota > Fungi > Ascomycota > Eurotiomycetes > Eurotiales > Aspergillaceae > Aspergillus > Aspergillus haitiensis. The sequence continues at coordinate 256,130 of JAPDEO010000029.1, forward strand.
ACTTATAATATATGTAAACCTAAGTTCATCAAATCTCAATTGATTTTCATCACTCATACTCATCCTTAAACACCATCACCTTCTCAACCTCTTCTACTCCATCGTTCCCTTGCTCAATCCACGCCCTCCACATTCCCCCACAATTAAAATCAAAAACGACTCTACTTTGTCGTATCCCAGACCCGTCTCCAAACTCCCCCCCATCATCAGCATCAGAATCAACCCTTGCCTCAATACCAATAATCCCACCCGTCCCTTCGCCTGTCTTGCCCCATCGCTGCCCCGCAGACAATTGCAATTCACCCCCAACCCCGGCAACAGCATGCACTGCCTCGGAGAGGGTTTGTGTCTGCGGAGAGAATCGCAGCATTGCACAGGCAGTTCGTGCCGCCGCAGTGCGAAGGAATGAATCACCATTTCCAGTTCCAGAGACAGCGACGGCGATGCGAACTTTCCTAGTCCCATCCTTTCTAGTACCATCATCTGAAGCAGCAGCAGCAGCAGGAACAAGACCGTAATCATACCACGGCGGTCCCTGGGGCATAGGCTGGGTATCAATAGATGATGAATGTTTCAAGCCAGAACTCCCCGAAAGCCGTTCGTAAGGGTAAGATGTTACGGAGCGTCGTGCCCCCTGATTCAGCCAGCCGGGGAGTAACTTCTCTCTTAGGCACGGATATAATGAGATGGCAGGGGAGAAACAGTCAGATAGAGTCATATCCCAGAGTGATTTCGCTCCAGGGTAGTAATCAATATCATAGTTGGGACGAGGATAGTGGTGCCCAGATGATCGTCGTCGCAGGCTATCTTCCAGCGAAACTGGAGGAGAATAAGGAGGAGGCGGAGGCGGAGCAAGACAATCAACGACCCAACTCTCGGCCCAAAAACCTGCTCCTAACGTCGGTGTATCCCCCACCCGTCCTGGGAGCTTGTTCGTTAAGCCTCCTGTACTTGTCGCAACGGCCAAATTACCCCACTGATCAAGACAGACGCAGCCGACAGTACCTTGACTAGGTAGAATCATATCCTGATCTACTTGCGTGGTCTCTCTATTTTCGACTTTTCGGCCGGTTCCATCATGTGCCTCTACATTTGAAAATTTAGAGGCAGACGCAGACAGAGAGGGAGAAGGAGAACCAGAAACACACAACAATCCCTGTTTATGCTCCTCCCACCTCCTCCTCGTCCAAAACCATTCATCCGGTTTAAATTCCAAACCCCAATCATTCTCCTTCGCCAACTCCTCCACATAAGGACCCGAAAGCTGAGAATGCATATTACCACCTCCCGAGCCAGCACCAGCACCAGCACCAGCATCAGCCGCACGTACCAGATTCGGATTCCCATGAATATCCTGACCCGTTCGAAGAAGCACCTCTCTCGCAAGTTGAATCGGATGACGAACGTTCCGGATATTAATTACCCCCGCTCCACGCTTCATTTCCCCCATTTTTTCCAGTCCCCCCTCTTCTTCTTTGTCTTGTTTCCCAGGGCCAGATAATATCGAGGGAGAAGGTGCAGGATAAAGCGACGTCACCATAACCGAGGCTTCCATTTCGATTGTTCCAGCAGATGTGAAGACGCTTCCACGACCGCAGTTGAAGAGCTCATCGTCTTCCATGAGGGAGACGGCGTGGACGGCCGCATCGAGAGCGGTGGAGCCATTCTCTAAGAGGTGCTTTGTGGAGCGAAGGTAGGTGAGGAGGGACTTGTGGTATTGGTTGTAGAGGGAGGGAGGAAGCGTGCTGCGTTGAATGTTTCCGGCGCCGCCGTGCAGGATAAGCGTTGGTTTGAACTTTGGTTTGGGCGCTGTTGCCATGGTTTATGAAAAATTTGGTGGTAGGGAGATGGAGGAAGAGGGAGGATTATTGCGAGTTAATTGGTTGATTTCTTATTTGCTTTTGAAGGTATCCTGGGTTGTTAGGTTAATGTTGTGGTATTCTTGATGAAATAGATAGATGGATGGATGACAGGGGAAAGACAAGTTAGGTTGTTGTTGTTGTTGCCGCTGGATGCATGGGGGATAAGCTTATGCACGGGGGCTAAGCTTCGTGGTAGCAATCTATCTTCAACTCCTTTATATTAAGCTTTGTTAGTTATTGAATTTTGTCCACCTTTGAAAGATTTAATAAGTAGAAATCTGCATTTTCAGTCGCATTAATCCTGGTATTTGCAATGTTAATGTACAAGAAGAATAGAAACACACCATGTCCCTGGTAGACCTGTTCATAATCTGCAGAGACTGCTTTTTTCCTTCGCCTCCCGGACAAAAGCTGGAAAAGAAAAAGAAAAGGTGAATAAATAATAGTATGGAAACAAGGATGCAAGGCTGTGCAATCCAAAACTCGCCGGCAAAATCCAGGTCTTTAACACAGTTATTGTTAAGAGCGGGATTAATCGAAAGCATGCATCGAAAAGGAACCTCTATACCATGCATCCTGATAATATGACCCAAACCCAACACCGGAGAAGAGAGATACAAGATAATATAGTAAAGAAAACGTTTATGGGCGTACAGCTAACAGCGAGGAGAAATCATCGGTCTAGAGGGAGAGAGGAGCGGGTAATTTAGGCGACGGCTTTATCCTGAGGAGGTGCAGGAGGAAGCTAAATAGACAAATCATTAGTTTCGAAAAAAAGAATAAAAATGCAAAAGAACCAAGGCATAATAATATTGAGCATGGAAAAATTGCATACCTCTAATTTTGTGTTGTCTGCCATCATTCTCTGGAAACCAATACCGACACCCTCAATAACCGCAAGGAAAACAGCACACATGATGGCTGAGTTTCGGGCAGCCTTCACACCACCACGAACAGCCAAAGCACCACCAGTGAAGAAACCAGCAATAACTATAGGTCTCTGTTAGATCAAGCTCTCCTTCTAAACAACGCAGTCCAATAGCAATGTCGGTGGGAACATACTAGCATTGTAAGGATCCTCTTTCTTTCGGATACCCTTGATCGCACAGTCGAATGTTGAGAACAATCCACCCCACACACCAAAGTTACCACCGAGAACAGGCGCTCGGGCCTTGATAGCTGTGATTGCTCCTATCCGGCGCTCGCCGTAGGGGCTGTTTCGGAATCCCTTAACGCCGTGCCACACGGCACCGCCAATCGCCTATATGAAGAGTATTCTCATCAGTTCCGAGTTTCGCAAAAATTAAAATTATTCGTCGGGGGAGACATACGCCCATGCAAAAAGCACCACCAAAGTCGCTGAGAGCAACCCAAGGGCAGGGATCTCTGGAATGATCCATTGTGAATGTGAGGTATGTGTAGAAGAGGGAATAGAGCGCGAATGTGAGTTAATTAGACAAGTAGCTTTTACGTTGATCAAGCTACACGAATGGAATGAAAATATGTCCCGAGAAGAGAATGTGGTTCCTGGCTTATCCAGACACAACAAAGGAGGTCGACCAGTTTTCAGTACGTCGACACTATTAGAAGTTGCTGCAAATGAAGGATTTCCAGGTGTTGGCTGGTAAAGGGGATATTATGGAACAATATTTAAATATAAAATGAAAACAAAACAACACTGTCGGTGGAGTCGGAGTCTGGGGAGAAGATGGAGAAATACTGGATGGGCTCGACAACATTTAGTCTTTGAAGGCTTTTTTTTTCGCCCCGAACGTGACCTGGAATAGTCACGTGACTATCAACCACCCGGGAACTCCCATTACGGCGAACAAACTTTGCACGCCAATACGTAGTTCACCACTCGGAGTTTGCGCCTGCGACGTTAGTCGGGCCAAATAGGAGAGTCCAGGCACTCGGTGAGGCAAATCGGTATCTACGGCATCTTTGATCCTTGTCTTTTTTTTTTTCTAAATTGTACCCAAAATAAATTATGCTATTTATATACAGACGAGTAAATCTAGGATGGGAGGTTCCAAAGAAAATTCAAAGCACCTCCTTCGTATGCTGGAAATTGACCACCGCTACTAATTCCAAACGGAGCCATTGATGGGTCAAATGGGAGGGAAAGCCAGTCGTCTGCCGCTATATCATTGAACGATGGAATAAAGCCTAGATCGGGGATCGTTTGCGGGGCTGGAACATCCATGGAAAGCGTGTTTCCTTCGATATCCGTGCTTAAGAGGGGCGCCATAGATGATCGTGTAGTGGATCCGTGGCTATTCTTCAAACTTTTTGAAGACGCTAATAGATTACGACGTAATCGCGAAACTTGCATATCTAGTAGGGCTGCATAGCGGGTACTCAAATGAATGTCATCCAGAGCATTGGATTTCAAAGCCTGTACACTGCGCTCTAGGATGTCGAGGGATTCCCGGAGCTTAGCCTGTCGAGTTCCAATACTCAACGCCTTCATCAAAAAGATTGATGAGCTTGTAACCCGCAGAAAGATTCGGACAGGAGAGAATCGCAACGCCCCCGCTTCACCTAGTTCAGTGACCTTTTGTAAGATTTGATTACATCCGTCAATGACCTCTTGGATGTATTCATAGTCAATTGCATCAATATTTGCCGCCCGAACTTCTTCGGAATTCGGGTCGCTATCTGCGAGGACACGCTCGACTACTGCTTGCATTCCAATCGAATGTGTATATACACGGACAAAGTGGTATTCGATGAAGAGTATATCATAAAACTGCTTTCGGAGTACTATGCACTTATCAGTATTGTTTGGGAACAACCCTCTCTCTCTCTCTCTCTCTCTTTCTCTCTTTCTCTCTTTCCTTTCTTTCTTTTTCCTTTTTTTTCTCCCCCCCCACCCCCCCCCTTTTTAGAGGGCCGAACGATACAAAATCAAAACCTAATTGAGTGGTAAACTTACCATGTGGCCGCAGGTGGTCTTCTTTCCATTTGACTAATAGCGGCCGAAAGTGGTCCAATAAGTCTATATATCGACCACTATGTAGCTGCTGACGAGCAAAGTTGACGGAAGGGAAAAACATATCGGTTACAGACTTAGCCAATTTCGTGAGATCCATCCAGGAATCCATAAATATTAACCACTCATCCTTTGAATGTTGTAACCCTCTTGAAGCTTGCCGACCCAGGATAGTATGGCTCAGACTTTGCGGCATGAGGGACACGCATCCTATTCTCCATGCCAGCTGATTAATGTATACGTATAGAAGTCGCTGCACTCGTTGCCGGCGAAGCTTGATTTGATTGCTGGATATGAATCCTTCATATGCTGAGGAATAGTTCCACTTCTCATCATCGTCATCCTCAAATATCCCTAGTTCGTGTGATAAAGACAAAGCGGCTCCAAGTAGCATCCACGACATCTGATCAGATCTCCGAGCAGGCTCAATCATATCCTCTACCCATCGCTTCGTTGATGAATCCTCTTGATATTGTGGCTCTGGGGTCTTGAGAATTAAATCAGAATCCCATCCGTCGCTTTCAGGTGGGAAGTGGAGGGATCTAGGATGCCACTCAGACATGAGCAAAAGTGCTTCGATAGTGCCAATACTCCGAAGCTTCGAGTTCAATGCCCGCTCTTGCCCAAATATTAGTCGCATTACCAATTGCTGGCAGTGTTGCCAAAGTCGGTGGTGGATGAAGAAATTTCGCGATTCACCTCCAGCCCCGGGCAAGACATGGTAGCGAGACGATAGCATCAGGATTGTACAGCATAGGGCAGGGTCACAGGTGACCAACCCACGGTGGTTCTGATGGTCTGCATAAAAATCCGTCAGAATGGGTGACAAGGGAGATAGGTTCTTGAAAAAGCTAGGCCCCGCCGTTTTCTTTAAGTTAGTCATTTATACTTTGACGAAATAGGAATCAGACAACCACACGCACAGGTCAATTAGGGTAACAGCTTCTCGAGAGGTAAACCACCCCATCTTCACAAACCGACAAGCTTCCCATATTTGAAGTACCTCATTAGATGTATATGATATCTCCACCGGGCGCACTGATTTCGCAAGGATCTCAGGAGGCACAACGGACAGTATTTGGCTGGTTGAACTTTCACTTCTCTGCGCAGCAGAGCTTTGTTCATTCGGTTGCTCCCCCGATTCTATTAAATCAGACTCCTGGTTATGGGCTGCAGCAGCCTCAAACAGAATCTTTAGAGCATCGTTTCCACTAGATACCACTGTGCGCATCATCGAGTTATCGAGTGTAGATGTAGATTGGTTTCGGGATTGGCGAGTCTGTCCGGTACCCGGCTGATGTAAGAAACTGCCATCTTCATCATTAATTTGGATAGCAGGGTCGTGGTCCCCGTTGAGCCTGTCGCGGGATGACGTCCTGCGCAGTCGGGATGTGATAGTTTGATCCACAGCATCTTCTGCTTCTGGGTACCCTGATACCCGTGGTTAATTTTAAATTCTATATACATACGCTGATTGAAGGATTGGGAAGGTATAACTTACCCCGTTTTTTCTTCCTTTCCCATGCTCTATTATCGCTAAAAACGCATTGTCTTTGCTCCCTCCTGCACTTTGCACATGGCGGTCCTACAGGGGACCCATCTGCAAGTTCGCCTAGGTCACATTTCGCCTTCCGCTGGCGGCAAGAAATGCAAGCTTTGTACGTCCGCTGGTATGTGCGGTCCGATACATTCGGTCTGCCACGGGAGTGCCTCCTAGCCTCCATGGTCACGAAGAGGTCGAGCCCACCAATGGAATGACAGTATCGGGCTATCACTCGAGAAAGGTACTACAAACCATCACAGTTCACTTCAGGGAATTGGAAAATAGCCTGCGTCTGTCACTGTTGAGACAAGTGGAAGTGTCTGGTGGACACAAAAGGTAGGCCCGGAATAGCCGGTGATTTCCGACGGGATTGGAAAATATCCGGTTAACTAAAAATATCTTCGCAGAACGGGAAGGACAAGCCTGCTTGCTTATGGCGGACATGATAAGGTAATAAGTATTATTATAGATACATATATTTTAATAGAACCAGAAAAAGGCGACGGACCCAACATAAAAACAATAAGGCATCATCAAATCACATCACACACATGGATACACAGATAGATGGATATATAGCATGAACCAAAAAAGGAATGACAAGGGTGGGATTCGAACCCACGCCAAATTAATGACGCGGAAACTTGGAAACAAGCTAGAGGGATCCGAATTAGGAAACCTTAACCGCGCGCCTTAGACCGCTCGGCCACCTTGCCTTTTGATTGGTGATGAATAGCCTATTATTTAGATACATAAGCCAAGAAATAGCAACTGTTTAGCTGTGATCGACATACAGAAGCATAATTGAAAAGGGTTCAGCTAGTGAACAATTTAGCTTTTCTCACATATTAAACAAATCCCCTCATGTTCCCTTCTTCAAAAGCACCAATGGCCCAGTTTCATTTTACTCCGCGACTAGGTACTTATAATGCCGGTTCCGCAGACGGGGTATGTGTGCAAGGATTCTGTTGGAATCCTAAGGCCTGCCCTGAACCGACTGTTCAGCAATTGTGCTGGTTGAAGCTTCGAAGTTTTTGGTTTGAGCAATAGTGTTCATACATACTTCATTCAAGGGATTTAAAGGGTTCATCACTAATTTCCACGTCACAACCATCCGTTGCTAGACTCATCACAAGCCAGGGACCCCGGTTTTGGATTGCATAAAAAGTTTTTTTATTTGACCTTACCTAGCCGTTTAGCAATTTCCGGATTGCCAAATCAGTGATTTCCTTGATAAACCAGTTTATTACACATCCATCAAACCCCTTGGGAATTAGGAGAAGTGAAGCGCCCTAGCTTTGTTGGTATATTTCTAGAAAGAGCGATTTCCTTAACTAAGTGCCGCCATTTGACATAATGCTTCTTGGGCAATTTCTCGAAGTTTTGCTTCCAGTTTTGTCCAGTCAAACTCCGTAGAGGTTATTATTAGGTGACGTATAAAATCGTAGAATTAGCTCCTCGTAATCCTATTTGGCTAACTTTTTTCTTTTTTACAGTCCTCGGATTACTGGGCGACATATATATAAGTTTGTAGCGAGAATGATATTTGATACTTTGTCTAAATTACAAAGGCTTTCCTTCGAGCAAGAAATAAAGAATACTAAAATGATAGTAAGAAGGTGCAACTGGCACATGTGCACCCCCCAAAGATACTGTGCACATAAATCTATGTGCTTCTTGTGCCTGGTATTGGTTTGGGGGGGTGACTTCCACTGATCCAAAAAGACGTCATATCCATGACCTCGGAAAACAGCGGGAATCTGCGCGCTCTACCCCGGATATTGATAATGACGGAACAGATTCCGCCAGGCCCCCGTCACCCCACCATTCCCCTCCCCCCTTTTAACACCAGCTCCACAGGATAGAACATATTCGGGCGAAATAGGACACTGCATTACACTTTAGCAAAATAGTCAGATTAATCAAAGGTAGTCTCTATTATCGTCAAACTTTCAACATCATTACAATATACCAATAAGAACACAACGGACTGGTAGTGTATATACTCGAGGCCCACACAACCTTTTTGTAAAAGCGCCTATACTCCAAAGGCTGCTATACTCCGCACCTCCGCCCTTCCCCTTGTACATGTACCTACCAGGTAAATACCCAGGTACCAACATACCCACTCACCTACCTACCCTAGGTACCTATAAACAAACCAAACCCCTCAGTGATGCCCCATCCTTCCATCACACCTCCCTAATATATCGAGAAAGAAACGCAATAGGACCTAGTAAACCACCCCATCCAACCCACCAAAATGGCCACCAACAACCCCAAAATAACCCTCCACACCTATTTCCGCTCCTCCTGTTCCGCCCGTCTACGCATCGCTCTCGCCCTCAAATCCCTCCAATACACCTCTATCTTCGTGAACCTCCTGAAAGGCGAACAGCTATCCCACGAAAACAAAGCCTTGAATCCTTCAGCCACCGTACCAACCCTCACCATCGAATACCCCTCCACCAACAAAAAAACCGTGACGATTACTCAGTCCCTCGCTGCCCTAGAATACCTCGAAGAGGCCTTCCCATCATCCCCGGATAATTCTGCCTCGTCACTTCTACCACCCGCATCGGACCCCGAAGCCCGCGCCCTTGTTCGCACCTTATCGGCCATCATCGCCTGCGATGTGCAGCCCGTCACGAATCTGCGGATTCTGAAGCGTGTGGCACCTTTTGGGGTGGATCGGGCTGCATGGTCGAAGGAGCTCATTGAGGATGGGCTCCGCGCGTATGAGAAGCTCGTGGAGGAATCAGCGGGCCTCTATAGTGTCGGTGATCAGATTACCATGGCTGATGTGTGTTTGATTCCGGCTGTTTGGGGTGCGGAGAGGTCTGGGGTAGATTTGAACCAGTACCCTGTCATTAAGCGGATTGCCGAGAAATTGGAGGAGACGGACGCGGTGAAGAGTGGGCATTGGAGGACGCAGGGAGATACACCGGATGAGTTCAGGTTTGATTAATCATTGAATCTTTCTTCATTTATGTGTTTCATTATTCTTTTAACCTTGGGAATACTGAGAATAAGGAGTATGGAAAAAGGTCCATTGAGTTGATTCATATGAGAGGAAATGGATCAACGCCATAAAAAGAAAGGTTGGATTGGTCTATACATAAGTTCAGATTCATAGCTAGTTCATGACATGAATACCACATTTTTTCAAACATCAAAATTAAGATCGCACAAGGCACAGGAAAAAAAAAAAAAAAAAAAAAAAGGAAAAGAAAATTAAAAGAGGACGGGTTCAAGTGTTGCAATTAGAGATCAAGCTTGATGGCTGGAAGAATGGTTCCCACGCAGTCACCGAATCCGACATAGTTACCCTCAGTACCAGCCTTGCCACGCAGGATGACAGTATCGCCATCTTCAAGGAACAGGCGATCAGATCCATCAGCTAGCTTGAGGGGGTTCTTGCCATTGGTCTGCTCGAGGAGACTTCCCTCGCTCTTGGGATCCTTGCCGGAGATAGTGCCGCTGCCTAGAAGGTCACCGGTGTTCATGTTGCAACCGGTAATTGTGTGGTGAGCCAACATCTGGGGGAAAGAGTAGAGGAGGTTTTTAGCGTTGCTATTGGAAATGATAGTGGGCTGGCCACCTGCATTGGTGACCTCGACCTCGAGGGGAATGTCATAAGCATTAGCGGCCTTCTTCTCTCTGAGATATGGTAGAAGGGACTCCCGGTTTCCAGGTTCTAGGCCGTTGGTCCGGAAGGGCTCGAGAGCATCGAGAAGAACAACCCAGGGGGTGATGGTGGTGGCAAAGTTCTTTGCGTTGAAAGGTCCAAGAGGGACGTACTCCCAGGCCTGGATATCACGCGCGGACCAATCGTTCATGAGAACAACACCGAAGATGTGGTCCTCAGCCTCATCAATGGATACGGGCCTTCCAAGGTCGTTGGGAGTGGAGACGAAAGCAGCCAGCTCCAGTTCAATATCTAGCCTACGGCATGGAGCAAACGTAGGCAGCTTGGGGTTGGCAGTGGGATTGGTGAGAATTTGGCCGTTGGGACGGTGGATGGGAGTCCCAGAGGCCACAACAGAGGAGGCGCGACCATGGTATCCTACGGGCAAGTGCTTGTAGTTGGGCTGCAGAGCATTGTCGGGCCCGCGGAAAAGAACACCGACATTGTAAGCATGGTTGAGACCAGCATAGAAGTCTGTGTAGTCACCAATTTGCATAGGCACATGGTTGGTCACCTCAGCGAGGGGCACCAGGGCCTCCTTCTGCAGGGAAGCATTGTCCTTGAGAACTTGAGGGAAGGGAGTATCGGCACGGAACACACTCTGGATGTATTCACGAACTTGGCGGTGCACTGGCCGGCCGAGAGCTGCGAATGCATTCAGGGTGGGCTGGCTGAAAACACTGAGATGAGGCTGGATGGCGGGGAGTTGAGAGAAACCGCCGGAGGAGGCGAAAGCGCTGAGGTTCAATGCATAATCACCAATCGCGACGGCAGCCACGCGGGAGGTAATTTGAGAGGAGGAGATAATACCGAAGGGGATATTAGCCAGAGAAAATGGCGAGTTCTTGGGAATCTGAAACCAGGAAGCCATGGCGTGTGTGTTGAAGATGATGCAAAGATGTTCGTTTGTTTGTATACAAGTATGTATATATTACAGAGACTGTCAATCCAAAGGAGAGAAGGAATCGAAGGGGGATGAAGTGAAATAAGTAAGTGAAAAATCGCAATAGAAAGAGCCCAGAAGAAGAGGTGAAAGAGTTAAAACAAAGAAATTTTCCCTCAATTCTCTAGATCGACAGAATGAGGAATTCCGTTAAGGGAGCCTGAACTGGTGGGTAGCGGAACTATGCCGCCCCCGCTTATTGCCGGCTATTCCACTTCCTTTCTTTTCCTGCTTCCAATTCCGCTGTCACCCCTCATCCGGCAGGTCGTTCTTGGTCGTTCACTCGATACGGGATTCCGGCATTTCGAGCGTCGAGGGCTGACCTTAAAAGATCTGGTTTTTTTCCCCCGCGTCTGTCGATTTGTTTCCCACCGTTTCAGACTAGAGAGAACACTATCAGTCCTAGTATACAAACAGACCAGACGGACGGCCATTCTTCCAAACATGCCTGTCACCAAGTTCACCCATCCTGACCCCTACTCCTATCAAACTGGCTTTGATTCCTATCATGAGTATGGAGCATTTGAAAACCTTGCCCTAAATGTGTTTACAAAGGAGGGTTTAATGCTAACCCCTTTCGCAGAACAGAAGCAATTGAAGGTGCCCTTCCCGTAGGACACAACTCTCCACAGAAGGCCCCATATGGTCTCTACGCCGAAAAGCTTTCTGGAACAGCCTTCACTGCTCCCAGACATGAGAATAGACAGACTTGGGTTTACCGTATCATCCCGGCAGCTGCTCACGAGAATTTCATAGCCGAGGATGCAAATTCATACCACACACGTATGACAACAGAGGCAAATAAGCTGCACCACATCCCCAACCAACTTCGATGGAACCCATTCGATCTGGATGAGACAGTGGATTGGGTTCATGGCCTGCATCTCATAGCTGGCTCGGGAGATCCGACCACTAAGAGCGGCCTGGGCATTCTGATGTATGCGGCCGGAAAGGATATGGGAAAAGAAGCATTTTACTCTGCCGATGGTGACTTCCTTATTGTCGCCCAACATGGTGTGCTTGACATCCAGACCGAGCTTGGGCGCCTGATTGTCCGCCCCAGTGAGATTTGTGTGATCCCACGAGGTGTGAGGTAAGCGTTGGTGCGGTGCCTCGAAGAAACGTAAGATTGAACTAATGGGATCTATGATTAGGTATCGAGTCACTCTTCCTGCTGGCCCTGTGAGAGGTTACATCTGCGAGCTGTACCAGGGTCATTTCCAACTCCCGGAGCTGGGCCCTATTGGCTCTAACGGCCTGGCAAACGCGCGTGACTTCCAGGCTCCGGTCGCCGCCTTTGATGACGAGGAGGAGCCAACCGAATATCGTTTGTATAGCAAGTTTAACAACACTCTCTTCTCTGCTCGCCAGGATCACACTCCGTTCGATGTGGTCGCTTGGCATGGTAACTATTACCCTTACAAGTACGACCTTGGTCGTTTCAACACCATGGGCTCTGTCTCCTTTGACCATCCCGATCCTTCTATTTACACTGTCCTTACTGGTCCCTCCGACCATGTGGGAACTGCTATTGCCGACTTTGTTATTTTCCCACCCCGCTGGTTGGTCGCGGAAAACACCTTCCGTCCTCCATGGTATCACCGGAACACTATGTCCGAGTTTATGGGTTTGATCTGCGGCGATTACGATGCAAAGACTGGTGGTGGCTTCCAGCCTGCTGGAGCTAGTTTGCACAACGTCATGAGCGCCCACGGTCCGGACTCCGATGCCTTTGAAGGGGCCAGCAACGCCACTTTGAAGCCTAACAAGATTGGAGATGGAAGCATGGCTTTCATGTTTGAAAGGTAGGCACTCATATATATATATATCAATTCTTGATCGGTCTGCTAATGATCTGTAGTTGCTTGATGGTTGGGGTCTCCGAATGGGGACTGAAAACCTGCCAGAAGGTACAAGAAGAGTACAATGAGCACAGCTGGCGGCCGCTGAAGCGACATTTTAAAAACCCTAACAAGGCTTAAGATGGCATAAAATGTTGTTTTATTATTAGAGAACCTGTCCTATGGAGTAGGTATACGAGGAAAGAAAGTTTTCTAGATAATTTGCCCCTGTTATCCATGTTACCCTAAAAATCTTGTATCCTGAGCCTCATGAGCATTTATGTTATATACCAGAATAATTACGAACGATCTAACTCTCTTTTCCAATAACCCTGCCTAAACGCGCTAGACACACAGGTACAATCAATTCAGATATCCTTATCTAATTACACCATATTAATTCCCGTGGTATAGCCTAAATAACACATATATCGGCGCTTAATTTGACGCCATCAAATGCTAAAAGAATGACATATCTAAATTGAATAGATAAAACACACGAACGAATATCAACCCTTCATCTCCTCCCTAATGGCCTCCTTCACAATGGCTCCACACATCTTTGCATAAGGGTTCGTCTGCACTGCCAACTGCTGCGCAATCTTATTCCCAAACTTTCCCCCGAAGAAGAAATCCCGACTTGCCATCTCCTCTAATTGATCTGCATCTAGATCCTTGAATCTGCCTCCTTTCCTTTCTCCCCGTTCCCCATTTTTGATATCACGGGCAAGCTTTAAGATGAGATACCCGCGATGCGTGTATGAGTCTGCTAGAAGTCGAGCTTGGAATGGGGAGACAGGGTCCGCGGGGGACTGGGGTGAAGCAAGGGCTATTGCTTTAGTAACATTGGTGAAGACTTGGTCTTCTAAGTCTTGTGTGTCATCAGTAGTATTAGCAGCAGTAGGAGCATCAAGAGCCGTGGAATGAGTGATAGAGGCAGATTCTGCTTCTAGAAGCATCCGCAATGCCTGTGCTCGATTCGCATATGCGGATGGATAGGTTGGATGGCCAGAGATGAGGTCATCGAGAGCATTTATTGCCTTTCGGATGGCTTCTTTATCTATGACTGGTGCGTCTGATTGGTGGCCATCCTGTGGTTGGAGGGTGGAGATAATGTCTTTCTCACGAGATTGAAGGGAGGTGAGCTCGGTTTTTGAGATGTTGAGATGAGGTGGTAGAGAAGGAAGTTTGGGGTCGACGTTGATAGAGTTGGAAGGGGAGGATTCCGCGTCGAAGAGAGCTTGGAGGACGGCGGAGTCGTTGTTTGTTAGAGAGATAGACGGGCGAGAAGGGTGGATTGTGAATGATGTAGACATTTTTATGTTTTTGCTTGTTCCCGTTTTTCCCTTGAAGCTTCTCGTTCTCCCCTTTTTCTCTTATTTTTTCTTTTCTTTTCTTTTTTTTTTTTTGGATGTATGAAGTCAGGGTGTAAAAAGAAATCAAAACTAGACATGCAATATATTAGTATGGCTAATCTCCAAGACAATGAAAAACGGACATTAACGGATATTTAAAAAAATACCCGGCACCGCCCGTGTATATCCGGGCAATATCCGTCCCCAACCGTCTCCATCCTGCACTGTCCTTGTAGGTTGTGACACAAATTGGATAATGAAGTGGTGAATAGTTATTTCGTGATTTACACTGTTTCCTAAGAGATCTGTCATGAGGAATAAGAGACTTCCCTATTCGTCCCACTCGATGTGGTGGTATTTATAATAGTTGCCCTTTCCCGTCTACCTTCTCTCTTACAACATCTCAACACCAACAAAAGCATATCTTTATCATTTCTCTTTTCTCTACTTACTTAATATTACTACCAACTACATTCTACTGTCTATTTGAACTCTGAGGTCATCTAAGATAGACACTCACACAAAGGACAAAAATGGCTCCCTCCGCAATATCCACCTCTCCTCCATCCAGCAACATACAGCCCAATGTCACCCAATCGAATCTTGCTTCCTATCGCGGCTACGACCATGTACATTGGTATGTTGGAAATGCCAAGCAAGCGGCTTCCTACTATATCACCCGAATGGGCTTTGAACGTATCGCCTACCGGGGCCTAGAGACCGGATGTAGAAGCATCTGCTCCCATGTCGTCCGTAACGGAGACGTCACCTTTGTGCTAACCTCACCTCTCCGATCCCTCGATAAAATTGACTCCTTCACTCCAGAAGAACAAGAAGAGTTGAGAGAGATTCATAAGCATCTTGAACAACATGGTGACGGTGTCAAAGATGTCGCCTTTGAAGTTGATTCCGTCGAAGCTGTCTTCCGTGCTGCCGTGGACAACGGTGCAAAGGTCGTATCTTACCCACAGACCCTAACGGATGGGAAATATGGACAGGCTACCGTGGCTACTATCCAGACCTATGGACAGACTACCCATACTTTGGTTGAGAGGGGTGCGTATCGTGGAGCTTTCTTGCCAGGCTATCGAGCCGAGAAGGGAGATGGAGATCCTATCTCCAGACTCTTGCCTGGAGTCAAGTTGAACCGGATTGATCACTGTGTGGGTAACCAGGATTGGGATGAGATGGATAAAATTTGTGAATAGTAAGGAAAACTGCCCCTTCTCTATCCATTCCTTCTAGTAGCGCCCGTTTTGAGTGCTTATGAAATTTCTGGATATAGCTACGAGAAAGCTTTGGGCTTCCATCGCTTTTGGTCTGTTGACGATAAGCAAATCTGCACGTATGTTCCTCATCCCTTTTAATTCATCCATGTCTTTCATCTCTTCTCAAGAGATAAAGAGAATGTGAGAACAATTGGGGAATAAAATTTCTAACGCTTAATAGCGAATTCTCTGCCTTAAAGAGCATCGTCATGGCCAGCCCCAACGAAATCGTAAAGATGCCCATCAACGAACCAGCAAAGGGTAAAAAGCAATCGCAGATTGAGGAGTATGTCGATTACTATAACGGGGCAGGCGTACAGCACATTGCACTTCTTACCGACGATATCATCCGGGATATCACGAATCTCAAGGCCCGTGGTGTCGAGTTCATCAAGGTCCCTAGTACCTACTATGAGGACATCAAGGTCCGACTTAAGAAGGCTGGATTGGTTCTGCATGAGGATTTTGAAACGATTCGGAGCTTGGATATTCTGATTGATTTCGATGAGCATGGCTATCTTTTGCAACTCTTTACCAAGGTATGCCTCTCTTTTTTTCCTCATTCCTTTGTCTTTTTTTACTTCCGTCTCTCTTCTTCTATCGTCTAGTTTGTCAAGAGAAAGCTAACTGTGTGATTTTCTTTTTTAACAACTAATAGCACCTCATGGATCGCCCAACCGTATTCATTGAAATTATCCAACGTCATAACTTCTCTGGTTTTGGAGCTGGAAACTTCAAGTCGTTGTTTGAGGCGATTGAAAGGGAGCAAGAGTTGCGCGGGAACTTGGTTTGATGATTAATCTTAAGTTGTCTTTGCCAGCAATGATGCTCATGACTTGTTATCCTTTTTTTTCTATTTTCTTCCCTCTGAGTGTGTCATTATAATTTTTATCATTGTACTTTTTTTATTGGGTAGTTTACCTGATTCTGGCCAAAATGCCTGCCTAGTTGACACCTGGGGGTGGGTCATTGCTACATACGGTAGGCGACACGGCTCCTTTTTGATCTATAAAAAAAAAAAAAAAGGGAAGATCTTAGGTAGATAGAAAAACCTGGATTCATCTTGCTTCATAATGTAAATTTGGTCTTGTGAATAGGCTCATTTCTTTTTCGATGAACTCGTACCACCTGGGGTTGTTCCTCCCCGACGCTTATATTTGCGTGGATCTAGAAATTTGGTCAACACAATTCTTCGAATGGAAAGCCAATAATAGTAGGAATTCCGAGGAAGAAACAAACAAACAAAAAACAAAAGGTAAGAAATCAATTGGGAGGCACACACCTTTCCGACTCATCAAGACCTTATTCCTAGTTCCCCTTCCCCCTTCCCAAAACCCACTTCCAGCTTTCCCAATGAGGAATGAGCGGCAGATCCCACAGTTTTCTGGTCGGTATATTTGCTCACGAGAGCAGAAGCCACTGTTTGGTGTTAGATGATATTAGCGCCCCTAGGCCTTAAAGTAAAACAAAAAGGTTAAGGAATGGGAGAGGTGTGCCGTCTTACCATATCATCCGATTAGCGTGTTCATTGGGGTGGTCGGTTTCTTGATCATGGCATCTGATTACATAGGTAAGATTCAAGCTGAGTGCATAAAGGAGCTCATTTAATACATACTTGTCACATGGAAAGACCTTTTGGCAGCAACTGAATCTGTTGAAATGTCAACAACCCGATGTCAGGAAGAAAGGTGGGGAGACAAAGAAACATACCGGAACCATCGGTAGCTTTTGCTGTAATGCATACAACGACCACGACGAGGTAGTTCTTGACCGGCTACAATGCCAAGGACTTCCTTTGGTTTTCTTCGTATTGGTCCACGATCTCGATTTGTAACTAGAAATGAGTTACGTTAGCATATCCCTGCCGTCTCAGGCTTTGCAGAAGGCTGTTGTCGGGTGTCAAGTACTTACATGCTGCAGATCCTACTTTAAGGAATTTCACCTCGGGAATTTTAAAAACTATACTATACTTAGCATGTAGTCCTTATTTCTTCCTTTTTCCTTTGGGGTGTTGCTTCCATACCCATTTTACGATGGCATTGACGGCAGTTGGCCATTGCACTCTCTCCACGAACAGCAACAACCCCAGGCGCTGGGAATGGAGTTGAACACTCAGCGCAAGTTGGGATAAAGCCACTATCGAGAATATTAAACTGCCGTTCTCAGAATATCCAAAGACACCAACACTAACCTTGGAAGCAGATCAACCACCATACATCCGTCCAGGTCCAAATAACCGGCACGATTTGAACTAGGGTGCATTAACTGTCGACGGAATCCTAGATGCAAAAGGGTAAATATGAATAATCTGTTTAGTCTTTTTGCGGTTTATGTTTCTAGGTGAGCTTACCAATACTCATAGAATTTGCACATTTCTTGCAGGTCTCCACTTTAGGAGAGAATGTGCCATTGCTATCCCTCGTTTGAGGAATGTTTCTTATATCCATATGCTCCTTACATCTGTCACATTTGATCGTGATATATGGCCCGACAAGCTCAAGCAACTCGACACCATAGAGTTCCAGAAACGGAAATGATAAAGCAACGCCATATTCGGCAGTTGGCTCCGGTAGATCGGGAACTGGGGCACCGCCATCCTCTTCGTCCTCAGTAAATTCATCTTCAGAAGGGGTTAGGTCTGAATCCTCCTCACTACCGCTTGCACCATCGCTTCGTGTCCACTCAGGAGGGCGTGGGACAACATGGAGATGAGGCTTATCATCCAACTGTAATGGATTTGCGGCCTGGGAAGGCTGTAGCCCCTCTGTCGTATAGGGCTCAGATGGTGACTCTGGCTCCGGGGCCGCACTGGAGGTACTTTCGATTGGCGTTTTGGCAAAGTTGTGTATATTACTAGCCAGGTAGTTGATTTGCGACACCAAGTTAACTTGGAGATGGCCCTTTATCCACTGTGAAAACCCGGTTTCAACTGATTGTGCTTCTGTGCCGTTCACTCCCTGTAAGTGTATGGCACTAGGCTCTAGAGGATACATCGACGGCACTAAAAGCTTCACTGTCTTGATTGGTCGAAGCGAGGCCGGCAGTCGGTCAACTTTGGATGGTTGGATGGGAATAACAAAAGAAAGTCCATCTCGGCCTTTCTGAAATAATGGGAGACGACCCAGACGTGCTTCCAGCTGCTTCGTTTCCATGTTCCTCCGTTTCTCTGCTTGATTTCTCTCCGCTGCCGTATATGTCGGACGGGCCCTAATTGGTGATGATGGCCGTGCATCCAGTATTGGTTTACTCTCACTCGCTACGGCCAACGAGCGCATATTTTGCAGGAGCTCTTGGGTAGCAGGCTCCGCCTTGGCTCCAACATTCGGAACGAATTTCAGCGTTGGTCCTCTCTCAGTGGTGGTAAGTAAACGCTCTAGGTGCCGATCTAGACTATTCATCCAGTTAAGGAGAGTCCCACGGCCAGTCGTCCTCAGCGCACTGTCGACGATATCGTCGAATCCCCTCGCGATATTCTCCTGGAAGATGCTTCCCATCTCAGGGTTATCAACCCTCAGTGAGGGCCGACCGCGGGTGGGGTACGAGAGGGGAACGTGCAAGATACAATGTAATTTATCGAGGTCAAAGGGAAAATCAGGATCTGAGGGTGTCATCCCAAAGGCCAATGTAGTTCCCGAGTCATCATTGCTCTCAATTGGATGGAAACGTCGCCGAAGTTGGTTGATCTGAAACTCTCTAGGATTTGAGCTCTCTAGTTTAGAGATGGGTCTCCGACCGGTGTTGGTATTGTCAGCCATAGCTCGAGCGCCACTCTTGGTTGCCAAGACACTTAAAAATGATGATAATAATACGTGAAAGATGAAGAAAATAAACGAGTGAGTGGGTTGGAGGTAAAATTGGAGTTAAAAATGAAGTTCAAAAGAACAGGAGACGAGAAATACGTATTACTTGATGGGTGCACTTGGGTAAACAGGTAGCTCCCTCGCCTTTTCCCTTTTTTTAAAATGGTGACCCGATCACCATCTCAATACCTAGTAGATACATATATCAAGATCTTGCCACTTTCCACCTAGGGATAGTTGTTGGTGTGGCTGAGTATTAAGATCCCGGGATGAGTCAAGGTGAGTCATTGATGATGAGGAATGACTCTTTTTTCCTCTTTTCTAATCCCTCTTTCACCGTTGGATGCAGAAAGCTACTGGAACCCAAGAACTCCAATCATACAGCTAAGCTCGCGGAACCACTAAACCCAAATAGGAATGGTTAATGATTGCAAGAAACCTATATTCTCCAGAATCATTCCAATTTTAATGTTGACTTATTGCACCAGCTATTGGTTAATAATATTAGTGAACTCATAATATCACTATGCATCAGTGTATAGAAATTTCATTATGGATAGTGATGAGTAACACTAGCAATAAGACAGATAGATTATGCAGAACAAGGGCTAAGAAGAACCTTAAATGTAGACGCAACAGATCCACTGCATCTTGCCTGGGGGCTGGGTCGAATTAACCAATACTGTATTTGAAAAAGAGCGAAGAAATGAAAATGCGAGTTTCCAATGGTTTCTAATTATATTTGCATTGCCAGGTCACTTGTGTAATGTTCAATTCTACCTACCTACTGAAGGTCGTCCGGTTAGTAATGCAGAAGCTCCTATGCGATGGTCTGATTCGGCTCTAGAGTTCCCGGCCATGCCAAGCAAATATCCTTATTCCATGCCAGGGGTTAGAGAACAGCCCCAAGGTTTATGGGAGTGAAAGGAATCCGTATCTTATGAGGAACAATTAGCTGTGACCGAACAAGGACTTGGGCCCATAGGGGAGAAGGGGGGTGGGGGTGTAATATTTGGTAGACAAAGCTAGAACAATACCTATCCTGTGTCTTCTTTTGCTTCTTTTCCTCCATCTATTAAATCCTCTTCGTGTTTTGACCTCAACTTCTGTCTCTCTATTCCAATATATCATGCTTTCTTTAGGACTCGCTGGTGCCTACGCCGTGGCCGGCCTCGTGCTGTTAATTCTCGGCAATGTGGCACAACAGCTTTTTTTTCGCAACAAAAATGAGCCTCCTGTTGTCTTCCACTGGTTTCCTTTCATTGGAAATACCGTTAGCTATGGGATAGATCCGTATAAATTCTTCCACTCCTGTAGAGAAAAGGTAAATGACTTGCCCTCTTATGGTTGTTGAAGCTCCCACCTCGAAAAGCGGATGAAGGCAAAAATGGAGAACCTGGGCTAATCAGTTTCAACCAGTACGGTGACATCTTCACCTTTATACTACTAGGCCGAAAGACAACGGTCTATTTAGGCGTCCAAGGGAACGACTTTATCCTCAATGGCAAACTCAAGGATGTCAATGCGGAGGAGATTTACAGTCCCCTGACCACTCCAGTCTTCGGATCTGATGTCGTGTACGACTGTCCCAACTCCAAACTCATGGAACAGAAGAAGTTTGTCAAATTCGGTCTCACCCAGAAGGCCCTTGAGTCCCACGTCCAGCTGATCGAGAAGGAAGTTCTTGAATACCTCAAAACATCACCGCGCTTCAAGGGAGCCTCTGGAGTCGTGGACATCTGTGCTGCTATGGCAGAGATCACGATATTTACAGCTGCCAGCGCGCTACAGGGCCAAGAAGTCCGCAAGAAGCTGACGGCAGAGTTTGCAGATCTTTATCATGATCTCGATAAGGGATTTACTCCGATCAACTTCATGCTCCCCTGGGCACCGCTGCCGCATAATCGTAAGCGGGATGCTGCTCATGCTCGTATGCGAGCCATCTACATGGACATCATCAACGAGCGCCGAAATAACCCGGTCAAGGAGGAGACTTCCGATATGATCTGGAACCTAATGCACTGCACCTATAAGGATGGGCGACCGGTCCCGGACAAAGAGATTGCCCACATGATGATCACGCTCCTCATGGCTGGTCAACATTCATCTTCCTCGATTAGCGCTTGGATCATGCTGCGTCTGGCCTCGGAACCCAATGTCGTCCAGGAATTGTACCAAGAACAAATCGAAAATCTCAAGAGTACAAACGGCGTCTTTGAGCCCCTGCAATACGAAGACCTGGATAAACTTCCGCTTCACCAGAATGTGATCAAGGAAACTCTTCGCCTACACTCTTCTATCCATTCTATCCTGCGGAAAGTCAAGAACCCCCTTCCCGTCCCAGGTACCTCTTATGTCGTCCCAACCAGTCATACACTCCTCGCGTCACCTGGTGTTACTGCCATGAGTGAAGAGTACTTCGCCAACGCGAGTAAATGGGATCCGCATCGCTGGGAGAACCAGCAACCCGACGAAGAGGAGGAAGGCGAGACGGTCGACTATGGCTATGGGGCAGTATCCAAGGGAACAACAAGTCCATATTTGCCCTTCGGTGCTGGTCGCCACCGCTGCATCGGGGAGAAATTCGCCTATGTTAACTTGGGTGTTATTGTTGCTACAATTGTGCGTCATTTGAAGCTATCCAACACGGATGGGAAGAAAGGAATTCCAGCTACAGACTATTCCTCACTCTTCTCCGGTCCTATGAAACCAACTGTTGTTGGCTGGGAGAGGCGCTTTCCAGAAAGCTCATGATATCTCTTCAATTGTCCATCACTCAAGCCATTTCCTCCGAAAGTGCTGGTAAGTAGAATGCAATGACTATGATGTCTAGAGTAGATTTCTCAGCCACTCAAAAATATAGTACCTAATCTTGTAACATTAGTTTCTTTGACTCTTCTCTTTTCATTTCCCAACCCCCTTTTTTTTCAGTTTCTATACTTTATCATTTCATATTTAATCTTTGGAATCGGGTCGCCGGTATCAATGCCCTAGAGAGCAAACTCGATAGCTAGTTGATTAATGTTTACGCGAATCACTCAGGCATCAAGCCCCGCTTCGCATATTCAAATAAAGACTGCATAAGTCTTATTGCGAGCAACTCTGTGGCTTAGGTTACTAACTAGGACTTCCGCCGGGAATCCGAAACCGTGCGAGATAGATCCAAGAAACCTAGACCGCTACTCCAGGCCAGGCGAATCTTAGATGAAAAAGGTCACTCAAGGTAGCAGTAGCAAGTAGCAGAGACTCAGCTAAGCGCCAAGTATAGAATAAATTGGACACAAAATAATGATAAAGAAATCAAAATCTAAAAATAAAAAGTGAGTAAAATCTCGAGTACAGCGGCACGCTCGGTTTTCTTTTCTTTTCTTTTCTTTTCCTTTTTTTGGTTACAAGACTTTTTCTTACGGCATCGTTATCTACCGTAATGGCCATGATGTGGTATAGTAAATACCAGATTTAATCGCAGCGACTAGTGATGTAAAAAATCAATCACATTATCATGGATAAAGTCCCTTGAGGGTATGCAGATTGGCGGCATCCTCTAAATGTTACCTACCAAACCTCAAAACTTTGAATAAGGGAAAGATGCGGGGAGGGGGGAGGCGATGGAACAGTATTCTCGTTAGTAGCTGATTGATAGGCAGGCAATAAGTCTAGTAGAGTGAGACAGGCTTTCTTGATTAGAACATGAGGCTGAGCGCTTGCCAACTCAGCAACACACTGCGCACCCTGCCTGACTACTCTGTAGTTATGGAGCCATGTTAAATTAAGAATTTGGGCCGTGGGCGTGTGACCAGGTGCGAGCGAGGTTTGGGCGGGCCGCGGTGTCAGATCCAGGGGAGCAGCAGCTTCGGATAAAAAGAAGTAATGGAGGGTGAGAAAGGTAGCCCACCCAGGTCGTGGCCGTTCACACTCACTCTTACAGGTTTGTACGTGTGCGTGTAGGAATGTGGCATGTGGAATGGCTCAAAAATATTGTCATCAGTCCAAGTGAAGTATATGAGAAGAACAGACACTATTGATGACCACCGGTCAGTTATTCTGGCAGATGTACTCGAGATGAGCAAGATCGACAAGGCCCAGGCCAAGTAAATACGAGGAAGAAGTCAGACACCTGGCGAAGCTCAAGACAGCATGAAGGATACTGTGGTTCTGAGGATGTTGTCCGCTCGAACTTGCGAGAAAAATAGACCAAAACAAAAGGCACCGGTTAAAAATTGCCCACTGAGAGCGCATGGGGAAGCCAAAGTGGGGTCGATCCTGGAAGTTTGTCAGCCCCGTACCACTACTTAACGACAAGAGAATGGCGGCAAAGACAAAAAAAGCAAGAACTCTCTGGGGTTTATCGGTGGGAAAAAACATCGAGAGATTGGTTGTTAGTGTTTGTAAAAATTAATAATATTAATGATAATGACAAAAACATCAGTAGAAACAATGATGACCTGTCGCACGTCATCCTGGGATCTGAGGGAGGAAAGGCGACATCAATGTGATCGAATTGCCAACGCAGAGATCTGGTGACCCTGAGATCGACATTTAGGCCCTGGGGCATGGCTGTTGGAATATTCCCAGGAAAGCGGCAGCCGAGGAAGGAGGGTGTGGGAAGGAAGGTCGAAAAAAGTACGAAGTACCTGAATGCGATGGCAAGATGGTAGGAAGGTG
The DNA here is from genome assembly GCA_027569155.1 of Aspergillus haitiensis. Taxonomy (NCBI): domain Eukaryota; kingdom Fungi; phylum Ascomycota; class Eurotiomycetes; order Eurotiales; family Aspergillaceae; genus Aspergillus; species Aspergillus haitiensis. Next base: position 280,090 of record JAPDEO010000029.1, read on the forward strand.
GCACAGCATCAGGATCTTTGTCGCCTTAGACGAAAGTCACCTGGGGAGAAAAGATGAGATAATAATGATGCCTTAGAGAGCCTGCTGGTGACCACGTGCTGGGATCATTTCAAATTGTGCTCTTCTTTGCTCGAGATAAGTTGTCCTTGATCACGTTGTTTGTGCGAGTGATGCCCTCGGAATCGCCGTCAGTACTCCAGGCTCCAGGCTCCAGGCCCCAGGCTGGTCTTGACCATCTATAGTTCTGCAACTGTCTGATTGAACAAGAATCCTCTCTTTCTTTGCGCCTTGTGCCCCCTCCCCTCCCGCCAGTCTCAAGTTTTGACAGCGACTGGGGCAAACGTCCTGTTTTTGTGTCTTTATGGGATGACGGCCAAACTTGATTGCACAAAACTGGCTTGCGAAAGCGGCTGGATCAAGGATGGGTAGTTAAGTTCTAGGAGATCTCGCATGTCATCACAATCAATGGAATTGGGTCTCGACCATCCTAGACACACATCTTATCTCACCTAGGTGAGAGACCTCTCAACGTATGGTCGGGGAGGGTTTGACTTCCCCCTCCATCAAAAGAGGGCGTCAACTTTAATTTTCATAACTTATGCACTGTGAGTGGACATGTGTTTTCCTTGATGGATTCTAACCGCTCAAGCTCTTTACCAACCATTCTATTCTCTCTAATCCTCCGCCCTAATATTTCCCCTCCTTCGTGGATCGGTCACGGATGATGCTATCATGACTCTACTCCAGTTGACTCTTTCTCTCCACATTTTTGATGCGGGTTAGTCTCCGGTGCTCCGGGCCGCATACGCGCTGGCATTATTTTGGTTTGGGGGGTGGTTGATTATCACACTACATGCAAAATTAATATACTCTTTCCCCTTTCGACGACAAAGAGTCCAATTTCGGTTAAACTACTTGATGATGTCCGCGTAGTGATCTCACCGTTTGAGAAAGGCTGAACAAGGGTCAACCGGCAGATGCAGCCAAGTGTCTCCATCCCAGTGTTTCCCATCTCATGTACCTTCGGTATGTTGCAAGTACCGGTGTATGTAACTGCTGTTTTTGATACGAACCCAAACAAAACAGTTACAAACCACTAGTCTCATTTGGAGATGGATGGACTCCCGTGAGATCGCGATTCTCACCCAAACACCTTTCCTTTCCGATCGTCTCCGTATCGATTTAGGGATCTTGAACCCCAATTGAGAGGGAAGATCAAAACAGGAAGAAGAAACAGCCTCTAAAGAAAACGAATCAAGATTTTTATTGCCCTTGCATCAAATAGAAAAAATGGTTCAGCCCGTTCTCCGAAACATCAGCCACAATTTTTCCTCTTTTTAATTTTCTCCTTTAAGTCCATGTCGAAAATTCTCCACTGGGAGATGGGAGCATTGACTTCTCCCCGCTTCCGCCCCCTCATTTTCTTTTCTATCAGGATAGTTTACGGGATGATGTGAATTTGTTCCACTCGACGAAAATAATAAGGACTTCGAACATAGCCGTATAGCAGCTAGAGATAACCAATTCAAAGGGTAAAGAAAAGGGCACAGGGCCGCCAAACATTACATACCCACTCAGGTCAGCCATAGTGCGTGGCCAGTGTGACTTTTTTCCTACCGATTCCTCTGTTGTTAAAAATTTTCACTCTGTTCCTATTGCTAACCTTACTAACATCATTAACTAATACAAAAAAGAGAAACAATAAATAATATGACTCGATTTCAGCCACAGGGCCCCATGTATAGAAATAAATATGTTCCCCTCTTTGACTTCAAGCTAGCGGAGAGACGGAACTCAAAGATGCCCTGTTTTCCCGATAATAATTTACCTATAAGATGACTAGCCCAAGTATATTAACTATAGACCGTTCTATTGACCCTACATACTAAGAACTTACCAACTTGCCAATAAGCTCGAAGTTAGTAGGATATGAGCTATTCCCGTCTCTACTTGACCTTGACAAAGAACTATACCGAGGACACAGCAATATCTCTTCCATCCGTCCGCCCGTCCGTCCACTCTCCTGATCAAACTCATAGCGAGCAGGCGTAGCCACCTTGAATTCTCTAATATTAGGGATATGGGAATAATCCGCAAATTTTCGGAAGTTGCTCTTCCACGCCTTTGCAAAACATTAACTCAATACCAGGAGCTCCATTGAACAAGAGTGGAAAAAAGCGAGAAGAAAAGCAAAAAGCTGAAAAAAACTAGAATTATCAATGTACTTAATCAGTAGGGCAATGCTAACAATTTGAATAACTGTAGAGTCCTTATACAGAACATCCATCTACCATGGCCACCAGTGGGCGAGAGCTTGCCCATGTAGGTCGGCAGATAGATGATATCCACAGCATCAGGACCTCTATAGTCAAGGGCCCTCATCTACAATTCTTATAAATCCATCCTACCTAAGTCAAATAACCGAGAAAAGTTCTTCATTAAAATAAAAATAGGAGAGTGGTTTGTTTCCTACCTTGTTCTGGTAACTGGATTGGATCAAACCGTGTCATACAATTATCTTTTCTAGCTCATATAGGAAACCTCCCAAGTACTAAGACATTAGATGATACGATGTGCAATTTGTTTCCTATTAGCTATTCAGAGGCATAGGTGCTTGTTTACTGAACATTCCGAAATAATATAGTACCCTGTATACCAAAAAAGACAATGATAACAGCATATACACTGACTCTGAATGATCTACGGGTGGCCCTGGAAGCTACATCCTATACTACATATATCCGGAAATACATACTCTGCTAGGTACCTCACTCCTTGATTTGGACGACCCTCACCTGTATTGTGGTCTCTAATTCCCTTGACCTCTGTCATTTACCCCAGAACTAGGGGAAGGAGAAAAAAAAAAAAAAATGAAAATCATAGAGACCGAGTTGCTTCGTTAATACCCCCGCCCATATAGTACAATACCCTAATTACAGCACTCCAGTAATGAACTGCTAACATTATTAACTGCGGGTACTTGACCAACAAGCACCAAGTATACATACACAAAAAAGTATGCCTTCGGACTTAAAAACCGAGACAGTCAGGGGCCCCTAGAAATGTCAGATTATTATTTTTTTTATTATTATTGCTATTACAAATAGCTGCCATTTTTTAAAGTTCTTTTCCATTCAATAATTCAATCATGATGATGATGATGATGGACTGGACATGGTATGATTCAGAATACGAACCCGTTCAGCGGAGGAGAGAAGTCCGTTGTCAACCCGTCATACATAAATAATAACATCTAAAAAAGCGCTCATCTCTTTTTTAAGCCACAAATGTTTAAATAAAACAATGGATTATAAATATATTGTTATTACTATTCCAAGGTTATTTCTCTTGTCAGTATTTGGTTATCAAAAATTTTCCATCCAAAAAAGTACTTACTCCCCTCCCACTAGTAAATAGGCATGTACAAACAACATTGTATCTTCCTGGTAAACTGTGGCTACCGATATAATTCAAGTCGGAAGCATAGTATACTAGCCAGTAACTAGTTACCTAGGTATATACGTTATACAGCAACGAAAATAAGTACGACCTATCTAAGTTTGTTTGCGTTATCCATGATTAGGTTACTTGACCAAAAGTACCATCCCGCGCCCTATAAAATCAGATCGTAATAGTAGGTAGTACTCTCCATAGCGAGTACATTATTATTATCCAGCGTCGTCAAACTCGGGTAAACAGCAATATTATCATCTTCCAGAAAAGGAAAAAGATAAGGAGAATTTGATTGTATGCTTCCAATTTGTTCCACAAGAAAAAGAAAATATATCGTTTAAAAATTAAGAATATGTATGAACCTGCACAAATGACCATGATTTTAAGCCAATCATACTACATCCTACAAACAGAAAAAGCAAAAAAGAAAAAAGAAAAAAGAAAAAAAAAAAAGCCTAAGTGGTACCTAGGTAGTAGTAGGTAGGGAGGGAAGTAATAATAAAAACTGCGCAATTATAGGTGCCTCACTAGCGGTGAAATTGAATATCCCTCATTGGGCACCCATCAACACATTGTTAATCCCTCTGGGAGGTAGGTAGTCAGTCACTCTCACTGGGTAGGGGAGAGACCGGAACCTAAGGCGTAGTACCTAGATTAGTTCTGGAGATCCGGATCCATTCCCCCCAAATATGAAGAATAGGTAGAGTTGGGCATATATCATCATTGCCAAACTAGCTTGTACTATGAGGATTCCCATCTTAAAGAAACCCAGAATGGACTAGTTAATGTGTGTTGTGTGTGTGTGTCTCTGTGTGTTTGTGTTTGTGTGTACAGGTAGGTAGGTATGTATGTGTACTGAGAGTGGAAACCGGTAACCTAAACTGTACTTGTTGGTATAATACAAGAGCATTACCAGCGATACACCCCACTCCTGCCAATCCGGTATGGCAGCCAAAGAAACCAAAGAAAACCACGCTAAGCTCCATACTTAGGTAAACCACCGTCCCAAATCTGGATTTCCCCGTCTGACCTAGAATCCTTCTCGAAGGATTTGTGGTATTTTCTTTTTCCATTGTACTCCGAAGTATGGTGTTCTTTTTTCTTTCTGTACTGTCTTTTCCCTCCGTTTTAGGGAAAAAGGATTTCGGGAGGATCAAGATTTTTTTCAATCTTTGAGCTTTTTTGTTTCTTTGAGCTGCAAGCGGAAATGAATATGTCTAGTACAAGATAGTACCTTCCTACATTCGTTTACCAAGAAAAAATGCTACTACATCGTTAAACATTCCTCCATAGTCCATACCCTACAATCGAAATTGTGGGGTTATTAGGTAGGCCTTACCTTTTTGCCGGGGGGGTTTCTCCGTCAATTACCATGGTCAAACGAACATGTTCGTGTATGATTCCTCGCATAGACACACACAGAACAAGAGAGGAGAGGGGAGGAGAGAGAAAAAGTTCAATAGTGAAATAATAATAATAACTTCAACACTAGATAATGATACTCCAAAGGATCCCTAAAACTTTCCTAAAGTTCCCTTCAGAAATTAAACTTCAGGCAAAGTTCATTCATGAATAATGAGCAACCAAAAACATCCAGTTAAATTACTTCGTAACTACCGAGTCCAAGACCGGGGATATTCCGGCACATGGAGGGAAAACCTTTTTTTTTTCTTTTTTTTTCTATTTGCCTGTCTTGCCCCGGTATTAATATTTGTTCCGAAGGAGGGGGAAAGTTGACTAAAATCCAAAAATTGAAAAAAGAAATAAAATTAAAATTAAATAATAAAATAATAATAATAAAAATCGGCTCAGTTCATAACTTTTGGAGATTAACTACATAGTGCTTTAACATCCTTCTCTCGAAAAAGATGGCAGGAGGATAAGTATTATTGAAGAATGTATCTTCTTTCTCACATGACATATTCATGAAACCGCCATCTCCTAAGCGAGGATCTCCTCTCGGGGCGGTAATAACACGAGATGAACTGATTCACTGTCCCGATCTCGTTACGGAAATCTCCAAGGGAGAGAAGCATCAAATCATAATTAAAATAATTGTAATCATACATATATCGTAAACACCTTGTTTGATGAGATTTTGAAACAGTACCTAGGTGCCTAGGTAGGCACGTACGTACTGCATGTTCTGTGTCGCGGAGGGAGGGAAGGCCTCCGCTAGAAGGAAAAACGTTTGTTCGGCTTGCCGAGGTAGGCATGCTTTTGGTTTGTGTATGAAGAATTTTTGTACGAATCGGGAGACCGGTATAGGTCGTATAAGCTGCTTCATAGGTAATCAACAAAAATTATTCGCTACCTAGTTAGTGCCAAAAAGCTCATCTTAATATTTTTATTTTATTATTCTATTTTTTTTTTTTTCTTATTTATGTTTTCTTTCTTTACTTTATTTTAATTTTATTTGATTTTTTAATTTTAATGTTTTTGGCTCCCCTTCATTGGCTTTCAATCGTAAAAGAGGTACAGAGTAGGTAATCTAGAAGAGTTACTAAAGTATAACTACCCCTCCTAATAAATGTTTATACATATCCAAGCTAAAACCACCACTAGGCAGTCAGCCACTTCTCATATAAGTAATATGAAAGGCATTGTACTTAATCTTATGTTCAGCTGAAAGGCCTCCGCCACACAGGTCCACCACTGACCTCATAACCTGATGAAAGAGAGGGCGAAGATGCTAAAGTGTTTGACCATCTTTATTTCCCCCACACTGCTTGTCATTCGCATACAGTGTTGTTGTATAACCAACTCATGACAATGAAACTAGTAACTAGAAGTAAACTTGTGTTCGATGTGATTATCCAATATCCATTCTACCTACCTAGTCCGGCAAGAAAACTTCTCTTCTTGAGTGACAAATCAATCATTCTGCCCAATCACCTGCCCGATAATTTTTCTTTCATGACTCCACTGGACCCGCTAGATGGGTAAAGAAACCCCCCTTCCCACCAGCTTGGTTGAATTGACTTGTAAAACTAAAGGGGAAAAACTTTTTTTTGGCCCGGGGGGGGGAGGGGCTGCCTTCTAATGGTTGCCGAATTACCATTCAAGTTTCATCCCATAGATCCACCGAGACACCGGTATCGATCCATTGTCTAGACTTTTTGTTTTCTTTTCCCCTCCAAAGTTTGAATAAATATGGCCACCAGCCACATCAGCGTTACATGTGGAGGAGGGCGTTCCTGTCCACGACTCCACGTTTTCCAAAAAAGAAAATTTTTACGTCTCATGATTTCCATTTCTCGGGCAGAGTCGGACAATTTGTAAATTCCTTATTTGCCTTCAATTGGAGAGCTTGTCTTCACCTCCTTGCAGCTGCCATCGGGAAAATTAGGAATTCATCTCTTCCCAAGTGGAGGCTCTACGTGGAGACATTGTTGCATACTCGGTGATCTAAATAGGTGCTTGGATTGAGATTGGTTGTATCAGTCAGTTAAATCCTTAGGTAGGAGTAGTTAGGAGGGGTATAGTTACAAGACAGGACTGGCTTGGGTTCCTGAATGAGGCTTTTTTTTTTTGTTACTCCTTCTTATTAAATTTCAGGATTTGGTTTTCTTTTTTTTTTTTGTTGTTGAATTATTTAAGAGTAATAGATTATTATTAGAAAAAGAATATCGGGTAGACACCTTATGGACGGACGGATGGAAGGATAAAATCACACCCAAGGTAAGGTTGATACTAAATCAGATGTACTGGGGTTGTATTCAAAAAGATCAATAATACATGACCCAAAAAAAAAAAAAAAAAGAAAAAAGAAACCCTAACCTAATCTCCTCTCCTTCTGTATGACATTATTGAAAAGTATATTATTATTGAATGTTTTTTTTCTTCCCTTTCTATCAATTGAGTTAGGAAAGTATCAACCCTGGTGGGAGACAAAAAAAAGTATATTTACGTCATATGTATGCCATGTGACACAATCACACACTAAGAGACGATTAGCTTTTCATCGAACCATGAATAATGATCTAGAATCAGCATAAAATGCTCAGTTATGTTATTCAGCTTGATTCAAGAATAATCCTTCAGGCAAATTTCTCCATCGGGCTTTCAGAAGCTAAGTTGAAATTCATCAAAATTAAAAGTAACAAAAATAATAATAATAATAATATTCAATATTAAAAGAGTTGAGGCAAAACTTTCATCTCGGTCTCCCCGCGATGTACCCCATAGATATGACGTGCAGTGAAGCCAGAGCTAGATACTATCATTACTATTATTATCATTCTTCTTTTTATTATTATTATTATTATTATTATTATACAAAATCATTATTATTGTTCTTCTCGTTATCATTTCCTATATAGAATAAGGCTGCATGCTTGTAAGCAAAACTTTTTCCTTTTCTTGTTGACTCATAGCACATGCGAGGGTTTCCATCGCAGCTCTACCAAGCTACGTATCTAGCTAGGGCTGAAAGAGCTAGGCTAGGCTGATCAATCTCTAAAAAAGTGAGGCAGACAATATGATATACATGCGTAATTGCTGCTTATCTACCTACATGGTAGTGTCCAACAATAAAAAAAAAATTGGTTTCCCTTGGTACCCTCATACTTCCCTTTCTAAAAGTTAGGTAGGGAGTTAGTATTACTTAAAAAAGTTCATTTAATCCTTAACTCCTCCTTCTCCGCACTCGACAAGACCTATCTAGAGCATAGGAAAGAAAGAGAGAAATAAAGAAATAAAGGGGAAAACAAAAACCAAAATAAAAATACAGCTCAAGCCGAAAAGCATATTTTGCGTCCAATGCTCAAGTAGGTCAAGTACTAACGATATCAGGAGGGTAGGTAGGTAGGGTTTTGAAGTTGTTAGCTGGTATTACTTAAAATATCATACCCTTCCTAGCCAATAGCACCGGACTAATGATGGATGTGGCTCATATCGATTTCAGATGATCCTAGAGCTCGTTGGTTTAGGTACCTTGAAAGGATCTAGATGGCTCTGCCATATTTTAAGTTTGGTATTGTCATTATCAAAACTCTACAGGTTGACCCGTGACAAAGTAGTATTTCACCGCAATTTCAACATGACTGCATAGATGCAAGAGATAGTCCTAGAAGGAATAACAGGGGAAAAAAAATATTAATATGAGAGATAAAGAGGAGAGAGAGGGAAACACAAAAAAAGAAAGAAAGAAAGAAAGAAAGAAAGAAAGAAAACAAAATAAATCCCCCGTGGCATGTGAAAGGATCAGTGCAACAATTCTAGATCTCGATAGGAACCTGCACGCTGAGCTGGAATCCTTGGAAAGCTGCAATATCTCCCCTCCTTCCAAGCCACTCTTTGTAGTCTGTACACACACGCGCCTCTTCGCTTCTTACGTGTCAGTGCGCCCAGGCCCCCAAGCTCAAAGCTTTAAAAAGCGAAGTGCTGCATTTGAAATGATAAGGATAAGACACCCTTGGGTTGTAGGATTCCTAATGACCCATGATATTATCTAATTTCCTTGTTTTGATTTATTTCTAGTGATTAAATTTTTCTGTCTCTCATTTTCTTCCTGCGAATTCTATTTTATTTCAAGATCTTTTCCAAACATTGTAGCGTACATGAAAGTTGAGCCATGACTAGAGGGGGGGAAGGGGGGAATAATAATAAACATAATAAAGTGGTATCTTAAATCAAGAACCAAGAGAACTAACAGGCAATAACCCGACCCCATACTATCGATAAGCAGTCATTCAAGTCGCCGATGACATCTGTAAGCCTCTTTTTTAGATTTCACCAAAGAAAAAAAAAAAAAAAAATATTAAAGAATAGTCAAGAAACACCATGTGACCAGGTCAACCATGTACCGCTGTATAAGGGAGATGGAGATATGAAAATAAAATCATTTGTACAAAAAAAAATTAACTGCATAATAGAAGGGGAATTTTCTTCGTAAGTGGCTTGTTGAATATGATTAAAGCGGACAGCCCACGCAATGCAATAAAGTAGATCAATATGGGTGATAAGAAAAAAAAGAAATAACAAAAAAAATACCCGAAAATGAGATCAAATCAGAAATAACCACCATATGATCCCTAGGTGCGCCCAAAATGCAATGCAGTCGTGATCGTACGTGTCACAAGGATGATAAGTGGTCTTTACAAAGGTGAGAGGGGGTAAAGTCGAAAAAAAAAAAGGGTATCATAGTAAAAAACATTACTCAACCAGGCGGATAGGGTTTGCCTTGACATGAACATGAAACAAAATGAAGGTTCTTGAGATTGAATTACCATCCCTTCGCGTGGTACTCCCATGGGCCAAAATCTGTGTAGTGATTCCAAGAACCAGTTTTGGCAACGTCCTTATCCCCGTTGTGCGCTGTGGCATTTGAGCCCTTCCCCATTTGTGCCTGTGCCCCCTTAGGTCCAGGATATTCCTGTAAGTTCGCCATATCGTGTGTAGTATGTCGCCGCTTGAAGGCATTGGCTGTTGCGCTCTTCTGCTGGCGTTCCCATAAGAGGTGGCGGCGTAGAGATTCCGTTAATTCAGTTGCGAGCATGTTTCGACGAGTGGTTCTGGGGGAGTGGGCAACGGATTGTGGTGCAGGCTTCATGATAATTGGTTTGGAGCGGGGAACGTCCGGGCCGCGCATTGTGAGACTCTCCTCATCATCCTCAGGTGGAGACGCAGGAATTGAAGGGCCATTGGGAGATGTGAGGCGTGAGCGTTGAAGGGCAGGACTGGATCGGGAGGCTACCTGCATTTTTAGTGGTTGGTGCATCATCATTGTAAGAAGGGATCGGCGGGAAACTAGGTTTGGTCGGGAGTCGACTCGCTGGAAAAGCTCCCTCTCCTCAACACTAGATCGACCACTTTCTGTAACAGAGTCTTCCCAATCCGAATCCTCATCATCATCGATCGCACTTTCAGATACTTCGTCATCGGTTTCGATAGCATCCTCATTGTGATGATCATCTATCGGTTTGATCATCCCAACTTGTTCCTTAAAAGAGGTAACCTTTTTCTTCGGGTTGAGATTGCTCATCATCTGTTTACCTAAGCCGTCTGACAAAGAGCTGCGGTGTGGACCCTGCATCGCAATACGATCCTCGAAAGAGCTCTCATCATCATCACCCGAAGAGCCTCCAAGAGTAAACATACCTCCCTTCTTCTTGAGTGGGGATGGCTTGGCATGAACTTGCAATTTGGTTGTGGAGGAAGACGGTGCGAGCCTTGGTTGAGATCGATAGGATGACGATATTTGAGAAGGGGAAAATCCACGAACGATGCTAGGTGACTTCATTAACTCGCATTTTGATGTCAGGATGCCAGAAGAGGAGACGCTGGTATCGGAGGCCGTCATATTAGCGGCAACGTCGCTATCGTTATTATCGGGGGCTGTAGTGGAGCACGACTCAGTCGATTGGTTGTGTTGATCATTGAGAGTAGGAAATGATTCATGCTTGAGCGTGGATACCGAAGGAGGAGTGGGGGTGGGGATGGAGGGTTGTGGTGTAATGTCAACGACAGGGGGCGCAACTGTTGCGAGAGTCAAAGGTTCGAGAGGTTCGAGGTTCTTCCTCTCCTTAATGTTAAGTACCATTCGCTCCAGGCCCAGAGACGTGATGTGTTTTTCTTTTCCTCGCCCAATGTTAAGCAAAGATTCCTCACGAACAACAGTGGGTTTGTAGTCCATACCCTTAGGTCGCTTTATATGCCGTTCGATGCGTTCCGCTTGATCGGAAGCTGCTGATTCAACACTGACGGAAAGTTCTGGCAGGTCCCCTGCGTCCGAACGGGAACGGAGGAGTGGCAAAACTGAGGTATCGCTTGAGTTCTCCGGTTCCACGCAAAATGTTTCGCGTGTCCACAGTCTCCAGCTGAGGTTCTCAAGTCGACGGCCTTCCTCCATATAGTCGGCACATTTTGAAAATACTGGAAAATAAAGGCCGTGTCAGCCATTAATTAAAAATAGTGTCTCATTAAGAAGCACCTACCCATCCACATTCCATGGAGAGACTGTGTGTTCGCTGTGTCGACCTTGTGAATTTTCGCCGTGTCCACAGTTAGGACGGGGGTTGTTAAACGCGAAGCCATGAGAATGACGTTGTCCTGTAAACCGTTGCAAAAAATATCTCAAAAAAACTAAAGAATCAAAATCGATTGCTGGTTCGGGGTCGCCGTCTCCCCCGATCGTAGTCGTACGGCGCGCAAAGTATCGAAATAGTAATTTCCTCTGGTCCTGCAAGACAATCGGAGATCAAAGGCCCGTTTGCTTCTGCCCTTCCTATGTGACTACACCTAGAATAGTACCTCGGCCGCCGTTAAGTGCAGCACGTCCAAAATACCAATCGTCACGAAGCCAAGGCAAGGAAACCGAAGATTGAGTAATTGATTATGACTGTGACAATCGATTTGTTTCTAAAGCGGTTCAGAGAACAAATGTAACGGCGTGATAATGTGTTGCAAGCGAGACACGAGCCGAATACTGATCTTCAATGAAAAGGTCTCGATTGCAGGTATAGATAGTATGACGTGGTGAGGGTTCACTAGTATGTTGGGGAAGGAAGACGATTGACGAGAGAAAGAAGAGGAAAAGAGGAAGAGAAATATGGGGGAGGAGCAGCTTAGTAGTAATAGGAAGTAGTGGATCCAACGAAGGAGTGAAAAAAGGAAGATAGTCGACGGATCGGTGGAGATAGTTATTTGGGGGGATATGGGTATGTAAGTACGGAGTAACAATAATACAGGGGAGAATATGGGTGGCCACACTGAGGAAAATGTCCGAGAATGGAACCGAGGGAGAGGTTTGGAGGTATGGCCAGCGATGGGATGGCGGTAAGTAAAAAGGCAAGCCGCGCCTTCCCCGTACTATTATTTTTTAATTTTTGATTTTCTTTTTTTTTAATTTCTTTTTTCTTTTTTCGATTTTTTTTTTTTAATTTTTAGTTTTTTCTTTTTTTTTTTCTGGTACCGTCTTACTTCCGGAGTACCCCCGTGGGTCGGATGGTATTTCATACGCCGTCATGACCATCGGTAAATTTACCGGTCTGTTTCCGGAGTCCCACCCAAGAAAAAAGTACGGAACCTGAGAACAAAAGGGAACTTGCGCCGGTGAATGTGCTTACTCCTGCATCCAGTTGGGGATTTGCTCCCTAAGAGCTTGATGGTACCATACATACCAAATTTCAGTATGTCGAAATCCTTGGATTCCTTTCAAGTCAATGTGTAATATTGGATAGATCCTTTGGAATTTATCTATTATTTCCCTTCAAAAGTAAATTAGATCCTTTCTTGAATTTGATGTTTTACTTTCATGAACAAATTCTAGCTCCACGTAGGAAAAGAATAATAATAAGGCGAAGTTAGCAGCAGATTAGTTAGGTACTTGAAATGTCACCACGGGTAACAGGAGAAAGGAAATGTTCTAGACAAAACGGACTCAGCAGAGATCATCTGCCCTGTGACCTGCCCGGGATGACTAAGGATACAAAGGAGGCTAACATGAGTTGGGTAGGTGCAGTGCTGTGTTTTGAGGCACTCCTCGGTGGTTTCCACTCCGTAGTGAGTAGGGCTTTCAGGCTGGATTGACACTTCACCTCTCAATAATCAGCTGTGGCTAGGTCAAGTGACCCCAAAAATGGATCCTTAATGGCTACCACTAATAAATGCTGATATCACTTTGCCCTTTTCTGGTATTGCGGCTGTCTCTTCCTTAGTGATAGAGGTCAGTTGTAATAATTCAACTGCAGGTTTATATTTGGATTTCCATTATTATTCTTGACTCTGCTCATTCTCCCTCCTTTGACTTCGGTACCTATCTTTCAGTCTTTACACTTAACCATCTTTTTACTTTTTAAATAGCCTTACTTTTCTTTTTTCAATTTATTATTGTAAAAGAGAGTGTATGTGTATGTGTGTCCGGCTGACAGTAAAATGAAATTAAACTGCTTTTGTCACGGACCTGCTTTTGGCTATGATTTTTAGGATGATACTAGAAGCTTTGGACATGCGAACTAGTCTTCACATCACATCTTTATTGCTTTCATTCCTTTCCATCTTCCCGTTGCTTTTACAGTCATATTGTCGTAGCATCTCTAAGTGTAAACACTAAATTTGATTTGGGCTGACATTGAATTTCCCAGATGAGCCTTTTTATCCGGGATTATTTACCCATGCCTAGTTACTGCCTCTTGATCAGATCGCTCCTAGATAGATGAAAAATAAGCTCTCTCCTATGATCATAGGTTATTCAATCCCCTGTCCTTCACTCAATTTGACATGCCCGCGTTCTCTGTTTATCCATCCCGGCTGAAGTAGCAGGAACAGCGATCTTCCCTCCTGCTATTAACCGTTGGTATGGACTAATCGCATACCGGGGAAGAAATCAGCATTTCCGATCGAATTGATCGACTTAGCCACATAATACTAGAAGCCCTTTCTCTTTCTCGATGCAATGCGCACCTGCAGGTATGTGCCTTTCCTGGAGTACATACGTACAGGAAACGGAGCATCCCATCGATCCATTCAAACTTCCATTCCTCCTCCACCAATCAACCAATATCAGGCGGGCATTTCTCTGAAGCATTCATTGATGACTGCCCTCTTGCCAACCCGCATCACTGGCAGATGTATGGCTTGGTCAGAAAAACAATGGTAGCAATAATTAATAGTAAGGCCCGTAATCGTCATCAACATCACCATCGCCCTCGATCGAGCAGCAAAGGAAGAAAGACAAGCACAAGGAAGTATCACAGCTCCTCATTCCTCGCCCATAAGCAGGAGTCACAAGGTGAACAGCTTGCCAGCTGTCTCCAGTAATTGATCGTAACGAGAACGATCAACATATCTAGTGACAATCTACGTATACCGGTTACCTACCGGGTGCAATATGATTAGTTACCTAAAGTGTATACAATAATTAAGAGAATTGAACGCCTCGAAATTTTCCCCTCACAGAACGGCCCCCTTCCCCAGTCCCCAGTTGCCTCTAGCCGCTCTACTTTTGTCACGGGGGAAGCGCTCAAAATAACCCGTCCTAAAAGGGTCGCCCGAAACAACACCTGATACTTGAAGCGCCACAGTTCGCCTCTGGATGAGTGGTTCGGGGAAGTGGAATTGCCAAAAGATCCTAGATCCCTTATTCCCTCATCACCTATCATTTCATTATGAAACTCGAACTCATGGCAGTGTTGGGAGTGCTAAGTTACACCGGGCCCCAATCAGGTGATAATCAATATTCCATATCGAGTTCCTGATCATCGAGACACATGATGGAGGGTGCAATTTCCTTTCTTTTCTTCCTTTTACCTTTTTTCTGGGGTCATATCATTGTTAGAGCCTTACCTGCACATCAGTCAATCCGGGGCTTCGCTGCTAAACGAAATCACGGGTTTGATGACAGTTCCAAATAGCGGGGGAAAAACACATGGGCCAAAAAATGAACTGGGTTCCTGGTTATTATTTTCTTGGTTCGTTAAGGACTGGAGGAGCTCAAGCCTTGCAAGTTGCCATAATGCATCATTCGACCACTCAATAATAACGGTTATCTGCAAGGCTGTTCACATTTTTTACCCAAAATATACTATTTTTTGTACCAATTCCTCTAACTGCAGCCCTTCCCCAAAGGTATCCTCTTCTGTCTTCCATTTTCATTCCTTTTTATTTAATTAATTAATTTTATTTTTTTCAAAGTAAGTTTTTATCCCACCTGACTTCATATTCAAGTATGATTGATGACATGTTCCTGTCAGTGGGACGGAATAATAGTGAGGAAACAAAGCTCAATAATCCTCAATACTATTGGACTCACTTGCATTTTTCATGCGTGGCACTATGCATACAATACCATATTATCGGCAGAGAATCGAAGAACACTGCTAACTCGGTGAGCTTATTCTACGCTTTAATCCGTCACCTCCACCCCCAGAACCGACTATTTACCCACAGTTGGGGGCGGCCGCTGCTGGTGGTAATCAGTGCTCAGCTGCCCATCTTTCATGCATACAACAGTTCCACTACAAAGGACAGAGCCACGTAGCTGCATACTTTTCCACCGAGAGAGGGGGGAAAATAAAAATAAAAATCAAATGTATCAGGCGCTGCAGGGTCTTCTAGGAAGGATGATGGGTGACATTTTCAGCATTTTACACTATGATCGTTTTGCAGGCGAGACTTGATGACCGACCCACATTGGGAGGAAGAAGGAGAAGGGCCTTGCTTGCTCTGGGCGCCTTTAGTCCTCCTTCGAGTCACAAAAACCCCGAACCGCATCCATAGGAACCTTTCATCTTATGATCGAATTTGTAAGGTTCCGGGAATACGAAGCGTTCATCAGCTTTGCACTCGATAGTTGGATGTAAGTGATCAGTGTGACCATAGCAATGGATTACAGGAGTCCAGCGCAGAGTATAGGTTACTAGGTACATATCGAGCGACCAACATCCGAGGTTTCAATGCCGTGACAACAGCATAAGGGTGAATGGGTGTACGAATGACGAGTGTTCTCCGCTAAAATATCCCAATGAAACAGGAGTTTTCCCGCGATCGCTGTCGGCGGTATTCTCTAAAAAAAAAAAAAAAAATGCCGAGGAGCGACGGCAACTACTCAAACTGAGCCCAGAAGCCATCAGTGTATTACTCTAAGGGGAAAGTATTCAAACCCGTGGCGTCAAATGGAGCTGACAGTCGTAAGTGGAGAGAGTTGGGGACGGATCGTACCAAGAAGATGTGACGGCTTTACACAGCCCGCGCTTCGTTAACGTGGGGGGAAGTCGAGCTTGGGGTACTCAGATTCTTGGGGTGGCGAAAACGACCAAGTCACAAGGACAGCCTGCTCTGTCTGTCACATGATGCGATGTCGATCCGCGGCATTGTTATTACTCTGTTACTACCATTAGTACGCGCCACCTGAGTTTTAGTCGAAGACAGGCTAGCTGACTGGATCGAAAGGATAAACAGCTGCGACTATAGTGATGATGCTGGGGGTTCGAATTCTTAGCAGAGACAAGAAATCGGTGACTGCAATAGCCACCAAAAGAGAAAGAAAAGTTCTCTCGGATATTATGCGGCCAACCGACCAGTGAGTGGTTCATGCAAATAAATTGAGATATTTTTCAGTTCTTTCTATTTCTCTATCCAAATGAGGTATTTCGTAGCATTTGAGAATATACATCCTAGCAAGGAACGAAAGCTTGACAAGCTCCTGTCGCTACTCGAATAAAGCAGTTGAGCGACCATCTCCTGCACGACTCGAGCTCTGAAGCACGGGGTAAGGCACCATGCATTTCCCGAGCAGTTTAGAGGGAATATATTGGAAATAGCAAGGCGTATATACGCGTGTCTTACGGAGCACCCCCTCCCGATAACGCCATGGACATGCGATACAGTTCAACTTTGTGATGTTGTGCCTTTGATGTTCTAGACACAGCGCTCAGGTCTATCGATGAGAATAAACTTCTTTGTGGTTGACCAGCAACCTTCCACCCCTTCTCCGCACTCCCAGGTACAAAGTTACAGCTACATAAAAGTGTCGATCAAGGAATTGTCTGAGAGCTATGGATAACCAAGTTAGGTTAAATGTGGCTGGTGCTTTGAATCCCAGGGATCTAAGAAGATGAAAAATCCCCTCCCCCCCCTTCCCCAAAATCTAATAGATGTTCTGTGGTATCTTTGAAGATTGCGTAACCCATTTCTCCGGAGAATGGGATCTACCGAACGGTGTACCTGGTACCAGGTATGAGGGACAGGATCATGGAATGTAGGTGGGAGGCTCTAGCCCTACGAGAACAAACCATACTACTACTTTCTAGGTTCAGTAGGTATAACAAAAACATTTTAAGGTGTGCCCTCTGTACTAGGTAGGTATGACGTCCTTCTTTCCTTTCCCCAGAGCAGAATGTTGTTTTTATTCTTGTTCTTTTTTCCATATATAATGCGAATAGCGCACGGATATCAATAATGCCTCTGATCTCAGTTTTGAATCAGGGGAATGGGATGCAAACCATGAAATCTACCAGTTCTTTCTCTCTCTCCAGGTACAGCCTTAGGTGTGCACCTACCTTTACTAGGGTAGTTAAACTCCCTACTGGCCTACCTAATGTATTACCACTTGCAACTGTCCTTCTTATTCCTCTTTAGTAATAGCTTCATCTTTCTTTATCGTTATCGTTATCTTGTTGTCTTTCTCGATCTTTTTTTTTGATCTTCAACTTTTACTCATCTCTGCTCCCTTTCACCTTCACACCCTCCTTTCTCTGAGCAGTCACATTCCTTCAAACAAAAAAAAAAAAAAAATGGATTTTTAACCTTTCGGTCCGCATCCCCCGGGGCGTTTGATTTTAATCCCTTGAAGGGTCTTCTTTTCATCCTAGAGACACACACGACTTGGTCTCAATAATGGATAGATAGTCCATAAGGTGAAACGAGACTTGTCAACGACCACCAACTAACTAACATACTTGAGTTTGAAAGAAAAAAAAATTCATAAGCTAATACACTAACCTGCGACCATAATCATAACAAATGCCTACCTACCCATCGTACCTTGTTCCGTATCTAAAGAATATTTGATGGATCACTCTTTGAACCAACCTCCTCGGAGTAGTTAGACTAAGATAGTTAATGATAGTATAATAGCAGGGCCACACAAGAGGAGGCAAAAAATAAAATAAAATAAGGATTATCGTTATGCCCAGCCCTGTCCCTCCTCTACCCAGGGAATGAGCGCGCGCTATTTGTGTCAATGCAAGGGTTAGACGGATCGCATTCAAGGATCTGGGAAGTAGGTAGCTTAACTTACCTGCCTTGCTTGGCTACCTACCCTACCTACCTACCTAGGTAGTAACTCTACGTACATGCCTAGGTAGGTAACTTCTGGATTGATCCTTGAATCATTGACTAGTTATTATTTGCTTGGGGTGACGTATGCTTTCGTTTCTTTCTTTCTTTTTTCTTTTTTTTTTTTTTTTTTTTTTTAAAGCGGGGGTACAGAGGGCCTTTACTTAGCCTATGGTTAAGGCAGTCACAACTTGGTGGTATCTAGGTACAATCCATAAACTGGAGGGAAGGATCATCATAGGTGACTACCTAGCGAGTCAGAAGATTGAAATGAACCGACTGAACCCAACCAACTTGGAACCGCAAGGGAACTTCCGCTTGGTTAGCTGGTTTCGGGCCAACAACAAAGACAACGAAACAAAACAAAACAAAACAAAATGAAAAGAGTCTTAGGAGTAGGTAATGAGTTACTACTACCTGCAATTACACCCTCACCATAGATAGGAAACGAACATGCAAATTTATTGATTGATTTATTTATATATATTGAGAATGTAGATATATACATATAGCCGTTGTGAATAAACAAATACTTTTATTTATTTATCCTTCCTGCGAAGCCCGGTTTCTGGGGAAAATTCCCCGGATCGATGATCCTCTCACAACGTTATTTACCTAACCTTACAGTGATGAGGTATCTGGTACTGTAGCTTACTGTTTACTCCAACAAACTTGGATCACGGTCAATCAACAGGCTAGACAAGGCCAAGTCAGTAAGAGTACGGTACGTAGGTAGTATGCAGCAAGGATCAAGATAGAGATCATTAATCACACAGAAACGTGCACTTTACAAAAAAAGCCGACCAAGAGAGAAAAAAAAGCTGTCCTGAAATAGAATCTCCTTGAATCAACCTGAAGTTGAGAATCACTTGCTTTCACCCAATTAAGGCTAATTACATACCATCATCCAACCTTGGGTGGAGGCACGGGGCGGGGAGCATACAGCACCTATAGTAATTATTCATCATCATGCCTGGGATTTCATGACTAAGTAAACCCAAGACAAAACATACCTCGATTAAATAGTTATCTGCAAATAATAAATGATAATAATTATAATAATAATGCGACTGTCCCTGGGTAATTAGAATTTTAGCTCAGCACCTAGTAGTGGTCAAATTCCCATGCCTTCCGGGTTACCTCCATCGTTGATGCATCCATGATACCACCGTACCTCCCGAGGCATTTCAGAAGGGTAGAGTATACCTACTGTATACATATAGTAGTAGGAGCTTGAAGAGTCGAGTTGAGCTGAGATGTGGGACCCACAGAAGCAAACTCTGCATGACTCGAGACCCTTACAACTAACTAATGCTTATTACTTCCTCTCTAAGCCCGAGAAATAAAAAAAGATCAGTTATCTTAGATCCCTGCCTAGCTTGACTAAATATGTATGAATTCATGTATGTGCAAGTGTCTCTCTGTAGCAGGCACTGTTCATGTCGTGTGATAGAGATAGTAGTACCTACTACCTACCTAGGTAGGTAAGTAGTAGGCAAGTATGTGATCTCCATGGAGTTTATCCACAAAAGGGAACTCTCCCCTCTCCATCCCCCCGAGAACAAGCTTCTTGTGCGGCTGTACGTTTGTTTGTCTTTATTTTATTTTATTTATTCCCTGATTGATTTACATAACTACCTGCTTCCTGGACGACTTGTTCTCGAACTGCACGACAAACCAGATTTGGGAAATCTAAGAGTTGAACGATTGGGTGACGTATGTGTGTATCTAATGTACCCTTTTTTTCCATTGTTTGCTCATCATGCATCTCCTATCATTTCACATCTCTCTAGTCTCAGCGTTTCTCCAGTCTCCTATCTCCAGACCGTCTAAATCCTGTATGGAGTACAGTCAAGTCGTACGGTATCGGGTATTTCGATCCTACAAAAGTCCATGTCATCAAACCAGAAAAGGAGTCAATTCCTGACCACCTCCGACCTGATCTCCCAATATGACCTTGACATGGTAGCGAAGCCTGTTAAATGGAATTTCCATTATTCATAGTTATTCACGTTGCTTTTGTTGGGTACTGATGACTGACTGACTAGATGCGCCTTTCTTTTTCTGCCTCTCTTTCTTTCTTTCTCTTTCCAGCGTTTATTTCGGCGGTATTTGCCATCAATCTAACTAACCATGCCGAGTAGGTACCTACTACCTATATTTTCTACGCGAAATTGAAAAAAGCAAGCCACTTGATATTGAATTTACCCATCAAAAGTCTCTACCCTCTATGACGAACTACTATATCGAAATGTTGGAAATCATAGTTGGTTGAACCTCAGTTTCTAATTTTTTGGTCGCCTTCTCACTGCAGAAAAAAACAAAATCCCCACAGTCTCAATCTACATAAGCATGTGCTGATTATCTCTTGTCAGATTCGTGAAAAAAATGTATTTTCCTCTCCGCCAAGTATGTGACCAACAAACTATCACATCAGCCGCTATATCTTACATCCTGTCATTGACAAGTGATGGCCCAGCTTTAGCGCTGATTCCATGTATATGTATGCCATTATAGTGCAGAGAGGGACTCTCTACTTGATTTCCTCTTTGAGATACTATTTTGTGCAGTATATACACCTACCTACTTAGTGCCTAATTCCTCTTGCCTCGAGGAAGTAGGGATTCCTTAGGCACCAATACCTACATGCTGCCTGCCTACCCACCTGCCAGATAACAGATCCACCCCACTCTATCTAGCTAGCTGCCAGTTACTAGGAGGTGGTTAGATGGTATCTTGGCTGACAGGTATCCAGACTCGACTTCTGCAGCGTTTCCCTGTTCCATGAGGCTGCTATTAGCTAACAATACTATCGTGGCATTTTCTCTGCCTCACTTCTCCCTGAGACTCGAAGGGTTCGACAAATGAAGAGCTCAGAAAAAGCAAAGGAAGAGAATGAGGAAAGGGGAACAAAAAAGCAAAAACAAGGAAGGGGGGGATCATAACAATCATAGTAATAATGTTTATCGAGCTTCCCGCGTTTACCTGAAACAAAGCGTCGATCTAGGAAAAAAAGAAAATAAAAATCAAAACTTGATGCTCCTAGTGAGGCAAATCAGGCACCGATGGAATGATGGTTTCCCAGGTACGAGCAGAGGAGAGACGGGGGTTGAGAGATGGATGTTCCCATGACCTGAGTCAAAGTACAGATCTGAGTCGGTGATAGGTAGATACACCGAGAGGCAGTATTGGCACCTCTCTACTATTAGGTTAGTGAACCTACGGAAGGAAGAATAATAACTAATAGAAGAGGTGTTTGACTTTATCGAATCATTTCAGCCACTCACAGACCATGTGATGTGCGCCTTGCTAGGAAGTAGGAGAAGAAATATACTTAAGTAGTACACAATTTTAGGTACCGATAGTAGGCAGAGGCGTGTGTCGTTGATGGCAAGTTAATTGGTTCGTATTATTTATAATGTGGCTTGGGGGGGGGGGGGGGGGCTGGGTGATTAATTCGAGTCTACCAGGTCTAAGTTTACTTCGTATATATTCCGTCCACACAAACATATCTATACAGAACCTAATGATTTCCTTCATACTATTTGTCGCGCGCTTCCGGATAACTGAAATTATCTGCAGTCCAGCCTCATCTGGTGACAGGTGAAGAAGATGCTCCTACTAGTACAGGTACCTAGGTGTAATCAGTTTAGACTTTTTAATATATAATTGGGCGAATACATTAGTAAAAGGATCAGTCAAGAAAATGGAACTTAGCAAGTAATAGTGCCTACTTATCTTGTAGATTTGTAGATGGTCCAAAACTGTTGTTCATTGGAACGTGGGGAAGCCTTGCACAGGATCATTTGGAGTTTCTTTGAGCCCATAGAAAGCAACAGTAACTGCTTCAGGGCGCTCTCTCATTTGGAATACCTGGACCTTTCTCCCTCACTTTTATACCATGTGAATTAATGTTTTTTAAGGCGGAATATATTTGCTATACACACTCTATACAGTCCTATATCTAAAATATACACACTTGATAGGTGGAGGGGGATACCACTGTAATCCCCCCTTTTTCACTTTTCTTTCATTTTTGTTTTTTGAGTGTTAGTCTATCCCAAGGAGGTTCAGAATTCTGGGTATTATATAGATGTTGGAAAAGAAAAACTTTTTTGTTTCCCAATTAAAGAAAGTCAATCTAAGACTATTAAACTATTACAAAAGGGAACCCTTTTAGTTCGTCACAATGAGCTAGAAGTTTATTTTATGGTTGGTTGGAAGGTAGGCTGGTACTTTTGACAGGAACCCTAAGGTCCGATCAGATCAAAACGACTAGAAATGAAGATTCCTGGTATTGGCAATTTCCATACGTGAAGGGTAGAGAGAGACTTCTTGCAGAAACATAGATGGATAATAAAAATATCTAAGAGAAAAACCCAAATGGGTATCAGATGGGCTGAGCTTCTCACCGCAGTCGTGTGATGAGAAGAGATCACCAATGTCTGAAGTAGCGGTATAGAATGTATTATCGAGTCAGTCGTGAGAGGTCAGTGTATGAATGGGAAGGAAGGCAGGTCAAAGTTCTCAGGGAAGGAAAGAAAAAAACAAAAAAACAAAGGATTGATGAACATAAGACTTTCTCACCTGCAGAAAATAATGCTGAATGCAGGTTTGGTATGGGATGTACTGCTGTACTCTTCTTTTCGTTGTCACGAGAAGAGAGTCTTTGTCAGGACGGTCGCTCGCTCTTCCAGGGCTGCGAACAGATTTGAGCCACGTCAATGATTCAAGACCATGTGATGGGATAACAACATCTCGGATTCTCGACTATTATTATTCCATCTCGTTAACTATATCTTTAAGGGGGACAGGGGGGGGAAGATAGCCTCTTTTCCTGATTGATTTTTGTGTGAGATAGATGACAGGATCAGTACATTCCTTTTTTTTTTTTTTTTTTTTTTTGTGGTGAGAGGGGCAAACCAGATACTCTCCAGCAAAAAGAAAAGAAATAAAAAAAGAAATGAGAGCAAGCATTATCAGCATGGTGATATCAGAGAAGAGAAAGGATGCGCGATCGGTTGGGTCTAGAAGGAGAGATTTGCTTCTGGATGGAGGCGTTACTATTTACGTCCCACATGGCGGCATCTTAGATGGTCATCTGAACATCCTCCTTCTCCTCCCACCAGGGGGAACTCTTTGGAACTTTTGACAGCGGCTCCTGTGGGAAAATTTCCACCAAGGAGATTCTTTCCTTCCCTTACTGCATTTGGATGGGCGTTGTCTCCTTTGGGGACACCCAGATTCTTATGGATAAGTGGCATCACTAGGTACTGGACATCATCACACTGCTAATTACATACCCTGATTCAGCTCCCGTCTCTGCTTACCTTCCCACATTCGCCTCTTCTGGCCCGTGTCGCTCTTCCTATAGGAATAATAATGAGCTGTCAAATACTCTCGCCTTCTAGCATTATGACTTAAGAATCCATAAGGAAATGTATCATTCACTCGTCTCCCCCCACACACTACCCACACGCGGATCAAATGATTCATATCATCCAATGAGTTGGCGATGATGACAGCTGATCTCAACAGCTTCCTCTTCTCCTCATCTCCCCTCCCCATAGGGATCCACATTTACCCAAGATGCTCTTTAAGGTCCCCTGTCAAGAACTTCACATGTCACTTTTATCCAGTGGATCGATCACTCCCAGTACCCAGGCGAGAAACCCCACGAGCCCATTGAACTGGTCTGGTCGACTTTATTCTCCACGCCCTACAAAGCCGGAGTGCATCATACTAGACAGGTCTTAGAGATCGTCAGTCATCATACCTTTTGTTATATATATACATCTATATATATAGTTTATTCATTTGATTTTGTTTTCTCCCTGAAAACTAGCAATATAATCACTACGAGACAGACGGGAAATTTTGACAAAAGAACCTCAATCAACACCATGTGATGTGATACAGATTTTTTGCCCCTGATTGGAATCGAGAACTGATTGGGCTTTTTCTCCCTTTTTCTTTCCCAACTCAAGTGCTTCCTGCCAGACAGTTATTTCTTTTCTCCCTTTACTCCGAACTTATTTTAAATTATTTAGGAGAATCACTAAGCAATTAAACTGAACTGCCTAATACCGATTGTGTCCAATTTGATGGCAGCTTTACTCCTTCCGGCCCGCCCCGTCATTAATTTATCAATTTATCCAAAGGAGCGAGCCCAACAAAAACAAAAGTACGATACAGCAATTCTATTCCATCTCTAGATTGTCACCGCTCCTCCTTATTTATTCAAAAGCAAGCCATCAACCATAGAGTTAAATGATCCCCATTTCGCGTGTGTTTTAGGCGGACATCTCCGTATTTCGTTCTCCGGAGTTTGCCCTTCTGCCCCCACCACCCCAAACCCCTTTTTGACTATAATATCGCGACCTTCTCCGTATCCAGACTAGCAAGAGGTTTCCCTCTTAAGCCGTTGCTTCCTCGGCTTTGGGAACTGTCAACTAAGTTTGACTCCCGATGTATGTCCAGTCCCACAGCTTGAGTTGGGTGGGGTGTGGGGGGAATCTGGAGAGATCCCGAAGATGTGGAAGGGGTTAGTAGAATCTAGTCGTATACTTGGTCGTAGTAGTCGAGTAGTCAAGAACAACCATCTAGAACATGACCCTTTTTTCTTTGACGACTGTCACTTGACGTCGCTCCTTTCTCTCTTTCCCTCTCTCTCATATCCCATGTATTTGTTATTATTCCCTCAACTCAACTCCTTTTAACCTTCCCTGCATCATTTTCTCCGGGTTATATTCTTCCTCTTTCCCGTGCATTTGCTTTTGAACCCCCCCGACCACAACGCCCGAAGAGTCGGATGACGTCCTTTCCTCGTTCAAGTTCGATATTTGAAAGGATCAGGATGAAACTTAGCTGCTGCCGGAGAAGAGAAGCGGGGGTTATAGAAAAAAAAAAAGGGGGGGGGGAAGGGAGGGAGGAAATAACAGTCGATAGTCAAGTTCCTGAAGCTCGGGTGAATGGAAAATGATCATATATTCTACTACACTACATACTACATACTATATACTACATCCTATCCTATATATTGTACTTGGAGTAGAAGGATTAGTAGATAGGCAGGTACCGTTTATACTTCTACTATAGATATGATATAAGAGATACATGTTCATACAGATTTTGTACACAAACCCATTACGATTCTTGTCTTGCTTAGTACATAAATGAATAGATAGCTAATGTGAGATAGGAATGAGAATGATTACTTCTCTTGGTTTGGCTTCATTCAATTTAATCCGACTTTTCTTCTTCTTCTTCTTCTTCTTCTTCCTAATACGATCATATTATTTTATAAGATTTATGATATTTTTATATAATGGGTGACATGATTCACTTCCCCCCACATTCCGGAAGATTTGAGGAGAAAAAGAAATCAAGGTTAGACGGAAACTCTATTCTTATATTTTATTATTATTTCTATCATTTCTCTTTCTTTTGTCCATAAATGGCCGCGGTTGGGGACACGTGGATAAGGGAGAGAAAGAGGGAAAATGCGCGGGCCGAACTGCGCACGCGCGCCTGGATGGATAGAAATAATTGATAATTTAATCTAACATTTTTTTTATTAAAAAAGGGAATGTTTTATCTGTACCCGTGGTTGGGGATGACGGATGGAGAATGGCATATGCTTGAATGTGGATTGTGTGATGTAGGTGCAAGTGTAAGTGTAAGTGTAGATGTTGGTGCGGGTGCAGGTGATATCGATGACGATCACAATCACAGATATAAACTAGTCACGGATACAAATCATGATGGTGGTTCGATTCTCAACGTGCGATTATGCGTTGCTAGTAGATAGGTAGGTAGGTAGGAAGGTAGGAGGGTAAGTTGGTGGATTGGGGACTAGGGTGGTGGTCCTTCTGTACTTCTAACAAAAACCATGGGGGATGAGGGCCGATGGCATGATCTCAACGGGTAGGCCTGTGTCTTCCACAATCAGTTGTAAGTGGTAGCTGGTTTAAACGAACGAGGATTTCTGCGCCGAATCAACCTGAATATCTCTAGAGATAGAGGGAAATGGAGAGAGGTTGGAGGATGTTGAAATAGTAATATGTATGGTTGGCTAGCTGGCTCTGTTAGCTGAAGTGAATTTTCCATGAGTAAAAAGGGAAGGGATATTTTGGAAAGAGAGTATTATGAAGAGACACAGCTTGAATAGAGATAAAGTGTTCATTCCTTTCATTGCACCGACTCGTTCTATGTACCCGCGTTTTCATAGCACACTCTAGATCAATTACCACGCCAGAGCACATATAGCATCGCCACTATCGAATCCAATGACTGCAACGCCAAAAGAGTCACTTTTAGTCGTCAGGGAGATAATATAAAACTAAGTAAAAGAATTTGATGTATACAAGAAATCTAAAACTCCTGGCTATCGTCACCGGAAATGATTACGTTGTTGATCTGTGTTTGTTAGTAACGATTCTAGATTAACAAGCAGTTAGTAGTTCTACATACCTTGAGAACCATACGGCAGAGTTGAGTTGCAAGTAACAGCTGCTGGCGTTTTCCAATCAAAGGATCAATAACAAAATGTTCCCTCATATCTGTCCAGGTTAATCAGTATCGTAGCTTCTCTCCTTTATATGCTAGGGTTTATATACCATTGTTGCCAGTGAGCATGCAGTCAACACCCAACCGTGAGTTGTTCTCTTTCACTTGACGCGACTTGATTGCAGCTAGCGTTTCGATAGGGCTCAGACCCGAGTTTTCAGACAGAGCCAAAGGCACAGCATCTAGGGCATCGGCGAATGCACGCATAGCATACTGCTCGATTCCAGGGCTCTGCGGGGACATTGGTTAACACGCGGTTCGTGACAGAAGTGATTCTTCATTGATAACATACCTTGACAGCAGCGTCCTCCACTGCGATGGAGCAAGCAATTTCGGCCGCACCTCCTCCATAGACAACCCGGTTGTCTCGAACAAGGTTGCGAACAACGCAAATAGCATCATGTAGTGATCGCTTGGCTTCATCAATGATCTTTTTGGGGAAGGAAAAACCACGATAATCAGTTATATATAAAAAAGAAAAAGGCAATCCAAGGCAAATATGAGCATTTACTAACCATCTTGTTACTTCCACGGATAAAAACAGTGACTGCGCGGCTGTTGGCGCACTCCTCAATGACGAGCATCTTCTCGCGTGTGGTACCAAAGGTCATCTCGCGCACTCGACCAGCTGTTCCGAGTTTCTCTGGGGTAAGATCCTCAAATCGAGGAACAATACGACCATTTGTCGCAATGGCAATCAGCTCAATTTCTGGCCCTCCGACCCAGCGGACCGCAGGGAGTTTGTTCTGAAGAAGAAGATGGTTGGCTTCATCATCGAAACCCCATTGGCAGATCACCAGATTGGCCCCCGAGTCTTTCAGATGTTGAATCATTTCAAGGAACTTTTCCTTTTCGTAGTCCTGGAGTTTCTTGAATTCTTCGACGGAGGTGATGTCAAGCTTATGCTTGGTCTTGGGCTTTGGGGGCTCGAAGGGACAGGTCAGAATAGCCAATTTGGCATCTTTAACCTCATCTGGCATTTGGGGATGAGAGAAATCCTTGTCGACAATGACACCTTTCACAAGGAGCGAGTCTTCAAGGGCACCACCGACTTTGCCGTCCACCTTGATGAGTTCGAAATCGACATCTTTACGCTCAAGGTCTGCAACGGAGAGCACTGCATCAACAGCAATCTTGGCAAACTGATCATGGGATTTAGAGACGCTGCTCAAAGGTTAGTTTTTCATCTATTGGGGAAAATTTAGGTTGAGGCACCCCGTACATCTTGCTACCCAAGCTGGTCTTGGCAACCTTCAGGAGGTTTTCCGTGTTATCCTTTGAAAATGTAATCTCATCGCTAATCTTATCCAGTTGTGCCACGGCGATTTCGCAGGCAGCGTCGTAACCGTCTGCGATCCGGATAGGGTGAATACCCTTGTCAATGAGTTCTGAGGCCTGTTCCAACATGGCAGCCGCGAGGACTACAACACCGGTTGTACCATCTCCGATTTCTTCGTCTTGAGATTTGGAAAGTTCGACAAGAAGTTTGGCTACGTTGTTTGTGATTTCCATCTTTTTTACACCGCAAAAGGTTAGGTCGGTCTCCTAGGAAGGATGTGGATTGTGGCGCCGAGTAGACTGACCTGGGAGAGGATGGTTGCGCCATCGTTGGTAACGGTAATATCACCATCAGGGGATATCAAGATTTTGTCAAGACCGCGAGGACCCTATATTCCTTCTTAGCAAACATGCCAAATATGTATGATTAAAATCTTGTCTTAGTCCGTACCAAAGAAGTCTTCACAATATTGGCGACGGTCTTTGCGGCCACGATATGTGATTTCACAGCATCCGTACCATGTTGTCTCTTCTTCTTTCCTTGACTGTGGAATAGATGTGCTTTAGCAGTTTGTCCGGAGGGAAAGGGGAAAATATTCTGAGGTCCGCAACATACTCCCGAACGACAATGAAAGGCCGGCCTTGTTCATCTTTCATCACAGAGGCTACATGGATTATTAGCGGCGATTCTCAGGAGAGGTGTATTTGAGAGAGTAGGTAATCGAACCTTGAGACAAGTCAAGCTCTAGGAAAGAAAAAGCGGCAGAATGTTAGCATGGCGGCCAAATGAGGGGCACTTGGAACGAACGTACGCATCGCCATTTTTGACGGTCTGCCACTAGGCAGGAATTCTAGATCGTAGAGAAAAATAAAACGGATGGTGCCGATAGACAGACAAAGAAACCCCCAGAAATATGATGCTGAGGGGAGGGGATGAATTCTATAATCTCGACACAATTGAGGTTCGTCTTGCACACTCGACGGGGCTCTTTTTAGAAATTCTGGAGTCCTAGTCAGGCTAGTGAGCTGGTTTCCATTTCGGGTATAGCGCCGTTCTTTTCAACGCGCTTGCGCGACTCAATTAGTTACTGGGACATCTTCACTGACACTATAAATGCCAGCGTTTCTATGCTTCATCTGAATCGACCTCCCTAGCTCGCTTAAGAACGTGTGGATCGCAAAATACCGCCAAACTGTTTTCCAAGCTCTTTAAATTTACCTCATCGTTGAGAGCAATGCCGCGTGTGTGATATTGCCCAGACCTGTGCGCCGTCAACAATTAGCTAACTGGAATAAAAGCACCCGTAAACGAGCTTTCAGACGATGAGTCAACCGGTAGTTCGATCCCTTATAATGACAATGAGGACAATAATGATGTAGCCGAAGATTCTAAGGATGACGCCGAGGAAGAGGGGGATCAGGAAGACGTGTGAGTTGGGGAGCCAAGCTTGACCGGATTGGATTCTAAGAATTACACAGCTTTACCGTTGAAAAAATAATTGGGCACAGCTTTCTACCCAATGTACGAACCGAAATTAACCTCCTTTTCTGCGCGTTGCGCGCAATGTTGCGACTCGGCTAACCTCGCACCAGGGTAATCTGCTCCTGCGAGTTCAATGGGAGGGCTACCCGGACCCTGCGGACCAAACACTAGAGCCGGAAGAAAATCTTCTGTATGTTGCTCATGTGCTGTCATTCTAGATCTATGTTATTAACGTTTATTTGTGTACAGAGAAGGCGCAAACGATATCGTCCGGGAGTATTTTGAGAGTATAGGTGGCCGACCCAAAAAACCACAGCCCAAGAAGCGCAAATCCATGGGAAAAGCAAAAGCAACCGAAGAAACCCCAGAGCCAAAGAGGCGAAGGAAGTCACGAGCCAGCTCAGAAACGACAACGCCGGCGAAAAGGGACAGGAAAGAACAGAAGGAGGAAGTCAATAATGAGACACAAGAAGAACAACGATCCGAAGATGATGAGATTAACGATGTAAACAATCTTCCAGATTGGGTCCCCAAGACTAAAAGCTGGGAGAATCAAGTGAAGAGTGTGGATACTATTCTTCGTGAAGGCGACTCATTGATTGCATTCCTGAACTGGAAGAACAACAAAAAGTCCAAAGTCTCAATTGAGACAGCTTACGAGAAGTGCCCAAGAAAGGTGTGCTTAATTCCGAATATATCATTTGTTGCTGAATATTGCTAACGTCGAGCAAGATGCTTCAATTTTATGAGCAACATCTGT
This sequence comes from Aspergillus haitiensis, assembly GCA_027569155.1. Lineage (NCBI taxonomy): Eukaryota > Fungi > Ascomycota > Eurotiomycetes > Eurotiales > Aspergillaceae > Aspergillus > Aspergillus haitiensis. The sequence continues at coordinate 310,410 of JAPDEO010000029.1, forward strand.
AAGTCTTGCGACTAAAACTTCGTTACATCGGGTATACTAATTATCTTCTAGTGTTTTCAAAGATGCATGATAGCAACCCCACTGAATTCATCAGATGCAATTTGATCTTTTCTGATCTTCCTTGACCCAAGAATTGCCAATTGATTTGGGATATTGACGTTTTATAGGTGCAGCCTAGTGTTATTACAGTTGGATCACAGGAATGGTGTTTTCGCCGGCGTTGGACATTAGGAAAATAGCGGGCGCCTGCTTTTGGAATGGATACTGTCTTTGTAGTGTGAAATTGCCAACTCCAACTCAAACGGACATCCAAAGGTCCTTCGGTATCACTCATACCCGAGAGAGTCGAGGACGAACATGACTGATAAATGATAAATGGGAATGTGGGACTTGCTGGGACCATCACCATTTCATGCCCATTTTGCATACATTTTCTTTTCTTTTCTCCCTATTTCTCTTCGTTACTCTTCGAACATAATTCCTGGGGTGTTGTACTCTTTAGCGATATTGCTTCTCTTGATCCCAATCTCTATTGTACTCTACACCTCTTCCTCTTTATTATGTACACATTATAATACCCTCTAGAGCGGTGTAGAACTTTCGAGACCTGCGGCTTCTGCTAGATCAAGATATTTCCATCGAGAATCAAAAAGATCCCAGCCATGTTTTTCTGCCACTCTTTCGACGTCTCGCTTATTTTGCGCCTTCAAGCATTGGTCATCCTGGGCTGTCCAAACCCCACGCATGTTGTCGGGAATACCTTTTCCAGCAGTTAGGTAAGGTAAGACCTTATCTGCTAATACTGGGTCCATGCTTGTACAGCGTAGTGCTTCAATGATATGTTCTTCACTCCCTGCGTTGCCCTTACGAAGACGTTCGTCTATCCATGTATCAATATCTTGCTCTGGAGCATCATCTTCAGGCTCTGGACTGGCGGGGAAGAATGGAAGTTCGAGCAAGATATCTTGAACCGTAATATTTTGCTCGCTAGATGGACCGTTATTCGTCGTGCTTTCCCCATCGGCGCTTGAGGTTGCTGTAAGTGGTTTGGGCTGTGGTATTATATTGGGATTTGAAGACTCGTTTGGCGGAGTTGAAACTTGGGGGGGGATTGTGATTTCTGGATTAATTTCAACTGCAACCCTTTTAGGGTGCGGTTCATTAGTAGTAGTCGGTCCATGGCTGCTTTGGGTGTGTGAGTCGGACCCTCGTCTCCTTTTGCGCTCTCGGGATATGGGTAATGGGGTATCAGCTATTTGGCTTGTAGTCTCGCCCAATGTTGCTGAAGATGTTTGGGGTAGATGAGACTGTGCCTGGGATTCTTCATTCATTCTAGCAGGTTGGGTGCGTTCTACTGCTCTACCACCCCCAGGCCGCGGGTGTCCCCGAAGTCTCTTCAAATATCGATCCCGATAAGACTGGTAAGTATGCCTAGGGTTCTAAGGTCACATAGGTTAGTAAAAAAAATTCGGGACTTATTTGATTGTATGGAACGGCGATTAGTTAGAAGATACCTCTGCCGCGAACTCCTGATAGATCTTGTTGCCTCCAATTGGAGCATTTGGGTCCCTTTCATATTGTTGCATCCAGTCCCAGAGAGCTTGGTCGTCATCTAATGAGTACGGGATTTTGTGGCCTCTGCTTGCAATATTGGTCGCTCCCACAGCCCGAGCTTTGGAGGGACCAGCTCTATATACCTCGAGATTCTCGAGTCTTCCCTTGCGGACCGAATTCTCGACATAGCGAAAGGAGTATCTGGGAACAGTTGGTAAGTATATGTTCCTAATGCCTTCGTGGAAGGAGTGAAAGAGGGAAAAATGAACCAGATGTGGATAAAGCATTGAGGGGAAGGGGGGATTTTTTTCCATCTTACGTGTTGGGTGGAAGATTCTTTCGCGTGTGGTCTACCAACTGTATATCTGCATCTTTCTCAAAAAGTTTTACAATACCACCATTTTGCTACAGTCAAGTTAGAATGGTTTGTAAAAGGTTATATGTAGCATAATACCTGGATCATGTCTCTAAACCGGCTTCTCTGAGGAACATTCTGTGAGAGCCAAAATGTCTTCCCCTGGAAAAGACCACCAGGCTGTATAGTATTGCCCTCTGAAGTCATAATTCAAGTAGTAGCCTGAAGATAATCTAGTTCAAGCAGGGACCTAAAACATCCAGATAGTCTGTTTACTCGTGTTTCAACTGTGCTTCTTAATTCTATGTATTCTGTAGAGGAGCGATATCACGTGGGTAGGGGATCACGCGTCTGGCGTCTTGTTTGGAGTGAGTTTAATGGCTGAGGTCGTCACTCCCTCAGAGCACATTATGCAGAATACTCTAAGAAAGGAATATAAATAAATCAAAGGTCTCTTCGATGAATAGATGGTGGGCACTCCGAAAGTTAACTCTGCATATTATTGTAACTTTGGTGGAAGAAGGCACGAAATCACGTGTAACTATTTAACGGGCGCCACTGCTGGTCGCTAATACACCAGTCTCATTTCTGTTAATCCCATCGACCTATGGCCTCTAACAATGTTGGTCTTAGAGAGCCCTGAGTTGGAAGACTAGATCCATTTGAAACCTCAGCCCGAGACTACTCTGGGCGGTAGATCCTCAGAGTGAACCATGGGGGTTCTACGAACTGTGGCGCTCGTGATCTTAGCATTTTCTGGCCTTGTATTTATCGCCCTCTTTGGGAGACTACCTGTTTTTCGGTAGGGAATGACGCTTCAATCTAGATTGTTGATTGAAATGTCACTAACAAATCTAGAAAAACCCCGATTGGTTTCTTCCACCGAGTAATTTGGATACATTTTCCGAATGGAATCAAATATCTCGACTCTCGACTTCTAAGCGGACGATTCATACGCTTCTGGGGTCGAGCCGGCTCCTATTTCCTCCATGAAAATCATCCACTTGTTCTTGTTAGTTGTCCGAACTAGTTAATATGCTGCATCTCTCCTAACCAATTTCGTAGATATTCTTTTCGTCGCTTCTAGTTATAGGTCAATACATGTTTATCCCGAGCGCCTGGGCTCGAATTTCTATGGTCCATCGATTCTGCGTTCCGATTGTTGCCATTCTTCCTTATATCTTCTTATATGCTAGCGTTGTTACTAAATCATTCATCACACCTCAGAATCATGCCCAGGAAGTTGAGCGCTATCCTTATGACAAAGTTATATTCCACCCAGGGCACCGCTGCAAAACATGCGATTTTATCAAGCCAGCTAGAAGCAAACATTGCAGCTACTGCAAAGCATGCGTTGCTCGACACGATCACCATTGCATTTGGCTAACTAATTGTGTTGGCTTAAACAATTACCACTACTTTTTATCTTTGATACTGTCTTTATGTATCATGCTGATATACGGCTCATACCTGGGCTACTCGATGCTATGCCAAACTCAAGACAAGCTCATTCCTCGTACTTCGCCGTTGAGAACAAGGAAGCAAAGCTGGACCACATTATTGAATATATGGGCTGTGGTAGTAGCCTCTGACATTCGCGTTGGAGCGATTACAATGTTGATGTTTATGACTGCACCCTTGGCACTCGCCTTTCTCGTGTATCATACCTATTTAATCTGGGCGGGCGTGTCGACGAACGAGAGTGGTAAATGGTCAGATTTGACCGAGGATGTTAAAGATGGGTTTGTGTTTAAACTTGCCAAAGGGAACGATCGGAGACACTTGACCTTTACTAGTGAATCCCAGAGACTGCATCCGTCCTGGCCGTTGAGCAGCGACCAGACTATTATCCTCACAGACGGCGATCCACCAAGGGAAGGGCATAAAATATTACCGAACTCTAACGAAATTCTCCAGCCAAACGACCCGAATGCAGCTATCGACCAGAGATGGGCTCGGGTTAGTAGTATGAAGGAAGTTGACAACATCTATGATCTGGGATTCTGGAATAATTTACGCCATATTTTCGGACGTCCTATCCCGCCGAAGATCCGCCACAGTTAGTTCTAGAAGCCCCAGAGCATATGAATGTACATACCTGCCTCCGCCTACCTAGTGAATCAAGTTTGGTGAATTATAGTTAGTTGGTGATCAGTGCGCTTACCAAATCTGGTAATTGGCGGGACTGGTTCGGAACCGGAAAAAGTTCCCTTTTGTGAAGTCTTTAATTCTTTTTGCTCCGCATTATTATTTATTCCCCAACTCTCTCGCTCTAGAACAACCTTCGTCATTTGGACAGTTTTTGTGTCCCTTTACCAAGGGAAGTAGCTGCCAAAATGGCGGAACGAACGACAGCAGAGGCTAAGCCAAAATGCACCCCTGCGGAGCTCATGTTGAAAGTTATTCTAACAGGGACTCTGAGCCACTATGAGAATCGTGGAATGATCGATGACAAGCGTCTGGACCATATGCTTTCCGCTGGTAAGCAGATTTTGTACAAGACACACCAGGAGAGCGATGTTAGGTATTTCTTCCAGCCTCCAAACCCTGTCTTAAACGGAAAAAGGCCGAAAGAAACCAATATACAATAAAGAGATGGTTGGTTTGTCCGCTAACACTCCCCCCGCATTATAGACATAGCTTAGGATTGTCGCCCGACATCTGGCAAGGCTTCACAGATGTCCTCACAAAAGCCATTCCGGTCCTCGAGAGCCAGTCGTTCATATGGAAAAGCCCACCAACTCCCAATTACGACCACTCGTCCTCCAATCTCATCGCCTACAATTATTTCTCGTTGGTGAAGGATATTGAACGTCTTAACGATCTATGTACTATCGCTCGGAATCTCCTCGCCACAACCAAGAAAGCTCAAAATATGGCAGCAGAGAAAGGATTCGATCAAAGAGTGCTGGCCCTTGTAGATACCTGTGTGAGGGTAACCGCCCGTGGCTTTGATGGAGAAACCAATGCGAGGAATGAGGAACGTTGGCAGAAGGTTGTCAACCTCTACAAACGTCTATTGATTACTTGTCTTCAATTTCTGCATAACTTTATTATGCACAATGAGCAGCGAAAGATGGTCCTCTGGCTAGATCTCTTCGGGTATCATTCAACGGGAGACTCAAGCATTATTCAGCCTAGGGAGCCACTTGATCAAACCGGCGGCCAGCCAGAGGGGCTTGCACCTGTCGTTAAAACTGGAGAAAGACTTGTCAATCCTCCGATAAGGGCCCTTTACGACCAAACGGCAGAGGATCTTTTATTAGAGACGATATCCAATTTCCCTCGCGAGCCGGCGACCATCAAGGAAGAGGCCGCCATGCTTCTTCTTGCAAATATCAAAGACCATATGGAGAAACTTCTTGGTCGCGACCTTACAGCAATACAGGAGATGGGAAAAGATCCAGATCAAGTCAAGGAAATTCGCGCTGCACTTACAGCCATCTTAGGCGCCAAGGTTGATGGCTGGACGGACCTGCATGATAGAGCAAAAGACCTACCCCCTGCTCTTCCAGATGAGGAGCCCCCTCGTAAGAAGTCAATCTTAACAATTGATCGTAGCCTGACGGCCGGTTTTCCGCGGATCTGCTGGTCCGACCTTCCTGACCTTAACGAGTACGGCATGCTAGCCGGTGATGCGAACATCACAGAAGAGGAAGATATTGTTATGCCACGGTCTGCGCAATCTGCAGCAGAAACTCTCCAGGAGGCTAAGGACGAGTTAATGGCACGGTTACAAGAAACTTCGCAAATCGGTGACCACGGCGATCAGGATTATGATGCGGGCGATGCGGGCACCGTCGGGGATGACGACTCACGGAGCTTGGAAGCGGTCGCAGATGGAAGCATGGACGAAGATGAAGATGACGAGGATGAGGATGACGACGACTATCGGGGCCGCCCGGGCGACCAGCAGCGTGGATTGCTCACTGACATTCCTTTAGTTCTGGGACCCGCAGAGATTGAGGCCCTTCCGATGATCATTCAAGCTGGCATTGTTGATAGCTTTGGCTTAAAGGGAGGGGAAAGGACCGGCTCTAGAAACATGCAAGCACTCCGCTGTCATATCTTGCTCACTCAGGAGACAGGACGAAATTTACTCCGGGAACTATTGATTTTTATAGCTGCATGGGACCTTCCTGATGATGAGCTTTATTTCAAAATGATGGTCCAAATTATGGATGCTGTACTAAGGAATGGTCTCATGTCTCATGCTTATTCGGACTTTGGTCAACCGAAGGACATTATTTCTCCAGCACAAGCGGTTGTTGTGAAAATCCTCACTCATATCTTCCGAGCCAAGTATTCGCCTGCGTCTGTCACCGGCGCAGCACAGACCAATGCTACAAAAAGCCCTGCACCGCTCTCCAGAGTCGACGTCCTCACCGTCCGCTACATTTTCACAATTTTCCGCGGTAATATTATTCCGGAAACTTGTGCCCTTATCTACCTTCAGGGTCAAATTAGGGCTGGTCGAGCTCTACCCGAGGATTTCCCTCTAAACTTATGGGATATGGAACGAGTATATGAGGGTGTCTATCAGTTTTTGGAATTCTTTGCCGTCCTCACGGAGAATAATGACTGGAAAACACTTTTGGTGAAGTGGGAGATTGTTTACGATTTAGTAACATTAATCAAGGAGCTTGAAGCAAGTATTCCCAAGGGCCAACTAAGCTCATTATCCCTTGGACGGAACACCCCTTCAAAAGAACACCACCATCAACAGCAGCAGCAGCAGCAGCAGCAGAATGCAGGCTCCGGACCTATCGCAGTCGAACGGCCATATGATCCAAGCGATCCAGACCCAACCGACGGCGGAAGCGTATCAAGGGCCGAGTCGCCCCCGATCACAGAAGACCCATCGGAATTCGAGTGGCGAAATCTCAAGAAGCTTGTCGTTTTGGTTCTCTCCTCCCTTGTCTGGAAGTGCCCGGAGGTGCAAGATCAAATCCGTAAATACGGTGGCGTTGAGACTATCCTCTCGTGTACTAATTTTGATGCGCACAATCCGTACATTAAGGAGCATGCCGTTATGTGTTTGAAGTTTTTGCTTGAAGGAAACCGCGAGAACCAGAAGCTTGTTGAGGAACTCGAGGCACGAGAGGTCAAGGATGATAGCGGTGGCATATTGGAGAAGAGAGGACTTGAGGCAGTCATCGATAAGACTGGTAAACTGGCCATCCGCCCACGAGATGGACACTAGGGAAATAGGTTTCGAAATATCCTCTGGCTTTCCCATTTTCCCTCCTTATTTTTACCATTCATGTAAGTAGTAGTTAGCAAAGATACCAGAAATTCACAGAGTATAGTAAATAGAAAAAGATCCAGGACTTGAATACACCCCTCCTTATTGAAGAACATCTTTTATTGATATAGGAACAATACCTGGTGGCTAAATAATTGAATTTAGATATGTGCTAAGTTAACCATACATACCATCCCACTCCTCCTCCTCATCCTCCACCGGCTTCTTCCTCCTCTGCTCCGCTTTTTCCCTTTCCTGTTTTGCAAAATCCGTCCTATCGAGCGGACACGTCCCCCTCAATCGTAACCAAGGCCTCACACACTCCAAATCAAACATATGGGTGGGATGACACGGCAGCCGTACCACAAGCGGGTACTTATCATCAAGGAAAGGGTTACTGCAAATCGGACATGACTGGGAAGGATTTAACGAGGAGCGTGGGACACGATCAAGTACTATAAAGCAGATGGCAGCAGAACGCCAGATCGGTTAGCCGTGCGAGACAATGACATGATCTCCTCCGTCTGTTTCCCCCCGCTGTTGAAATAATATCGCAATGAAAGATAAAAAAGTGGAGGAATAATATAAACTATACGTACCATCACAAAACTCCTCGCTCACGCCTTCTACCTCCTTAGGCGGCACCTCCGCCTCACGAAGTAAAGTCTGAATCATCTGCGCGAGAAGATCATCGCCATGGACCTCCCCCATGGGACTTTCAGTAGCTGTATCTGATGGAGCTCCATCACGACGCATAATGTTCAATGCTTCGGCGAGAGAGTAAAAGGCGGCGCTGACATCGCGGGGTACAGGGACGGCATATGGACGGGATCTGGTTTCTTCGGAGGAAGGGGTAATTTCAGAGAGGGTTGCGAAGAAGGTGGAGAGGTCGGGACGGCGGTGGGATCTGCCACTGGTATTATTGTTATTGTTATTGTTGGCGGTGTTGTGTTCGTCTGGATATTGTGCGTGTTAGTGTTATGTTTGGTTTTGGGGTTTGGGGCGTTTGTTAAGTGGGGAAATGGGGAATGCGGAGGGATTGGACTGGGGAGAGGGGGGACGATATAGTAGGTAGTACCTTCGTAGGTGGACATGGTGAGTATCTCGTGGTTGTTTTGTGCTTGAGATGAGGTGAGGAGAAAGTAGTGGGGGTAGGTAGGTAGGATGGGAAATGGAAAGAGGAGGTGGGGGTGTTTAATTTCCGCCTTCCTTTCCTGATATTTAATCTCGTTTGTTGCTGCTACTGCTCATCGGTAGTAAGAGAGAACTGAGCGGACATAATAGTTTAGGGATCGGAGGAGAGAGCTGAGATTTATGGCGGAGTGGAGTGAGTGATGCGGAGGAGGCAGCCAGTGTGACGCGGTTCTGCTTCGATTCCTTTCCAGAAAGAGGAAAGATTTGGCGGGTCGGCTTTGACGTTATCGATAACACCCCTGTTACTACCTACTTTCTGGCTGCATAAACAATGATATATTGATAGATGTTTCAATGCCACAGTAAAGAATCCGTTTTTATAGGCCTAACTATCACTATTTTTTACTCTGGTCGCTGCTGTGTTACAGATCAATAGTTAAAATCTTCATCCACTACTTTCTTGTCTGCCAACCACCTTAGAACTGGAACCTTGAGAGAAGGGCTGCCGCAGAAGTACCAGACATCCGCCCACGAGGGATCAAGATCCTGCGCGGCCATCCTGCGACGCTCAACCCGTGCGCCGGATGATAGGACGGCCTCAAGATCTAGGTTGGATGGACTCTTGTGCGGGTCTGGCCCTGTGACGAACACGGTTGTTGAGCTGGGTAGTTGAGGAAATTGTCTGAAGATATCCAAGACTAGACCGATATCCTTGACTGAGATCGACCACAAGAGTCGGAGACGACTAATGTCAATCCCGGGAAGCTGTGCGAGAAGTGGCGTAATCCCGATGCCCCCTGCAATGAAGGGAAATAAGTCCTGAGGGGTCTCCTCAGTGATGTGAAAGTCACCCCCGAAGCCCTTTAAAAGAACTTCTAGCCCGGCCTTTTCATACACGCGGAAAAGATGATTTGTTACATTACCGTGTTTTCGAACAGTGATCTCGAATTCCCCTGCAGGGAGACCCTGATTTGGAGAGGAGGAGACCGTGAATGTCCGAACATAGTCATCGTTCAGACTGGCCGGATCGCTATCATTCATGTGGCTATAACCCATGTCCAGCTCTTCTTGGAATGAAAGCGTAGCATACTGCCCGGGAATCCATGATCCAGCCTTCTTTGGGTCTGAGGCCCGAAATCGAAAACGACCAATGGATGGCGTAATAATTTCCTTTTTGATCAGTGTTGCTGTGATCGGTGAGCCATGATTGCCAGACGGAACGGGAGGGGCCTTCTCTGTTGTCAAATATCGGACACTTGGGTTGTATGGGGATGGTGTCCCAGGCTCACCCCGGAATGGCAAAGCTTTCTCGACAAAGCGAGCCGCGGTGATGGTCACTCGGACAGCTAAGTTTGAGCGGGGAAGAAGAGACGAAGCCGCGTCGCCCAAGAGGACCTCTGTTTTCCCGGTCGCAAATAGCGCATCACCGGTCTCAAAGTCCGGAAAGACATAGCCAGCAAGAGGGGTCGTTAAAAGGTTACCTAGGGTTTGATAAAGTCGGTTCCCGGAATATTCGGGGTATGCAAAGACTGCACCGCTAGGGCTGTTAGAGATGACGCGAACAAACCCCGGTGGCCCCCCGCGAATGTTTGTATCCATGTCCACATTTTCGTGGGAAGAGGAGACGAAGAGACAATCTGCACGACCAAGCAAGTTGATCGCTTCAGGGGGGAGCTGAGGGCCGTCGGAGATCAAGTTTGGACGGAGAGGAGCAGGGTGGATGTATTTGGCATTCAAATATTTTGGACAGTTGCCTAGCAAAGCTGTCAGCAGTGTGTCAGAGTCGCATAACGTGGACATGACAACACCTACCAAGCGTCCCTTCAATCTGTACGCCAAGATGGGCGACCGCTGGTGCATCTTTTTCGGCCTCGAGTGACCCTGTAGTTAGTTTCCCATAGAGCTTCACTCTCCGACGGTTCTCTAGATCTATCAGCAAAAAGGACGCAAGTCTCCCATTGTTCTCTCCACGAGATGCAGGATTATGGAGTAATAAGCTCTCCACTACAGGATCGAAGGAATTCCCGACGGGAGCTGTAATGTCGATACTGGTCATAGACGTTGGGGTAATAAAGCCATGCGATCCCCCCCACACTGACGACCAAGGTCTTCCATCCCGATCGAGAGCTCCAATCGCCAGTAAAGGAGATTGCTTGATAAGGAGACCTGCGTAGGGCGTCAGGAAAGGCACTGTGGGATTATCAACGTGGGGAACACGAAGCAAGCGGTGCATTTTATCCTCGCCCTCATGCCAAGGTAAGGCGGTTGAGAGGACGGATGTCATCGTGGGTGGTGGCCTGAACCAGAACCAGCTGACGTCTGGATGGAGAATTTGGATCTTGGATATAAAAAGGATGTGTGTGCTCTATTCTAGATGTGCATAGAGACTTGATAAAAGAGAGAGAGAGATATATATATATATGTTGATCCCCTTGTTGATACAGTGACGGGGTTTGTACGGCATTTGATGCTGGTGGCGGAAGAAGCAGAAAGAAGGTATTTTTTGGTAAGCAGTGAAAGCATTTCCACTTGTCTGTTAATACGAGATATTATTATTTCATGTATTCTGTCCTTCTGTACAGATTATACACACACACACAGAGGTAGTCTAGACTCCAAAACTACTCAGTAGGAAGCCAGGAATGAGGAATGACGGAGGATTTCTTTTAAAAGTATACTCTGGACTACTGATTCATCCTCATTGATGGAGTACAGAGTGGGGCCTTAAAGAGGCTTTGACTTACGCAACTCCAGTTTCAGCGATCGCATTGCCAGTCTTAAAATAGCCACACGTAGATGGCGATGCGATGAAAATATTATTCTTGAAATCTCCCTTTTAAACTTTACTCTTCTGACGTGGATATACATTTTCTCTTCCTTTCCTTCTTCTCTCCCTCTCCCTCTCTACAATTTCATATCCTTTGCTGGCTCAAGGGGGGATAAACAAAAGCAGAGGCAATTCTAGTTCAACAAAACTTATTATTATTATTAACCTCTAAACGATCGGCAACTATTGTCAAGGGCGACCATCTTTATTTTTTATTTTCTTTTTCATAAATCAACCGCCCCCCTGTTGTTTGTTGCCCTGTCAGATTCTCGTTCTCAATCGATAAACAATATCTTTTTTAATCTACATCTTTCTATATAGAGAGAGAGAGAATAAATAAATTAAAAGAGACAGAGGAGGAGAGATATAGGGATCTATATTAAATATACATCATGCGATCCACATCAGTCAAACCATCTCAATATCCCCCTCTCCCTTTTCATACAATTCGCTTCTTCACCCTTCTCTGCGCTGTGATTGTCGCCAGCATCCTCGCCGTTTTCGCCTACAACCTGCACATTGCGGACCGGAAATTACCCTGGGCTTTCCTAGTTGTATGTTTTTACCCCATTGCTACCACAAAGCGAGATATCTATCCATATCTATATCTATATGTAGGAGCCTTGAGATTATTAACTTCATACCTAGCTCCTCATCTCCGCATTCATCGCCATCCTCAACATCTTCCTCACAACCCTAATCCACTGTTGCTATGGCCTCTCCCCCCGACTCTCCCTCACCACCAACGGCATCGTCCTGCTCCTCTGGTCGGTCTCCTTCATTCTCCTCGCCTGGAGTATGTCTCACACCATCCTCACCACCTGCACAACCACATACTGGGGCACCGCCACCGGCATCACCGTCTGTCGCATCTACAAGGCCCTCTTCACCTTCACCACTCTCGGTGTCGCATTCCACATCTCAGCCGTTATTCTCGACGTGGTCGTCCGTCGACGTCAGACCCGGCTCGGTGAATACGATCCTATGATGGCCGGTGGGACTGCCCTAGCCGACTATAAGACTGCTACTACCGTCTCGGGCAACAACCGTCACGATCGCAATCTGAGTACCATGTCGGGCGCCTCTACGTCCTCTGCCTTTAACCATCCGACGGATGATGACCGTATTCCTCTCGTTGCGGCCCCTCATCCTCATCATAGACATCCCTCTGAGGATGTCGCTGTCGCTGGCTATGAGGAGCCGTCCTTTGCGGTGCCGCCGCCGTATAGTGGTGGTGGTAAGCATAGTGCCAATGCTTCCCTAGAGCAGTTCCATGCTGGTGAGGCCCAAGAGTACTCTGATTGGGCCCCCTTGAGAAGTCAACGGGGTGGACCCAGGGTGAGGTTCAGTGTTTATGATCCGCCGCCAACGACGGCATATGATCCTACCTCACGGTAAGGAAGAGGGGGTTTCAGATTCTTGTTGGGAAATTGAAGGATGGATGTTTGCCTCATTTCTACTTTGATTGTTTGATTACAATTGTATATTTCCACCGGATTGACTTTCGTGTCTCGTTTAATGTGTTACGATTTTGCAGACTGTTGGGCTCAATAGATTCCCTTGTGGGTGGACTGGCTGATTTAGAACGGCGTCAGTGAATCGCATTTAGCCTTGAACATGGCCGTGCTATTTGCCTAGAAATAACTTTTCTCAGTTTCTCTTTTTTTTTTTTTTTTTTTTCCTTTCAAAACTAGGTACAGGGGAAAGGTTTTTGATTTCTTGTTGTTTAAAAAAGAACCCTGAAAATTTAGTCTAGTCATCATTGGGGAGCCAGCTAAGAAGAAAAAAAAAAAAAAAAATCAATCAAAAATTAGAACCACGCCCAAAGCACATGGAGCCTGTAGATGTATACTTTTTATACCTGTCCGCTACAATATAGAGCAGACAAACTAGATCTAGAAGATGACTCGGCAAAAGATATATCGGTAGTATTAAATTTATGTCGCGGACAAGAAAAACAAGATAATCGCGTAGATAGATCAAGTAAACAATCAAAAAATAAATAAATTCTAGAGCGAGCGCTACATAATGACTTCATTGACAACATCCTAAACATAGCCTTGTTAGTCTTTATGGAGCATACATCCGAGGAAAGGAATAACTTACGCGCTTCAATTCCTTATATGGCAAACAAACGCAGTTTTGTACCCGCACTTCGTCGCCCACGGCGCACTCTTTTCCAAGAATGGTGATGCTTTGTACCTTGATACCTTGTTTCACAATGCTGGTTGAGTGGCTCGCCATTGGGATCGGGGTCCCCTCGACACGAGCCCACGAGCCAACGCGGCTGCTCCACCCGATAATTGAGTGCATGACACATGCATCATGCTTAATCTCCGCATCTTCAAGGACGATCGAGTCCTTGATACGAGCGCCAGCACCCACAACTGCACGAGGCCCAATAGAAACATTGGGACCCAGTTTGGCGGTCGGGTCTACAGTGGCGGAAGGGTGGATGTACACTGGGGGAACAATGGTCGCAGAGGGTGGTGTGAGTTCGTCGGACTGGGCCTGAAAGGCTTTCTGCAGGTACAACGCGTTGGCTGGGACTGCTGACCCAGCTGTCTTGATTTGACGCCAGAAATCCTTGGTCTCATGGACGAAGAAACGATTGCTGTCAGCGAGGTCAGACAGGATGTCCTGTTCTAAGCGAAGGACTTCGCTCTTCTCGGAGTCCTCATCAGCAGCTACGAAAGACGATTCTAGATTGTCAGACGAGGGGTAGGACAGTAGACGCGGGCGGGTCGTGCGTCGCTTGATGGTGCTGCGAATGGAAGGGAAAATGCATTCCGTCGCGAAAAGATAGACACCGCAGTTGATCAGGTTAGAAATATGTGACTCCGGCTTCTCGACATAGTGTAGTACGCGCTTGGTGTGCGAGTCGGAGACAATACAACCAAAATTGGTGGCTGTATCATTGTCGACTCGTGTTCCCAGAATGACCGCCTCAGCATCTTTCTCTTCGAACAGCTTCAGCATTTCACCAAGTGGGAAGGAGCAGCAGACATCAGCATTGAGGACGAAAATTCGCTCCGGTTTGCCTTTTAGAATTGCATCACGGAAATGGTAGAGACCTCCTGCTGTGCCCAACGCTGTGTATTCCCGGAGGTACTGGATTCGAAATTGTGGGAACTCTTTTGAGGAGTCCTTAATGAAGTCGCGGAAGACTGTTTCATCGTAGTAACCAACCAGGATAACTTCACGAATATCGGGAATCTTTGCAAGGGCCTTGAGACAGTGGTGGATAATGGGATGACCAGCTACCTCAAAGAGGGGCTAAAAGCAATAAAAAGCTTTGTTTAGTTTGTTGGAGATTCACAGTTGGGTAACGGAGATGGAGGGGCAACCGACCTTGGGGACATCAAGAGACAAAGGCCGGAAACGGGTTCCTCTTGATGGGCCGCCAACCTAGTGATTCATTTAATTAGTAAGAAAGCGATAATGGGAGGATGGGATAACTTGGGGATCATATACCAGGATCACAGCCTTGGTGGAGGCCACGTTGGTGTGTTCCCGCACTGGAACGTGCAGCATTGGGAAAGAGTATGAAGCAAGGGACCGGTCGGGTCGAAAAAAGAATTGGATTGGTGGGTTAAGGACAAGTAGCGATGAGTGCTTAGCAGTCACCAGGTATTATAGCAAGAATAGAATCGATGAATTGTTAAAAGGAATATTGGGAAGAAAATTAAATTCAGGGGAGAGCAAGGATATTGAAATCGTAGCAGCAGCACAGTCAGTTGATCATTAGGTGGGCCAGCACCAACACCAGCAACACAGCTCTAGACTCTTCAGGAACTGAACTTGGGAACCATGGGCACCAGGTGACTTGGCAGTGCTCACCGCCTGCTATTTTTAGTGCTCTTTAGATCTGGAGAGCTTTATCGGCGGCTTACATAACTCGATAAAACCCTCTTAAGTGTGAAGAACAATAATATCTCGAGGAAGTGGAATATGGGAAATAAAAAATGACTATCATAGCTTGTAAATCAATCAAAGTTACTATAAATCTTTATACCAGTCAAAGCTAAATATACCTGTCTCCTGGATTGTCCTGTTTCACAATCAGTTCCTAGTAGAAGTGTTGTAAGCGGAACTATCTCCATGACAGAAGTCTGTATTTATCTCACTGAATTTGGTACTATACTATACGCACATTTGGCTCTGCTAGTCTAACACCAACACAACACATAATGACCATCTTTTCTTGCTCATATTACGTTGACTGTACTCACTGAATATATTTGACTCAAATTTCCCTTTTTTTTTTTTTTTTTTTTTTTTTTTTTTTTTTCAAGATTTCTCCAGTTCTACCTACTTCTTCCCCTTTCCTTTCCACTTCCTAACCATGGCCGCTTCTTTCTTATAGTTCCCACTTCATATCTCATGTTTGGGCTCACTCTATCCCCCTAATCATACTTTCTTTATCTCCATCTTTGTAGTACTATCTTCTTCATCCTCATATTTTATGTCCCCATATTCTTTGTCTCATTCTTATTCCCATTTTATTACCCCACACCCTTTGTGATTCTTTGAACTGTTATGCGCTCCAATATGCCCTCTGAGAGGCGCAGTCCCACCCCCGAGGCAAAATACATAATACCAGGGCAACGAGTATCAAGGCCTCGTATGTAACATCATTACCCTATATCTTTGTCAGATCTAACATATATGGTTAGTTACAGTGCAGAGCACTCCACCCAGAATGGCAAATACACCAGAGCCAGATACCATCAACATCATTGCGCAGGACATGACGGTCCTTGTCAAGAAAATTCAGGACCTCCGCCACATAGGTATTGAGGACAGCCATATCACTCTACCTAAAATCTGTGTTATAGGTGATCAGAGCACTGGAAAGAGCTCGCTCATTGAAGGAATGAGTGAGATCAAGGTCCCAAGGAGCGCTGGAACATGCACCCGTTGCCCTATGGAAATAAATCTAGCAGAAAGTGAGCTTGGTCAGCCATGGGTTTGCCGAGTGTTCTTGTCAAGAAAGTACATGTTCGACGGCTCGAGAAGAGTCACAAAAATGCCCAAGAAATCAGAACCTCTGGGGCCGTGGCACGAGCAGGAACAGGAAGACGAATTATTTATCACATTAACCGATAAGGCAGATGTTGAGGACGCAATCAAATGGGCCCAACTCGCAATTCTAAATCCAGGAAGACCTTCCAGCGACTACATTCCCGGGCAAAATGCTGGAACTGAACAGGACTGTCAAGTAAAGTTCTCGCCAAACATTGTTCGACTTGACATATCTGCACCTAATTTCCCCAACCTCTCGTTCTACGATCTTCCAGGTGTTATAAACCAGGCAGAATTTGACAATGAGCGTTATCTTGTTAGTCTGGTAGAAAACCTTGTTAAAGAGTATATTAATCAGGAAAACTGCATTGTTCTACTCACTATACCAATGACAGATGATGCTGTCAACTCTAGTGCTGCTCGAATTATGCGGGATGTTCGTGGTGCAAAAGCGAGGACTTTGGGCGTGTTGACGAAGCCAGATCGCATTCAAACTGGCGAGTCGTACGCACAGTGGGTTGAAATCTTGGAAGGTGACAAGTTTTCCCTAGGGCATGGTTATTACGTTGTTCGCAACAATCCTGATCCGACGGTTGAGCACTCCCAAGCTCGTGAAGAGGAAGACGCATTTTTTGCATCAGAACCCTGGGTGTCTACGCTGAAGATATACCAAGACAGATTTGGAACCCGACGCCTACAGACTGCCCTGTCCTCTCTCCTTTTGGAACAAATTCAAGGTTGTCTACCACGGATTATCGAGCAGATAGATGAAAGAGCTTCACGCATAGAGACTGAGCTCCAGACTCTTCCGGACCCGCCATCTGCTAATGTACCGTACATACTATGTGGGAAACTCCATATACTGAAGGACCAGATTAGATGCCATGTTGATGGTGGCTCAGCGGAATATCCGCTACAAAAAATATGGGGGCACATAGCTGCGGACTTCAAACGAGCCCTTGTCAAGACGCGACCAACTGTGAAACTTCTAGCCGATTCTGATAAGATATCCCTTTCCTTCGATAACAATGACGATTCTGACTGTGAGGTGACGGGTATATCCCGACCCGCCAAACGCAAAACACCTGGAGGAGATCCACCTACCCCGGCACCTGAAGCTAAGGCTAAGGCGGCCGTGAGCCCCAAATCCTTAGGCTATCGCACTCCTCATTTTGAAAAGTTTAACAGCCCCGCCAGATTATTTACATGGGAAGAAATAAGTGAAATCAACCAGGATTCTTATAGAGCCGGGATCCCCGACCAAACAGACCCCAAAGCGATCGAGACCATGAACAAGATGAGCGTCGAACACTGGAAGGGACCTATGGTTGTCTTCCTCAATGCCACCCATCGCCTAGTGAAGGAAATGCTTTTAACTCAGGTGGAGAAAGTGTTTATCCAGTATCACCAAACGGGGCTTTATCGAGAGCTGAGACGCATCATTGACAACTATACACAGAACCTTAGAGCGGAGCATTTTGCACATGCGCAAGAGTATTACAATATTGAGCATAATAAACCCTTTACGATGGCTATCTCATCTCTAGATCAAGCCACCGAGGCGGCTCGGCGTTACCTAACTACTAGAAGGCTCGAGGCTAGAGCTGGGTGTTATATCGATCTACAAAACAAATACTCATCCGGAGATGCACGGAGAGAGGCTGAGCTGAAGAAGCTTGTTGCTTGTCCTCCCACGGAGCTTGCACATGACCGATTCGCTCAAGAAGTCAAAATGATGGCTGTAAGTACTTGTATCATACAAGAGAGTGGCAAGCATACAAGTGCTAATAATGATCATTAGTCCACTAGAGGCTACTACGAAGTGGCGAGTTCGCGGTTTGTTGACTCTATCTGCCAAAGCGTGCATACCAAGCTTTTCTCGAAATGCCGCGACGACCTGATTGAGGAAATTGAACGAGAGCTCAGAATCTTCGACGACAATGGTATGTTATACGCGCTGGCCTAAAAGCGCTTCTATTGTCACTAACACATGTTTGATTTTTAGCTGTTGAGAGATGCAATGAACTGATGGCCGAGGATCCTGAACGCCAACGTCGCAGGCAGTACCTTCTTAAGGAGAAGGAGAAGATCAATAAAGCCCAAGAATGGCTTTCGACCGCAAAGGGGGACGTGGAACAGGAAGATTTCCCTGGTTTTGGCCAGGATATTAAATCACAGCCTCCAGACGACTGGACAAACTATTCGGTAGGCACTGGATCGAGAAGTTATTAAGGTGGATTCCGGGGGGAAGTGTCCCTTGCAATTTCCTCGGTGTCTTATTTGTTCATCTTCATTTTATCTTTCTTTCTTTCTTACTCTTTCCTCTCATGAACATCCGGTTTATTTGATGGCGCAAGGCAAGGCGGGGTAGCAGAACCCCACATTGAAGCCCTATACCCTAACTTCCACTTGCGGTCACAAAGCCCCTCCATCATGGATGTATGTAACTGTATGAGATGGATTATTGCACAGTCTTGGCTGGAGGCAGAAATTGAATAGGTTGTGTATTATCGAATTGAAGGTTAGTTCAATAGATTTGTTGTAGATAGGAAGGAGATGTAGTGAGAAATAATGATCAAAGTTTGTTGTGAATATTAATTAATGACTCAATCAACCTGAGAGCATCTCTACCCAATGACAGTCATCCCGCGGTAGACTCCCGCCCAAAATTCTTTGGCAATTTTCCCTCTGTCAACTTCACCCACTCCTTTAACCCCATCGACGGTGGACGTCTTATTTTCTTTGCACACGTCTTTCCGTTCTGCGTGATCCAACCGAGCGTCCAAAGAAGGCTATTCTTTTTTGACTATGGCCGATTCCAATCCCGTCAAGGAGGCTGAGGCTTCCATGGCCAACCTCTTGCTTGATGAGGTCACTGGCGAGAAGGTCTCCAAGTCTGAATTGAAGAGACGCCAGAAGTTGCGCGAGAAGGAAGCTAAGAAGAAGGAGAAGGAGGCTGCTGCTCCTCCCAAGGCCGAGAAGAAGGTCTCTGCTGAAGAAGAGGAGGCTAACCTAACTCCTAACGTGAGTAATTTTTTTTTTACCTTTTCCTTTTTTTTTTTTTTTTCCCCTCTCGTTTTATTTTGTGAGATAGGATAACTAATGAAGAATTCTTTCTCTGGGGCAGCAATATTTTGAGATCCGAAGCAAGCGAATCAACAAGCTCCGAGAGACCAAGCAACCCGACCCCTACCCTCACAAGTTCCAGGTCACCGACGACCTGCGCAAGTATCTCAAGGACTACGAGGGCCTTGCTAAGGGCGAGCAGAAGACCGATGTCACTGTCCGAGTTGCTGGCAGAATTTACACTAAGCGTTCGTCCGGAGCGAAGCTGATCTTCTACGATATCCGCGCTGAGGGCGTCAAGGTTCAGGTTGTGTGCCAAGCTCAGAATGTTACCGGCGATGTCTCCTTCGAAGCTCAGCATGAGCACCTCCGCAGAGGTGATATTGTTGGTATTGTCGGCTTCCCCGGCCGTAGTAACCCTAAGAACCGCCCCGACGGCGAGCTGTCTATCTTCGCCTCAGAGGTTGTTCTCCTCGCACCTTGCTTGCACGCCATCCCCTCGGAGCATTACGGTTTCCAGGACAAGGAACAGCGCTACCGCCAGCGCTATCTCGACTTGATCATGAACGACCGATCACGTAATGTTTTCATCACTCGCTCTAAGATTGTCACCTATGTCCGCAACTTCTTCGATAGCCGTGACTTCGTCGAGGTCGAAACCCCCATGATGAACGCGATTGCGGGTGGTGCTACCGCTAAGCCTTTCATCACTCACCATAACGAGTTGGACATGAACTTGTTCATGCGTGTTGCTCCCGAATTATACCTCAAGATGCTTATCGTCGGTGGCCTGGAGCGTGTATACGAACTTGGTCGTCAGTTCCGAAATGAGGGCATTGACCTTACTCATAACCCCGAATTCACAACCTGCGAGTTCTACTGGGCCTATGCCGATGTCTATGATGTCATGAACCTGACAGAGGAGCTCGTCTCTGGTCTCGTGAAGCACATTACGGGTGGATACGAGACCACCTTCCACACCCAGTCTGGTGAGGTTTACAATGTCAACTGGAAGGCGCCCTGGCGACGTGTGGAGATGATCCCCGCGCTTGAGGAAGCTACTGGTGAGAAGTTCCCCCCTGGTGACCAGCTACACACCGCCGAGACTGGTGAGTTCCTTAAGAGAGTCTTGAAGAAGGTTAATGTTGAGTGTTCTCCTCCTCTCACCAATGCCCGTATGCTTGACAAGCTCGTTGGTGAGTTCATCGAGGAGACCTGCGTCAACCCTACCTTCATTACCGGCCACCCACAGATGATGTCTCCTCTGGCCAAGTACCACCGCCAAAACGTCGGTCTTTGCGAGCGATTCGAGGCTTTCGTTTGCAAAAAGGAGATTGTCAATGCCTACACCGAGTTGAACGATCCATTTGACCAACGTCTCCGCTTTGAGGAGCAGGCCCGCCAGAAGGACCAGGGTGACGATGAAGCCCAGCTTATCGATGAGAACTTCTGTACTAGTTTGGAATATGGTCTGCCCCCCACTGGTGGTTGGGGTATGGGTATTGACCGACTGGTCATGTTCCTCACTGATAACTACAGTATCAAGGAGGTGCTTGCCTTCCCCTTCATGAAGGAAGATAAGACCGCCGCTGAAGCCAAGTCTGCTGCTGAGGTGGTTGGCATTGAACCTCAACCTGAGGAGGGAATTCGTAAGTCTTCTTATACCAAACAAGAAACCATGAGATAAACCGGCTAACAAACTATTTTATTTCCAGCCCACAAATAGATTATTATGTCCATAGGCTAGGTGTCGAGATGACCACTGAGTGTTGATGATTTACTTTCCATGACTTAATCGGGCCAGCAACCTATGAATATAAAAAAAAGAGATACATGAAATAAAAAAAGACTTCCTCGATACCTTTTCCCTGTCTTCTAATTTGATATTTCTCTCCTTAGCCTTTCTTTTTCCTGCTCCGCCTTACTTTATGCATGCCGTTCATGATATGAGATATTAAAGAGAATTAGGGTACCTTCTATTTAGAAGGGGCCTGTCTAGAATTAGCTAAAACAGTAAAATAGCCTCTGACGATGGTTTATGGGAACTGTATACACAGATAAGCTCTTTTTCTTGAGAGGCATTATTGATCTATGATCCTTTGATCTTAACATCAAACACAGCTCCTTGCTATTTCTTTCTGCCTCATTAAAATAGCTAATTGTCCCCTCCCCTACCACTTCATTTATACCAGAGCAATAGGATTCTTCCTTCTCTAGCTCCTTTGTAAGTAACCATTCAACCCCATCCTTCTCTCCTAAGTTTCTTTCTTGATTGTGATTATTATTCTTGACTGCCCTACCTTTAATAGTCACTTTCAACACACCCAAAGTAGCAATCAGTGAAGCATAGATGGGTATATATCTAGTTTCCTCTACTCTTCTCTTGTTTTTTGCCTTTGACATAACCTGGAAGTTTCTTGTTATAAGAGAAAGAGAAGAAAGGGGACGAAAGGAAGGGAAGGAAGGGAAAGAAAGAATAAGCAAGGCGTATTTTGTGTGAGAGTATGTAGGCATTGTCATCTTTTATTCTTCTTAACCTCTTAAAGAAGACTTCTGTACAGGGCCAGACATTCAAAACCCTGCCTGTCTTCTATGATAGTAGACAAGGAGAAGGGGGGGGGGTGGGGGTGGTACCCCATAGATGGACATGACAGCTCACCACATTCAGACCTCTATGGAGCAGAGCCAGGGCCACAGCCAACCTACGGTCTCAATAATGGATCTATACTAATCAGCATAAGATTGTCCGCTACCACTTCTGTGGCCACCAGCCCATGTTCTAGTTACAGATTCCAGGAGCTTGCTAACAACAATCCTTCCTAGAACATCATCTTGAGTGCATCTCACCATCCTATCTAGGGAACTCACGGGGCTATCGCCCGCTGACTTGAACAACACACTGCTCCTGTTGTTGTGATAAGAGACTTCGTAACGGGTTATTAGGCTGAACAAGACTTGCCAATGCCCTTGAGCCCCGACATCTCAGCAACCATCGAGAGGAGCTCTGTCCATGGCAACTCACAACCCAACTCTAACTCTTCTGCCTTCGACCTTGGCTTGGTGAATACTGATCCCGCACAACATCTATCTACCGAAGTGACCCCCATGCCGATCTTGACCGAGTTTGAAGAAGTATCTGCTCACACAGCGAAATGTGATCTCTGTAATAATCGAAATGATAAGGGCATGACCCGCTGCAAAACCTGTGGTTGGCAGTCATGTCACCCTTGCACCATCGCTCATGGATGTCGTCGCACCCACAATGCCGGAGGACGGATGCATGTTGGCCCTATCGAACAGAACAAACTGGTATTCAAGAAGCAGAGGAAATCTTCTGCTACTGCTACTGCTACTGCTACTTCTTCGCGTTTTGATGCAGCAGTTAAGAAACGAAAACCCAACCAACTCCGCAGAAAATTGGCTCTAAAGCCGAGAATCGATGCTGTCGCCACCACCACTACTCTTCCTCCTATTCCAACCGTGGCTAGCTCCTCAAGAGTTGGTCGTGATGACAAGAAGATATCCAAGAAGAAAGAACCAACTCCCACCTCTGAGGAGGACGGAGTTGCTGAGACAGAGAGTGTATTAAATGGTGCGAAAGGCCTATATGCTCTATGTGTCGAAGCATACGCTACTCTTGCACAGGCCGATAGGGAGCGCAATATCTCCGATAATAAACCCGACGATAGGGCGAATGATAACACCGGGGTATTGCGAGATGCAATGAACATACATAATATGGCTTTAAACCAGGCAGAAGTCGCGCTGGGAGTTCACAAAATGAGAAAATTTAAAGGACAGACGTTGAAGGAGCAGCCTACATCACCAAACGTCGAAAATCAAAATTCTCAAAAACGAGCCTCTAGGCGATTACAGAAGAGGAAGACACCGGAGCCTTCAGCACTTTCGTTAGGCAAGGGAAAGGGAAAAGCTCCCATGGAAAACCTGTCGGATAGCGAGGAGACTGAATCTACTATCGACGTTAATGCGGGCGTCAACACTGACGAGGACAAGGATGATGAGAACGGAAATGATGACGATGATGATGATGCATTTGGGGAAGGAGACGAAGAGACCGAGTACATGGAGGAGGATGAAGAGGATGACCAAAATGCAAGTCTCACAAAGGCTCGGGCATACAGCCGTCGCCGCTCTGGAAACTGACAGAAAGCCCGACAAAATGAAGACCAATTAAGGGTCGTTGTTAGTAAAAACTAAGGGTTGTTTGGTTTAGCTTCTAATTGCGATGTTGACAGTGTTATTTTTCTTTTTTTTTATTCTTTCCCCCTTCCTAGTCTTTGGGCTCTGTCCATTGGCATCTTTGTCGGTCTCCCTACAGCCCTGTTTCGGCCTTCTCTCTCTCTTTCCTTTCCTTTTCTTTTCTTTTTTTTTTTTTTTTTTAATACTTACATAGAGTCCTCTAGAAGATATAACGAATTGCCATAGTATGGTGTTGGTGTATTCCATTCAGAATATATTGTTGCTCGCAGCTTCATCCTTGTCTTGACGAAACGGATGAAGAAACAAAAGATACAAGAGGTAAAAAGGAGATGAGTATAGACATTAGTGGAAAGTAGCGCCTTTGTTTTGCCACCTAGTTTATATTGTATATATGGTACAAGTAAATAAGCAAAGTGAAAAGTAGGGAGTTTCATAAACGTACAATTCGGGTATTATTTTGCCCGATATAAAGAAAATACAAATGCCAATAGACTGATTATATCACCTTTCTTAAGTCTGTTTCCTGTTGGAGAAAAACTCTAGATTTTGGGGGGGATATGGCTTGCTGCCTTTGATAACGAGTGGCCACGGGCCTTGGCTGCCATTTGTAGTAGCTTTGCTGTTCTTGATGGGTGCCAGACCCGGCTACCTAGGACGAGAACCCAGGTTAACAAAAATAGACTTCCGGCCTGGTGGGCAGAAGCCAGAGGGGTAGGAACGAGGTAGAGCAAGGTCGTAAGACCTAGTCCCACCTGGCAGAATGCGAAGGCAACGACACCATGGACCCCCTTCCTTGCAGCTGGAGGCAAGAATTGCTTCATAGTGGGCGAGCGACGGGTGTAAGCCCAAAGTCCCATGATGGCTGTGAAGGTGGTCATAGCTAGGATACGGTGATCGAGCTGAACCAAGGAAGGGTTCTCAAGCATGTTTCTCCACCAGAGATCTGAGCGATCCTCGTGGCGCGAAAACCGTTCGTCAAAGAGTTCAGACATTGGGGGAGTCAGTCCACTGCCCATATAGGGGAATTCGTTGTAGATAAGTCCAGCATCTAATCCGGCAACCAAAGCACCGGACATAGCGGTCACGAATACCAAAAGAGCCAAGCCAGCGACCGAGCGGCGGAAAATCTTGAGTTTAGGGTCACGGAGTAAATCTAGTAGTTTGATACCAGATTCTGGATCAGACAAAAGACGATGAGACCGCAAGATAGCAAGACCATTCCACAGCATAGCAGTGTAGCAGGCAAAGGCAGCTCCTAAATGAGCTGTCAATCGGTACTGACTTACACGAGGGTGACTTCCCGGAGCGAAAAGATCGTCTTTCAGTCCAGACTTTACCATCCACCAGCCAATGAAGCCCTGGAATCCGATCAAAGCTGCAATTCCGCCAAGGCGTAGGGCCATTGGCTTGCTAACCTTTTTACGGGAGACAAAGTACACGGCAGGGAGGACAAAAGACAAGCCGACAAACCGACCCCAAATACGGTGGATCCATTCCATGTAGTAGATCGATTTAAATTCAGAGAGGGACATGTTAGGGTTCAAGATCTGGTATTCAGGAGATGCGCGGTATTTCGCAAATTCAGATTCCCAGTCTTCAGCATTCATAGGAGGGAGAGAGCCGGTGACAGGACGCCATTCTGTAATACTCAAGCTTCACAGTGTACCCGTCAGCAAATATGTTCAAAAAGATCATCTCGGGGGTTGCAACACACCCTGACTCCGTTAGCCGGGTTAGACCTCCAAAAATCACAATTCCAAACACGCTGGCAGCACTAGCCAAGAGCCAGTATGCCACGGCCTTGTCAGTGACCTCCGGGAAGCTTGAATTGGCCTTTGAAGCTTCAGACCCAGCAGTATCGGCAGCGGCAGCACCTGAAGCATATCGTGCAAAGGCAAATCTAGCTTTGGAGTTCAACAATGTCGAATTGATCTTGTAAGTGTTTCGAGAAAAGGATTGCGGCATAGATGGTGTGCGGAAAGCAGACCGGGTTGCGTAATTCTGAGTTCGTACAAGGCACTGGCGACAGGTGAACAATTCCTGGGATAATCGAGGCGCAACGCTCCTAAAAAGGAGCCTGGAGCTCCCTAGTGCTGCCATTGTGTCGGCAACGGGAGGGAAAACAATGTTAGGGGAGATTCAAAAAGAAAAGAGTTGGCTCCCTTGGATCTCCTCAAAAAAGAAGATTGCGGCGGACAGTCGGAAGGCCGAGACCCCGAGCGGGACCAATGAGAGTGGCATGATTTGAGTTCCTTACTACAACTACCATATACCTGGTTAGGTATATCCTAGAAATGATTGAATATGATCAGAAAACAGGAGATAGCTTGCGTCTCTAAAGTTGATATTCTTTCATTGTCAATCTCATTACTCTTAAACAATGACTATGTGGTATGGTATGGCGTCCACCAGTGTACCTGATTTCTAAGGCAGAAGCTATCCCTTTTTGGATTAGCGTCATCAGCTTTATTTCTCCCAAAACGCCGCCAACAACAGCACTACTCCAGTCACTTCCCCTACGCTCGATACCTTTTTTAAACGTGGAGGTCATTCTTTCACAATAAGAAGATGTCATATGCCCTTGAGACAAAGAAGCGCAAGTTCCATCGAGTCCTCGAGTCCCTAACAAAACCTCTCAGTGCTGAATCCTCTGCCAAACTCTCCTCCGCGACAACCGCAAGCACATCACTTCCTCAACATGCTCCATCAGCAAAAAGAGTCCGCTTGAGTGGCAAAAATGACACCGATCTCACCTCGATACAAAAGCTTCTCTTAAAAAACACCCGACCGAGCTCTCGCGACTCGTCCACGTCCTCACTCTCACGACCTAGCTTTGTTCCTTGGGACAGGGAGCGTTTTCTAGAGCGATTGGAGACTTTCCGTCGGGTGGACCGATGGTCGCCAAAGCCTTCTACTATAAGCGAAGTAGAATGGGCCAAGCGAGGCTGGATATGCTCAGATGTGTCCCGAGTCACATGCGTGGGAGGCTGTGGGGGATCAGTGGTAGTAAAGCTACCTGATGAGCTGGATGAGCTGGATGGCTATGACAACGATAAGATACAAGAAAGGAAAGAAGTTCGTAAGTTAGGCGGTGTCTAATGTAGAGTTCTGCTTGTCTTTTAACAAAAGTCCAGGCACCAAACTTGTGGAGGAATATGCAAATCTTATAACTCAAGGCCACGAGGAGCATTGTCCATGGAGAAACAAAGGCTGTGATGGTGTGTTTGATATCTGGCCATTGTCTATTTTGGCTGGTTTCCAACTAACACAGTCCTAGCTACAATTCATCGACTACCATTATCAAACCCCGATGCTGCAATTTCCGGTCTTCAGACACGCTATTCGAACTTGGTTAAAATAGCTGACCAATTACCGGCCCAAAATGCAATACAACTCCCCGAATCCTTTAATATTAAAGACATGGTTGCGATGTTGCCTACGGAAGACTTTCAAATAACTAGGGGATCTCAGGACCCTACAGATTCTCAAACTCCCGTAGCCACTGAGGTGACCCCAGAGGCTCCTTCTCAAAGTTTAGCCCAAGCCGAAACACAAATTAATGAAGTGGCATTTACTTTATCCTTCTTTGGGTGGGAATCTGCCTCGGATGGGGCGGTTGGATTAGCCGCCTGTAGTGCATGTTTTCGCCGCTTAGGACTCTGGATATATAAACCGAAGAAAGACGGTGAAGTTACTGCTCAAGATCCGCTTGACGTGATCCAAGAACACATGTGGTATTGTCCGTGGGTTAGCGGCAAAGCCCAAAGCGGAACAGGGAGGTCTTCTGAGAAGCAAGAGGGTCTGCAAAGTGGGTGGGAGCTCCTCTCCCAAGCACTTAAAGTGAAACACCGGCGACAGATCAGATCTATCGCCCCTGGCGATAGTCGCGCTAGCTCTGAAGTACCTTCTACGGACGGTTCACTCTTTGACGAAGTGAATGATGATGCTAGAAAGGCAAAAGACCGAGAGTGGTGGGCTAAACTCCGACGAATGAAAGAAGTCTTGAACGTCAAGTCTCCTAAGAGAAAACCGCCTGCTGGTCAGTGACCTAGTAATGCCCTCCCCTTCTGTTTTATGTTTATCTTTATTGTTTTGTTATTCTAGCATTTTGTTTGATAACCATTGCACTCCCCGAGTTGACTGGCAAGCGTGGCGTTTTATCAAGGGTTTGTAATACATGCTTTTTTTTATTCATTAATTTACCATTTGATCATACTTAGTACCATGGAGAACTTATTGTGCATATTTAAACTGTCTAGAAGTATTAACCTGCAATATTATCTCATACCTCGACCAATTTCTATTTAACATAAGTAATCTTGATAATGAGAGCTGATTGATATTAAGAGATGAAGTTCCAGTAATTCCCACTAACCTCAACAGATCTCCAACACACGTTAGTCAGTAAACGCCTCCCCTTCTCAGATTTTCCATACAACCATTTGAGTCAAGAAGGCAAGGAAAACAATTGCCAATACATAGTGCAAGACTAAAGACTCCTTTCGCCCACTGTATTGTACCCATCCTGGTCCCGATCGTTTTGGCAAAGATATGAATCCAACGACAGCTGCACCGGCAAATGATTTTGATGCCAATTCTGCCGGCAAGTTTCCAATATATGGAAGATAATAACGGTTGATTAGTTTATATACAATACTGGCTCGAGCCTGAATGCGACAAAGAGCCCATGAATCCTTATAAATATGCTGCATACGGGCATATCGAGCGCTCTGATACGCCTGAAGCATTCGGTGGATTTGGTGGTCTGAAGGATTAGCGATATCCTTTATTGTTACAAGATCGTAGATCAAGGATGCAAGAGCAGCGACATCTTCAATGGCGCAATTTGCGCCTTGACCGAAATTTGGTGTCATCTAGAGTCTATTGATGAGAAAGCGCCAACGTCTGTGAAGGAAGATACAGGCATTTTCACCTTATGAACACTGTCACCGACTAATACCATTCGATCATAATGCCATGTCTTGAACAACACTTCTTCCAAAGCTGTCATCATGATAATCTCCCTTCTTTGCCATATATCCTCTACTCTAATTCCTTTATAGAGGTGTACATGTCGGATTGTGTGGCAGAGCTCCGTGGCATCATCGATGGAGAAGCGAGGAACATCGGGGTAGATGTACCTTCGATCCAGTTTTTTAAATATAAACCAGAATATACGACCGTTTTTCCCGTGCAGAGTCATGACGGCCATACCATCTAACAATGCGTTGACTTGTTCTCCAGCCTCTATCCCTTCTATCCGCGATGAGATCCCGTAGACGCATGCATACTCAACCGTCATACCTGGGGAACCACATCAAATCAGCCCAAACCCTGTCCATCAGAAAGTAAACCAGAAAAAAAAAAAATAATAAATAAAATCTATACAAACTCTTTTTTTCCTTTTCTGTAACAATTTTAGAGCCATTCTCATTCGCTGCCTTCCAGATCTCCGAGCGGATTTGACTATGGACGCCGTCAGCACCAACAATTAAGTCTCCCTCATAAACACAGCCATCATTTGTCACCGCGCAGACCCCGTGATGGAGACGTCGCACCTCGACGACTTCCTTCTTAAGCAGAACGTTTTGCTTCTTTGGTTGAGCGTCATAAGCAATCTCTAGGAACTTCCTTCGGGGTAAGAATGCGAGTGGTAGGCCAAATCTACTTGCAATGCGTCAGTGACTGCCCACTGATTCTCAAACTATTTCAATCTTTAGCCGGACCTCTCGTGCAGAATTCTTGGATAGAAGTTGTCGAACGAAAAGCCCCCGGGCTGGGTTATATGGGCAACATCTAATGGCTCGACATGCTGCTCGAGTTCGTCAAAAATTCCAAGCTGATCTAGGATACGACCCCCATTCGGCATAATCCCAATCGAAGCGCCTATTTCAGGAGCAATCTCCTTCCCCTTTTCGAGAACAATAAAATCAATATTCGCTCGAGCAAGACAAAGTGCGAGTGTCAAGCCAGCGACAGAGCCTCCAACAATTATGACTTTGAATTTTGATGATTCCATAGTAGAGAGCTGTTCTCTCTTTCACTTTCACACTTTCCAATTCACCTGCCCCCCCTTAAAGACAATAACTTATGCGTCAAAGACAAATATAGTGAGTAAAAATATTTCTCAGTTCGTTAGCAGTTTGTAGCATACAATGGACTTCATAGAATAACATGAATATGATGCAACTTGCTAACTTATTCTCTTAATCTCATTTCAAGCCTCCTCACCATTACAAAACAAGACAGGCTGTTAAATGCAATACATTATTGCATAGCCGACCATCTCCCATCTACATGCCTGTCACTATGAGCATTTTGAAATTTATTTACTGCATGTCATCCTGCTAGAACCCGAAAGTCCATATCAACCCTAGCATCTTGTGCAGCATGAGAGTTTTGTCATACATTGTGATACTAAAAGGGCAGACATGTAATAATATAATTCAGAGGTGACAAAAGATTTGTCTCACATCAATAGGGCAAATTTATACCTAAACTCATATTATGCGCGCAAGAGATACACAAGTGAATACCTAGCCAACCGACATAGCTCACACCAAGCTTCTTGTCTTGTTCATTATTCCAGCTTGTACTCAGAATCGAGACGAGCAGACCCTTGATGCTTGACACGATAAAGACAAAAACCGTAACTAACCTCGGCAGTAAAAAACACCGAGAGAGACCATAGTACGAGGGGCTCACCGAGCCAGGAAAACACCTCAGGCCAATACAGGTACCGCAATGCAGCAAAACCTACGGTTGATGTTGACCCCAAGAACCGTGTGAGCCTATATATTCTTTAGTTTTACTGACCTCAGATAAACTGAGCACCAAAAAAAGCACTTCCTCTTACCAAAGTGTATATGAAGCTCCACGAGTATTGTTCCGGTTGAGCAGTTGGCAGACTTGCCCAACGCTGATGAGCATCTGACATGTTATTGCTCCCCAAGAGTATGCAAGAGCTGGCCCTAGCTGTGCAGCCATGGCGAGATTCTGGGCGATACAGAATACCAAGATTGTCACGAAAATAAGAGGCGCATTTTGCGCGACTAGAGGGGAATGCCTCCACTCGTTTGATACAGCTTGTGCCGCAGTGTACATGACGAAAAGATTCACTAGCAGTGCGATGAAAGTTACCCACCACTCAGCTGGGTTCGCAGATGGATATATGGCGCAAAATACAAACTCCCATGCGATATCGGCACAGAGGGATATTATATTCAGGCAGTATGTCCTATCCCTCACCGACGTGTAAACCATCAAAACATAATGAGAGATCCAGCCAGCTCCCATTGCCATGACGAAAAGGTCGGTAAGCCATTTGACTTGGTGATACTCTGGGGGAGCCGTAGAATGAGCGCTGAAACCATCCATTATAGCTCGACTTTGTGTGGAAATGCTGGCGTTTTCGATATCGTAATTTTTTGGGGGGATAGAGATGTGTACCGTCTTCCAGGTCCCTATTATATGTGGCATATCCACTAGAGTTCGGGCATGCAAAAGGTCGGTGACATGTTGCAATTCTGCTGTCCTTTCAGTTTAGGATCTTCGCTCACCCCTTCCACGAGCTCAAAATCTAAGTGTTACAAATACCCCGTTTAGCACATATTTCGTATTAGGAACGCAAATACCCAGTCCTAAGCAATCAAAATCTAACTAACCAGATCATATCCCTCGCGTCTACTATGGGATCCGGAGATTCCACCTTCGAAATTTGAATGAGAACGGATAAGTTTTATTACATATTCTCAAGTGGCTAAAAAGATGCTAATCGTGTAACTTATATCGTAATATAGCTATAAAATGACAATAAGGATAGGCATCGGTGGAGGTATTTTACTCCGACATTGAGCATAGGCATATATAGCAAGTCGAAATTCCGAGGCCACCAGGGCAAGCGACAAGACCTCGAGATCTATTCTCATATGTTCTGCCAGTATTTTCCCGGAACAAATTAAAGATGTCTGCGCTTACCGGTCTAGCCTCCGTGCCCCTTCCTCTTTTCATCACCATTGGAGTAGTCCCTGTGATGTTTTATTTCGTCCTAGATAGGATTCCTCCATTATGGCCAACCTCAAGGAAAGCAATGATGATCGGTCGAAGGCAGCCACAACAATTGACCTCTATTGAATGTCCATATGGTTACCTACGGCAGATATATGGGAAGCATCACTGGGCTCCGTTCGTGCATAAGCTTTCCCCAGGCCTAAAGGATGACAACCCGGTCAAGTATCGGATGGTGCTCGAGATTATGGACTCAATTCACTTATGCCTAATGCTAGTTGACGATGTAAGGAATTGCATTTATACTTTCCCTCATCAATAATCCCCACTAAAAAGCAAAATGTTAACACTTTACGCATCGGAGGGATAGATATCGGATAATAGTGACTTCCGGAAGGGTAAGCCGGCGGCGCACAAGATTTACGGCCCCTCTGAGACCGCAAATCGGGCCTACTATCGGGTGACGCAGATTCTCAATGAGACTGTACAAAAGTTTCCCAATCTTGCACCGTTTCTAATGCAAAATCTAGAAGAGATTCTTCAGGGTCAAGACCTCTCCCTAATCTGGCGTCGGGATGGGCTTAGCAGTCTACCTTTAAGAGCAGATGAGCGAGTAGCAGCCTATCGACGGATGGCATCTCTCAAGACGGGGGCTTTATTCCGGCTTCTGGGCCAGTTGGTTCTAGAAGATAAGTCTGCGGATAAAACTTTGACTACCATAGCGTACGCACTACACCCATCAAGGATAGGTTGTGAGAGGGAAGCATGAATCAAAAGAAAAGAGAGAGATGGAGAGTAGTTAAAGAGCAAAGAGCAACAACACGCTAACGCTGATTCCTACATACAGATGGTGCTCCCAGCTTCAGAATGATTTTAAAAACGTTTATTCGTCGGAGTATGCAATAGCAAAAGGGACTCTTGCTGAAGACCTTCGGAATCATGAATTTTCTTATCCAATCATCATGGCCCTTGAGTCTCCTGGGGGAGAATGGGTTGCTAAAGCCCTAGAGGTTAGCTCCCCTCACAACATCCGGAAGGCACTGGAAGTGATACAGAGTGAGACCGTCCGCAATGCCTGCTTCACTGAACTCAAAGCCTCGAGTATACCCGTTCAGGACTGGTTAGCAATCTGGGGAAGAGATGAAAAAATGAACCTCAAGAGCTAGTAGATGTTTACAGTCAATACTTGACTTCATTTGCTCTGTCTGGGGGCACCTAGCGAAATCGGATTGAAAAGGTAGAGAGTGGATATACATTACAAACTAAAATAGCTTGTCAAACCAATCAATGTGAATGATAGAATGAGCGGTCGGATTTATATGACGCACCACTACCTATCTATAACCTACAATCGAGGTTTTCTGAACTACCAACTTCTCAACATAAGGCCGTTTACTCACCAGTTGAGTAAACAGCCGGCCTTTGACCTCCTATCCTCCTCCCTCTGTCCAAACCCGTTGAAAAACCAATCGAGCAGCGTTTCATGGCGTTTTGTGTTCGTCAAACATATGTCTAGCCTAGATCGATCTGGGATCCTGGATGCTGTGCCCGCTCTCTCTTGGGAGATAGATGCTGGTACCCTTCCAAGAAATGCAGTCAGACCCATTAGCCATAGATAGCAAATGCCGGAAAATAGAACGAGTGACTATTGGGAGGAAAAGTTCCGAGATCAAACAAATGTAGATGGCCACCGCTTGGTTCCCAGCTGGGCTCATAAATTACCTCCGTGTTCTTGTACTCTCAGAATATTTGGAAACAGGGGGAGAAGGCTACCGCGTCGAGAGGTCGTAAACGTTGTCTGGTCTAGGATAAAATGTACAGCTGCCAATGTACTCCCAGGGATGGATGGGGATGTATATTACAAATTCTCTCGCGCATATACTCATTCATATGACTTCCAACAGCAAACACTGGCATCGTCTATTCCGCCATAAAGATGTGAATATCCCACTTTCAAAAAAAAAAAAAAAAAAATGAAACTGCCAAACAAAGGAAGAAACAAGAGAGGAAGTAAAAATGAACCATTCTTTGGTTTTATCTTGTCTCCTGTCAAGTATCCTAGGAGTGGCCACCCACCTAACTATATTCATCAAAGGTGATTGGGATAGGCATAGTATCCAAATTTTTAATATCTTCCTCACTTTTCCCCTATCACTCCTAACGATTCTGTTTTTTACTGGCTACTACTCCCTGTTTAAATGGATGGCAGCTTTACTGCTCTGCCACAACATCAGCTTATGTCTTTCTATTCTTGTCTATCGCTATTTCTTTCACTCTCTTTGTATATACCCTGGTCCCAGGGGAGCACACATCACCTCGTTCTGGTCTATCCCTGACGCAGTCGTCAAGGCAAAGTGGCATGTTCGAGTACAAGCGCTTCATAGGCAATATGGAGATGTGGTTCGAATTAGTACGTTCCCCGTCCGCTTTATTTATTTTTTTTTTCTCTCTCCCTTCCTCACCTCAGTCAGGACTTTAGTTAGTCAACGGAAAGGCAGGTATCTCCCTACTTACAATGATGAATGTTAGAACCACGAGAACTCTCGATCAATGATCCGTCAGCATTGAAGGAAATATACGGTGCTAATACCACCTGTACAAAGGGATGCTTCTACGATCTCAACTATCCACATCGTTCCCTCCAAATGACGAGAGATAAAGCATACCATGGTCGTCGGAGAAGAATATGGGATCGGGCTTTTAGTGCTCGAGGTCTTTCTTTCCCTTTTGTGTCCCTCCCATTCCAATTGAATCTGCTCTTTATAAGATCAAATGCTAACTACTCAAGAGTTGCATATAGGGCTGTTAGGATATGAACCCCAAATTCTCGAGCATTGCCAGGTTCTATTGGAAGTTTTATCCTCAAAAGTAGGGGAACCAGTGGAGGTAACGGATATCGTGGACAGGTTTACTTGGGATTCAATGGGTACTCTTGCCTTCGGGAAAACCTTTAATCTACTGCGTGGTACCCCTCATCAAATACCGAGAGACTTGAGAGCTTTGAGGAGAGCTGCGAGTGTCTTGGTTTGGGCGCCGTGGCCCATCATACTAGTTCGGAATTTGCCATTGATTAGAGCGCAAGCTGCGCGGTGGATTAAATGGTGTGAGCAGACTCTTGAGGAAAGGAAAAGGGTACGTAAGTGATATCAGGCGGGTGAGGAAAAGAACATGAAGTTGCCAATTATTTTTTTCCTGATGTAAATGTTGACGCCATCGATAGATACACTCATCACACGACCTCTTCAGCTACCTGATAGAGGACTCTTTTGATAACACCGATGGTACCCCTCCCATGAAAGCTACTGGCCAGGACTTAATCTTTGACTCCGAGCTTGCAATTGTGGCAGGCAGCGATACTACTGCAGCTACTCTGAACGCTACACTTTTCTTACTAGCACAGAACCCCGAAATTTACAACCGGTTGCGCGAAGAGATCGACAACGCCGTTCCTGCTGACAAGACTCTATCTCATACATCCTTAGTTAATAAACCCTACCTAGAAGGTTGCCTATATGAAATTATGCGCCTTTGTCCTGCTGTAATGAGCGGTGTTCCGCGAGAGACTGGTCCTGGGGGTGCAACTATTGCGGGCACATACATCCCCCCATTCACGACGGTGTCTGTACCAACGTATTCATTACATAGAGGCAAGATATTCCCTACCTCCCGTCACATAAATTGATCAATGTTGAATTCAACCATTATCAGGGAGTTGGAGAAATGATTTTAACCATCGCAGATCCTCGAAACTTCCAAAGGCCAAACGAATTCATCCCTGAACGTTGGTTCAGCAGGCCGGAGATGATTATCCGTAAAGAAGCTTTCAATCCATTCTCTTCCGGGCCCTACTCTTGCGCAGGCCGGCCATTCGCCATGATGGAGATGCGAATATTCATCGCCACGATAGTGAGAAACTTTGAATTGGAGTTTCCACTAGGAGCGGGGAAGCAATCCCTTGATACACTTGGAGGGACAGGGCCGCAAGACTGTTTCACAACGCACGTCCCAAGATATCACTTGGTATTCAACCGGAGGAAGCAGGTCTAATCATCTCGAAAGAGACATAGTAGTCATACCTTTAGCATACCACTCGATACTGAGAAATACTTGAAAGAGTTACTCCCCATAGCTTGTGTCTCCGTAGCTATTCTCATGCACTGGCTGCTTTTAAAAACAAATTTATCAAAATAAAAGTCAAGATGACCGATTGCATTCCCAATCTCCATCATGCCATCGGTAAACGCCATAGCTCACGCATCCAGCGCGATCAACTCACCCCGTGATGATTGAATTTTCCGGGAGCGGAAAGGGAAAACATGGTTGGACTCCAAAGGGTAAATTCAGCACAGCCCAGTCGGCCACCATGTTAAACTCCATAAAATTATTCCTTCTTCATCTTCTTCTCCGACTTGTATCGCCAGAGATGAGAAATAGGAAAAAGAGTACGGAATATCCATCATGGTTGATGAAAATCAGCACGGAAGTGGGCAGCGAGTGAGCGGAGGAAGCATGTACGATCCAGCACGGGACTGCTGGGAGGAAAATAACGCTACCGCTACTATTAACCACCACCAACACGAACACCTTCATCCACTTCCACTTGCTTCTCCACCACAGCTGCAGGGACTTGTTTCGTCCTTGGTAGGTTTTATCTAACCCTCCCCTCCCCAATTCTCCTTGTGAAAATGGAGCATGGCCTTATATTTGTTGGTCTACTTTGTTTCTTCCCTTTCTTCTTTTTGATTCATGGATTGTCTACACTAAGTCTCCGCAAAAACAAGGAATAATTGACTGGGATCTTCCGACCAGTCACTTTGACCCCATTGGAGAGAAGAAAAAAAAAGAAAGCAAGAAAAGGCAAAACACACATTTTGACATAGTAAATTATTCATTCGCTAATTTTGCCCTCTTGTTATTTTTATCTTCTAGCCCCCAAATGGTTCTTCCTCGATAACAAATCCACCCCAGCCTCAACCTGCACAAGGTTCTTCTTCCGCAATTCCTCAACACGATCGTACTCATCCCCTGTCTACGAGAAACGACACCGTTGCCAGAGCCATGGACTCCCCCCCAAGTTCTGAATCCCGGCCGGTCGATGCCGCCGAAAGAAACGGGGGTCATTCCTCCCCCAGAAACCAGAATCATGGCTCCCCGGTGGAGAAAAAGCGCAAATTGACGGAGGATGACCAAAACAAGCAAGCTCCTTCCACAGACCGACCAATTTCCAAACGTAAACGCCTTGAAGAACGACATCAGAAGCTCCGAAGACGAGGTCGCACGCCGCCGTCTGCCTATTCGCGACGCGACGGAGCTGAAGTCACACCTGCTCCAGGATCCCGACGAAATGACCCGTCTAACAGGTCACCGCCATCTCCTCGGCCACCTCCCCGTTCTCCTACTCCTGAGGCGCAATCGCGGCCACGAAAACGACCCGGAGGTGGTGCACGGATGGGCCTGGTTGACCGCGAGACCCTACGCCGGCGACAGGAGGAGAGGGAACGCGCCCAAGAAGAAGACGCTATGCGGATGTCCCGTGACCGGGGTGTGAGCGATATTGTCCGTCAACACTATAATGCTGTCCCACAGCGAGGAAGGGAATGGCGTAAGACCGAGAGTAAGATCAAGGGTCTGCGGAGCTTTAACAACTGGGTCAAAAGTACTCTGATTCAGAAGTTCTCGCCGGATGAGGATTTCCTCTCGCGGTCCGTTGGCACGAAAGAATGGGCAAATGACACGGCCCCTCCATCTACGGATGAGAAAAAGCTCCTAGTGATAGACTTAGGTTGCGGCAAGGGCGGAGACCTGGGAAAATGGCAATTGGCCCCACAGCCGGTTGATCTGTACGTTGGTCTTGACCCCGCTGAAATCTCCATCTCGCAAGCTCGTGATCGCTATAGTGCGATGCGGACCGGTCGTGGTTCACGCGGGGGACGCCGTGGACCCATATTTCATGCTGAATTTGCCCCAAAGGACTGTTTTGGCGAGTGGCTCGGCGAAATTCCCATCGTGCAACAGGTTGGTATTGATGCCAATGCCGGTCCCGGAGGCTCCCTAATGAGCTCCCGCTGGGGCGGTGGCGGTTTCGACGTCGTCGCTTCCATGTTCACGATCCACTATGCCTTCGAGAGCGAAGAGAAGACCCGACAAATGCTCCGGAACGTCTCTGGTTGTTTAAAAAAGGGCGGTCGGTTCTTGGGTGTATGCCCCAACTCGGATATTATCAGCGCACAAGTTGCAGCTCATAACGCCAAACGGAAAGAACGTGAGGCTGCTGCCGCCTCCAAGAGCAAGGAAGATGTCGAGCCTGAGGATGGCGAGGTGGAGGAGGAAGTCGATAACAAGGTTGAATGGGGAAATTCAATCTACAGAGTGCGATTCCCCGGTCCCACACCCGAGGATGGAATCTTCCGACCTCCGTTTGGTTGGAAATATAGTTACTTTATGGAAGAGGCTGTTGAAGAGGTCCCGGAGTATGTTGTGCCTTGGGAAGCTTTCCGAGCGTAAGATTTTATTTTTTTTTTTTTTAACTCTCTAAATCTTTTAATCTCTCTCCCCCCCAATATTTTCCTTGTTCCGGCTACTGATATTCTGCTTTATATTTCAGTCTAACGGAAGATTACAATCTCGAACTTCAATACCGAAAGCCGTTTTTGGAGGTATGGCAAGATGAAAAAGATGACCCTGAATTGGGACCATTGAGCGAGCGCATGGGAGTCCGTGATCGCACTACAGGTGCACTTTTAATGACAAAAGAAGAGCAGGAAGCAGCTAGTGAGTTCCCGACCTACGGTGCTATTTTATCTGTATTCAATATTCTAACTCCACATAGGCTTCTATCATGCATTCTGTTTCTATAAGGTTTAGTTCCTGGCAGGAAATACTTCATTTTTTTTACATCTGACCTAGTTCATCTGCCTACATACCTACCTGACTAGGTATGATTAGTTAAAGGGTTCAACTAGCCGAGCTGACTACAGAGACATTGTATTATTATTTATTATACTTTGATTTTATAAATATTTAGTATTTTCTTCATCATTATCCCGGGAAGCATAATCAACCATCACACGTCTTGTAATAACATAATGGTGACACGTTTATCCGCTTATTATTGTCCTAGCTGAAAGCTATGAGGTGTCTCTCAAACTTAGGGATTCGATATGCTAAAACCAAATTTAGTCTTATTTTCCCTAATTTAAGCAAGATTGATTAGACATGCAATCCAGCCACAAATCTCCCCATAATGCAAGACTTTTTAAGCTTTGTTGTAAAATATATCATCTACCATCCGCTGTAGAGCAAATATATCTTGAGCAGGGAGTCATTCCAGAAATTGAGCCTGTTTGCTGAAATGCGAGAAGTAACCAAAATCTGTGCTGCCTCATATCTCGGGCAGCAACAAGTATATATCCCAAACAGGCCTAGCGCTTTCGCGTCGCGTTGTTTTCGTGAAGCCTTTCATTATCAGCTTATCGGGAGATTGGGACAAAGACCACACAAATAAAGACGAGAGACATCCATCTTCGCGCTGTCGTGGGTTTCCTACTCCAAAAGCCATCGACTAGAGGCAGTTGAACAGTTGCAATGCTTTCAACTCCATCTCAGCGTAGAGGACACAGCAGTCGTCATCACAGCAGCAGGCCCCAACAGACCCCCCGGGCACGGCAACGGTCGCAAACCCCACCACTCCCCCCATATGAGCCACCTATTGCACCTCTCAACGAAATCGGGCATTCGGCCCTGATATCCCTTTTGAAGTCGCAGAGCTTGCGCCACCTGAAGACTAATATTCAGCATGCAGAGCTGAAGCTGACAGACGCAGCGGGCGATATCAATGAGCGGCTGACGGATGCACAATTACGACATCAGAAGCAAAGGGAGCGGACTCGGGGGCGGTCCCAGACGATCCAGAACGATGGCGATGACAATGATGGGGAAGGGATCAGGAATATCAGTGATGCCGATACGGAAGGGGTCGAGTCTGCTCGTCTAGCGAAACTCGCAGAACGGGTGAAAGCGGTCACTGAACAGCTTGACTCTAAGATGCGTCGTGCTATCGATTCGGAAGTCAAAGTCGAGGCGTTGACGGATATTCTGACAAAGCTGGAGGCTGAAACTGAGCAAGAGAGAATGGGTCGGTCAAGAGAAAAGAGACGGCGCACAAGGCGTGCCCAACGGGACCTTGACGAAGAGGACGACGATAATGGTGATGATGGTGATGGTGATGAGGAGGAGGAGGACTCAGATTATGAGCCTACTCCAGAACCAGAGAGAGAAGTTACGTTAAGTCATAAACTTGATGCGAGGCTTGCTGAAGATTCAGCAAAGTGGGGTGATCTTTCTCTAACTGAACGGTTTGTTTTCCCCCTCCTTCTCTAATAAATTTCTTTACAGCTACGGTCCTGATTTGGCACAAATCTCTGACAAACTTGTCTCGCACACAGATATTCCCAAAATAACAACTACATCGGGTTCTACCGAATCATCCATGAAGCCAAACATCCCGGCGACGACATCCCCCCTCTTCCTCATGCCTCCACCTGGTTCTCCCACCTCGAAGATCAGAGTGCTCTGTCCTCGCGTCGGGCGACTGGTGGCTCTGAACGTCGCACCACCCGCCAACAGAACCGAGGTGCCTCCCCAGCCGACTCAGATGATCTTGCTATCGAGCGCGAGCGCATCTCACTTCGCTGCCCTCTCACCCTCCTCCCTTTTCAAAACCCAGTCACCAGCACCAAGTGCCCCCACAGCTTCGAGCGTGATGCAATTGTGAGCATGATTAACCAGAGCTCAACAACCGTCCCCGGAGGACCTTCGGCGGGCAACCCTCGATCACGACGCCTACGCGCTGTCAAATGCCCTGTATGCAGTGAAGTGCTTACGGTTCGCGACCTTCGTGAGGACCCTGTCCTTATCCGAAGAGTACGTCGAGCGGAGCAGGCAATGCAGCGGGACCGTGACGAAGAGGAGTTAGAGCTAAATTCAACGCGTCGTGGTCGCTCCGGCCGGAAGAGCGGTATTACGGTCGCTAGCGATGACGACGGTGATCAAGATGAGGATAGGAGGGTCGTAAAGGATGAGATGGATATTGACCGCCCAGAGCGCAGAAGTAAAAGTAAAACGATCGACCAAGTCCGCATAAAGCAAGAGGGAGCTACATCGAGAGATGTAAATATGAATCTTGCGGATGAGGAGGAGGAAGAGGAGGCAGAGGAGGAGGAAGAAGAGGAGGCAGAGCAGGAAGAAGAAGAGGATGAAGAGGAGGAGGAAGGGGAGGATAGTGATGAGGATGAGGAGATGGAAGATTACAATTAGCTATACCAACAGAAGACTCGTTTGAGAAGCCATTTAACGTGCATACAACGATATCCAGCTACATTTTTACAGATATAAATCAATGGTGTCTCTAAACGTCTCAGGCCCCCTGATAGACAAAATAGAGAATAGGTTATCATACCCAAAATCAAAGACGTAAAAAGAAAAAATGATTCCTATAGTTAATTATAATAACAAAATACATCCACTCAAATATTCATCTCCGTACTTGTTGGATTTCTTACCGGCTCTTTCCAGTTGTCCACCCTCATATCCATCTCCCTCTACCGTCCCCATTCTAGGTCATCCTTCTTCTTCTTTCCTTCCTTTAAATCCCCTAGTGGATGTCATCATCATCATCATCATCATCATCATCATCATCATCATCATCCATCCATCCATCCTCAGTCCTGATCCGATCCCCCACCCGTTCTTATCTTCCCCTATCACTGAAGACTTACCTACCTTATTCACCATACATTGCAAGACTGGACACTGGACCAATTTTACTGCTTGCTATGTGTCGAGCTTTTCAGACTTGAAAAAAAAAAAAAAAAAAGAGAGAGAGAGAGAACCCATTTACCATACCAGGAAACTAAAACCAATTTCCTACCTCAGTTATAGAAACAAAACAAAAGCAATTGCTAGCTCTAATAAAATTACGATAAAGCATCCCAACCATCTAGGTAGGCATGGGGCCTGGGCATGGGCATGGGCAGTGATGTGATCTTGTATGCATAATATAAATTCAATAAAAAATAGTTAAAAATAATTTAACCCTAACCCTTATGTACCTTGAATATTTTACTATTACTGTATGTGTATTTAATTCTAATGATTAAGGTTGGGGTGGTTAACACTTACCATGGTTTTCCTCTATAGTGTGAATTAACACCAACCTCAACAGTCTGAAATAGTGGCGAACCTGGCCGCGATCCATGCCAAACATGTTACCATTCAGTTGAAGAACATGGAGCTTGTAAGGAAATTAGGGTTTGTGATAATAGGATCAGCTTTATAAATAAAATAAGTATTGTGGAATTAGAAAAGTATTTATAGAATTATGAAATTTAATCTGCTTTCACCAAGTTAAGATATTACTTTAATTTTAAGCCTATTTAAAAAAAAGTCCTT
Source organism: Aspergillus haitiensis (assembly GCA_027569155.1). Classification (NCBI taxonomy): domain Eukaryota; kingdom Fungi; phylum Ascomycota; class Eurotiomycetes; order Eurotiales; family Aspergillaceae; genus Aspergillus; species Aspergillus haitiensis. The sequence goes on from JAPDEO010000029.1 coordinate 352,293, forward strand.
TCTCTATAATTTCTATAAGATTAGGGGGAAGAGATTAAGCATAATTTGCTTAAAGGAATAACAGTAAAATAAAGCACATGAAGTAAAGCTAGCCAATTAACTTAAAAGCCCTATTATATATGAGGTATCATTTGTTGTATGCTTCTAGAGTAGCAAAAAAGGAATTTATTTAACTAAACTCTTATATATGGTGTGGTATATTTTTTTCCATATAAAGTACTTTTATAATGTTTTCCTAATATCCTCTGTTCCAACACTTCTTCATGGGTTGCTCGAAGGTGCTCTTGTGATGGGTGTAATGGCCAATAAATATGAATAAAAAGATTCTTAAGCCCTTTCACACATGATAGTGGCCCCATGATATGATCATAAAAGGCCCATACTGCAGTGACTGTGTCAGGAGGGTCTGGTCTGTGAGGTACCTGCCGTTTTCTAGACAAGTCTAGTTCCAATGTGATTTTTGCCATATTTAGGTTTTTCTGTAGAAAGTTTAAGGTGCTGGCCCAATCTATAAGCCCTTGGGGTTTAAAACTGGATATATATGGCCTGCAATCTGGAAACTGCCAGTAAATATGCTGAAGATGTTGCCATGAGTATTCTGGAAAGCAGCAGAGAAATCTTGAGACCTTTGGACTCCAGGCAGTCTCTCCTAGTAAGTAATCAAAACTAACTGGAACCTGAAGAATATTTTGAGAATAGAGGATAGATATAGCATCTTCTCTTATTTTCTTATTGACCAGAAAAAGCATGGTAGGAATACCCCAGCATGGGTAAGATGTAGAGAATGCAGTATGTGTGGAAGGACAATATCGACCATAACAGAATGTACTTCTGGGGGAGTTTGCACTGCAGTAAAAATATCGGCAATCTTCACGCATAAATGTTGCCCAGGGTAACTCATATACTAAGGGTACAGGTGCAACAAGGCCTGTATATTGCAGTATATGTAGTTGAATTTCCTGTGGGAGATCCAAGAACTGGAAGATCTCAGTAGACTGGAAGATCTCAGTAGACTGGGTAAGAAAACTTGTGCTCTTAGATAGTAATTGCATTATCATATTTTGAAGATCAATATCATAATATGGTTCAAGACGGATGGCACATGCCCTTAAGCGTGGAAGATTTCTTATAGGATTTAGAAATGCTGCTGTAGTCTCCTTGCTTTTAGCATTGCAAACCAGGCGAAGCTCAAGTTGATCATCACTCTTCATATATTTTTTCAGGTTGGCACATATCAGTAACCAGTTCTTTAGAGCTTGGGAATGATCAAGAACTTGTTTATATCTGGTTTTTTGCCACCAAACAAGGCTATGGCAATCTCCAATAAAATTTGGACCACCACAAGATACAGCATCAAGCTTGATTGCAAGATATCTGAAGGATGACCATGCAAGTGCCGGCAAATTAAGAAAGTTTTGGAACCCAGAGGCCTCTTGATTTGAAGCTGTAAATCTATTCTCTGAATAGAAGATCACCCGGGCATCCAGAGATATTCCTGATGAAACATAAAACATTTGATTTGCAGCAAGTGGTGTAAAACTTCTTTCTTTTTGATAAATTTTCTGTTTCTTTGCTGACCACTCCCCTGTGAATGTGCCTGCTGAGATTATAATGATATCACTATAAATAATATGTAGCATAGTATATATTTGGCATCGGGTTTCATAAGGAAGTGATAAGAATAATTGTTCTGCCATCCTGGGTATGTAATTATAAGCTGATTCTGAGTAGTATGAAAGGAGTATAACCATCTTGATATTCTCTTGATATTATTAAGGTGGGGGGTACTGGTAATTGTACACGTGTCATAGGATCTTGCAGGAGAATCCTTGACGATCTGACAGCGGACCGCTCACGACACCTAACTGGGGGAAGTGCCGAAGTTCGCCCATATCTTTGGGATAGCTCACATTTCGACATGGCTACCCCGCCAATTCGTAGGAGGATCGAGGGCTAATCGCATAAAGGAGGAAGGATATTGCAAAGCATAAAGGAAGAGCTTGGGAAGCCTTTCATCTCTTTGATTCTTCTGATTCCCAAGAATCAGTCTTGTATGTCCATAGTCTTTGTATCCAAAGATATCTCTGTCAATAAAGAATTGTCTCTCGCTCAACACTAGCTTCGTCCCGTAGTAGATCCGCATTCGATTCCTTGTCTAGTCGACGGGCTTTCCACCCGATAACTAGGATATCCTTACATAGATAAATAATCTTCTAAAGACATCTCCATCCTGCATTAATAGTTTAATTATGTTCTCTTTTTATCATTCCCATCTATATAATTTCATCTAACCCTTCTTTTCAATGTATCATAAATACTGTATCTAAAATCAACATGTTTACTTTTTTGAGGTATCTTATACACTCAATTCTTTTACTACCTAGTAATTACCCTTCAGAGTATTGCCCAGCCAGGTACAAGTAATATGATCCTACTATATTAACTAGATTACTAACTAAATCTAGTTGATTTCAACAGCCCTTTTCATACTTCACTCTTATTATATTTAGAATTAATCTTAGATGTCACACTATATCTATACAATAAGAGAGCAGATGATTCATTCTGCTATAAGGGTGATAGTCTTGATATTCTATTCAGTGACACTATTCATTCATCTGAATTTAAGGCAGGAGACTTGTCATCCTGGGGGGATCAAAAGACAGTAAATGCATTTCTATCCTGGTCACTACATAATATTGATCATATTCTGGGTAGTTCCAGTGAAAAGCGGCAATTTTGGCTCAATCTATGGGTGTTAGCACAGAGGCTTTATAAGGGGCTTCCAGGCTCCTATCCAGCTGCTGCTAACAGAGGCGTGAATATTGTGACACTTTTGTATGTGCCTCGCTACGGTGTATGGATATTAACTGTCCCTAAAAAAGTAGCAGTCGAGGATTTCCAAGACAAGGTAGGAAGGGATGCCCCAGCCCTACAGGAAGCATCTGACTACACACATGACACACTTGGCCATATACATTCTGAGGATGGGGCAATATTTCTTGCAATGAAGGATTTAAACAGCCAAAAAACCCCCGTCTTTCCTCTTGTTTGTTTTTTTGTAGGATTCCTGTTTCCTTCCCTACATAGTGAGGTACCTACAGGCACCTAGTTGGTTAGTATCAATATTTAGGTAGCGAAGTACTTTGGTCTTGCATGAAAGCGATATAACCTAATAAGGTAGTAGTATTCTATCCCCTATCTACTACCTAAATTACTCAATTATGATTATATGAGGTATTATAGCTAGTTAGCTCATATTGAGTGGCGTAACAACGCCTCCGTCGTCACGAAGACGTATATGTATATACATTACATACAGACCAACAGAATTTATAAAAAAAAAAAGGTAATAATAAAATATAATAATATAATAAAGACGGACATAACTTCAACGGAGTAATTATATATCAGCGGTGAAACTGAAATGGTAGCAATAGGAGGAGAGAAGAAGGACGGCTGAGGTAGCTAATAGTCCTCACCTCAGATCTTACCAATGCATGACTCTGTATACTCTGTATCTTGCATCACGATAATAGGGCAAATAAGTGTATGTACGCGTCAAATCTCAACAGAATTTCTGTTGACTGAGCACAAGGTAGTTTGGCCGCCGAGTTGTTACTTTTTACTTTTTTCATTATTGTTATCATCCCGGTTATGATTATGATTATGGTTTGTATCCCTTAGGAGAGTAGAATCAGTCACAGGTTACCCCTGAGGAATTAAGAAAACGAAAGAAACCACTTGCTATGACGCCCGTTCCTCAATATTCTAGAGATAATTTTTCCGGTGTTCTCACTTAATCATAAAACGTCATTTCCATTGATAACACGTCTAGACGACTACTAGGCAACTCTCCTAGATAACACGAGCGCAGCGTACTCATTGCACGCTGTCGTGATTCATGCTCGTTTGGTATCAATCAACTTAGTACATACAGACATAATTGCACAATAGGCGAGTGTAATCACTCAAGGGGAATATCAGTCTTCGAAATTCCCTAAAGGAGACATAGCCTTGGTATCGCCAGAGAAGAAAAAGAAATATGCATGGGCAACAGAGCATGAAGAGAAAAGAGTGGAAATAAAAAATAAAGAAAAACACCATCCCATGAAAGCCCAATTTGAACGTAAAAAAAAAAAATTGAAAAATAAACAATAGAGCACGGGTATTTTCGGGACAGCATAAAGAAAAAAATAAAAAAAATAATTTTGTTGGGCCATGATAACACCGATGAAAGATGGTCTGTGCCAGACAGCCTCTCAAAAAGACTTTCCTCGCCGTAATCGATAACCCTCATGCTGGTGGTGTCTTTCAATTTTCAGGCGAGAAATAAGGCGCGTGACGGTAAGCCGTAAAATCTAGAACGATAACATTCTAAAAACCACCGGAACTGAGCCCAGGTGCACCTGTAAGTGTGTGTTCCGCGCTCCCAGACGCTGCATTTTCCATTCGGTGACTGATTGGGAAAAGCAGACGGAATGACGGGTAAGAAAATAGTCGCAACACCGGTATCCGATGATGACATTTCCAAGTCGACCGTGAAGGGCGAAAATAACATCGCAGCATAATAAAAAAAATAGTTGTAGGAAAGAAAGAGGAAAAAAGCAAAGGCGTTCCCGTTGATGGCTCCTACGTGAGAAGGACGCCAATCGCTGTTCGTTGGGACTCGATTTACTTGGAAATGAGGTTGAGGTAGTCAGCCACGATAAGCGTTACCATCCTAAAAGTGGAGCCGTGGGGTTAGTGATAAGCAGCCAAATAAGTCGAATATGCACGGAGTGGGGAAGACTAACGCATGAGGTGCGATCCGCACATAGTACGTGCCGAAGCCACGGTAAAACCTCAACCAACCCTCTTCCCTGACAACCTTGCGAGCACAGTCAAACATGCCCTTGTAGGGAAGCTGACCAGTCTTAGGGTCCTTTTGTTGCTTTTGCAGGCGGGTCTTGACAAAGTCAAATGGCAGTGAGAGGAAACTGGCGAAGAATCCAGCGATGGCAGAGGCTGCGAAGGTCTGGTTTTGCGCCGAGAGGTTTGTCCGAGCCTTCAACTGAGTCTTGGATTCGGCAAAGAAAGCCAGCTGCCCAAGATTCAGGGACATGGCACGGACCACGGTCGGAAAAGCGCCGGACCACAAGGCAGTCACACCCTCAGCTTTGGAGATACGGAATAGGGCGTCGAGGACAGAACGGTAATTAGCTCGGGCCTCTGGGGCTTTCAAACCATCGGATTGCATTCGGATCAGGGCTAAATCTGCTGGGTTGCCGATCATGGCAGCGATACCACCGGCGGTCAGACCAGCGCCCGCGCGCTCGGCGAAGGTAACCTTGCGGTTCGATGAGTCGGCTCGTTGGTTGAGAGTTTTCATGAAAGTGTCAAAGAACCCGAGGCGAGCAGTTGTGTAGACGGCCTGACGTAAAAGGCCAGCGGAGAGACCGGTGTAAAGGTCAAGGACCTTTCCAGAAGCAATGATGTCGCGAGCAACACCAAAAGCGCTTGGGCGAGGACCCGTGCGAACACCTTCACCGGCAAGTTGCAGACGCACTTTGATCATGTCAATTGGCTGGATGACGACAGTAGCCGTCATACCGGCCAAGCCACCATTAACAAAGGGAAGAGCAGCACGAGTGTATGGATGATGTAGGAAATCCATAGCAGGCTGGGACTCTTTGGTAGCAGTGGAAGCCATTTTTATAAGAAAGCACGACTCAAACCAGATCTGTGGCCGGACCGTATTAGCTGAGTTGCCGAGTAATAGTAGCAAGTAGTAAGGCTAGAATACTCAGAACCGAAACGGGATGGATATGCAGTGGAAGAGGTAAAATGGGGGAGATAGAGAAAGAGAAAAAGAGAGAATGACCATCCACTGACCGATAGAATGAAGAGAAAGAAAAGGGGAAACTGAAACAGAGCGACCAAAGTTAGAGAGTGAGAGAAGGAAGAATAAAAGTACCGAGGGTGACCTTATTTCGCTCGTGTGACAAGACATGACGTATAGATTGCGGATGGGAGGGGACGGTACTTACAGCAAAGGATCTAGGAACGAGAGAGTCGATAGGACGAAGAGGTAAATGAAGTCCCGGCCTACGATAAACACGAGAAAAAGCGGGAAAGGCGAAGAAGATGATGAGGAAAGAGGAGATGGTAGAGACGGGCAAAGCAGGAGCACGAAGCGGTTTTGTACGGAGGACTGTCAGATGATTGACGAGGATTAAATGCGGGGATGAAGTCTATCCAGTGGTAGAGCCAGCCAGGGTGAGGAGCTGCTGCACCAAACAATCAAATGAGAGGACAGAACCGAAAAGTTGGAGAAGAAGGGCCAGTAGAGACTTGACGGATGGAGTGAAGGTACTTATAATAATCCTCTCTCGCTGGTGATATAACAGGAACCGAGAATGACTTCCGAACTAGGTACACGAGGGTATGGGGTAGGTGTGGATTTATTTAGCTACATCTCAACCTTTTTATTATTATTATTATTATTATTTAACAGTACTAGTTGGGAATTCCAGTAAAAAAAAAATAAAAAATATGGAACTAATACCTACACTAACACTAATTTTGTTTTGTTGGCGTCTGCTTGAATGTTGCGATCTTCGCTGGAAAAATAATAGTAGCCATATTGCGTCTCCACAACACCTCATCGTCATAGATCCTTTTTTAATGCGGCAACAAGAAATGGCGGCAGGAGGGTTTGCCAACTAGAGATGCGGGGGGGTGGTCGAAGCTCTTGAAACGCATTGATTAGTTGCTTTCTGTGTTTTTTTTTTTTTGCTGCCTTCCTATCTGTGCCATTGTTTCTTTTTCCTCCTTCCATATTTTCTTTTCTTTCATTGTACATTGTTCCTTCTCCTTTTCTCTCCATGACCATCTCAGCATCATCATTACGAATATTAGAGAACATGTAACATACGTAAGGTATTCAACGTCATGGCGGGGTGGTAATCTTACCTTCTTCCCTGCAATTCTCCACCCCACCAGCGCTAGACCCGATTAGGCGAGCACGAGAAAAACCGGGAACCCGTGTTGCTTTCCCGATCCTCGGGTTCGCTATCTCTCTTCACCATCAGCATCAGCCTTGAGAAATCATGTCTATCCTCAAGGGTTGTCATGTAGGTACGCCATGTGTCGTCTACTGGAGTATTGTAGATAAACTGCTGACGTTCAGAGAAGCAGGATAGACTAAATAATCCGACAAAAATATATCAAATCAGAATATCAAAGCAGAAAACGAGGAGAGGAGCACTCCCTCCAGTAGATCAGCTACCTACCTTCCCTAGTTACCGTCCCGACCTCCGCCCGACCACCCGAGGATAGAAGGGAATGTGCTGCTTTCAGTTGGGCCTCGTCGCTTCCTTTCTTCCTTTTTCCTCTCCCTCTCTCGCTGTGAGTAGGATTTCAGTCTTAGTGCCGTCCGGAGGACTGTCATCCAGTTCTATCACGGTCCAGATCGGCTATTCCTCTTAGTTCCCGCTGTATCTCCGCATCCCCTGTCTCCCCTTCCTAGAGAGCCCCCGTAACCACCACAGAACATTACTCATTACTCTTCAGCTCCTCTTTCTGGACTAGAGGGAGTGGTTGATCCATGAGGGATAAGGTAAATATTCTTCCGTCGCTCGGATGACAGTCCGGTACATGACCAATCGGTGGTTAGGCATTAATAGTATCTCTCTCTACTTACATCCTACCTACCAGGCTAGGGGTATCTATCTACGTTGTCGCCTACCAAGGCACGGGAATAATAATAATAATAAGAGTAATAATAACACGAAATAATCCTAAGTAATAATAGAACAGAAGACTCGTTCCTGCCCAACATACCAGGGTCAAATTGATCCCCCCTTGTATAAACAGGTTTAGATAGAGTTATTTAATCCCTATTTATTTTCTTACAAGATAACATAATTGCCTCATTGTTTTTTTTTGGTCTTGCTACAGTGCACAGACTGAACTAAGACTAACACATGGGCAGAGGAATTGATTTTCTTCTTTCCCTTCTGTCTCTTGATTCATTAGGTCGTTTAGCGTAAACTAAACTGTCACCATAACTATGACGCAGCAGCTGCTGTTAACCTTAATGTACATGCAATGCTAATTATTGGAGCATCATGATTAATTCTCCTTTTCTCCGATACCATCCGAAATCGGCACTTTCCGCCGTGATGTCTGGATGAAAAGAACAAAAAAAAAAAAAAAAAAAGGACCTTCGAGCCAGCCAGAATAGGAAATAACCACGTTCCCTCAGAAAGATCAATCATTTCTCGATTCATTAATCCGGAGAAGGTAATATTCTCCGTCTACTTTAGTTCACTCCTTAGTTTCCGTGGATCAAAGTTCCTCGCTGGTTGGACGGGGCCAAAAGGAAGTCAATTGACAAACCAAATTCCTAATCATAATTGAATGGTTGGTTGATATCTGTAGTTAATTAACCTACTTAGAGCCAAGTCAACGTCTTCTTGGCCGCTATCCAATATCCACCCCCCCATTATTCAACTTACTCAACAGTTCTCTTTCTCCACACGAAGCCGCGGAACCGTCCCCCGGCAAAGAACATCCACAGCGGCATGGGATGTCGGAATCTCTTCAGTCTTCACCCACACACCCCCTCGCCCCTCCCCCCTCCTTTCCCGTTTCCCCCTTCTCAGTGGCTCCTCCTCCCTCCCCCCGTGGCTGCTCTCGGGACGAGCCCGGGAGTGGAGGCGGAATCAGCAAACGTGGCGGGAAAAGAAGGCGGAAGGTCGGTAGTTTGACCGGGGACGAGGCAATCGATAGATTAACCCATTCTAGTGGCTGAGACTGAGAGGAACTAGAAACAATGAACACTAAGAAGAGCACTAGCTACTTAGTACGAAGGCTTCAACCTTTTTCATCATCTCGAGTAGGGTTTGTCCAGAAATGAAGACAAAAAGGAAACCTCCGATTCTCGCTAGTTACTTGTTGTTACCGGAGCACTCAATTCCTCAACCCAGATGTTTCGAACTATACCAAGTCCATCATAGTAAGGGAGAACGAGATAAAGAAGTAAAATAGTAATAATGATAATAATAATAATTAATGAGTACCTCCCGTTTCTCTTGAATTCCATCCGTCTCTCTTTTTGTCTGTGTGTGAATGTGTTGTGGTGTGGGATCCAGTCACTGCACTGTAACGTACCTCTCTAACTTATCGACAATTTCCCCGTGGCCGAAACTGAAGCGCCGACTCCTTCTCAGACGACCAACGAATGAATGGAATAATTTTCAGAAACAATTATAATCTTCACGGCCCAAAATGCATTCGTCATGAAATTCACACACGGGCCAGTCCTCCCCTATCCGGCACACCGGTCTCCTGCTCCCCTTATCTCACCTCCCTAATAAGCCCCCTGCCCTTTCGGCGTTTTCGGGCCGTCTTGATGTTGCAAGTTGTACCACTCCCACTGCATATCATAACACTTATATTAATATTTGGCCAGGGTTCAGTGCGCCTCAATTTGCGCCAGATGACGCCCAACTATCAGTGTTGAATCTTATTGGTGGTGAAAAAGAGATGCTGCGTCTTTTTTTTTTCTCTCTTTCGATCTTAGACGCAAATTAATTCTGGGCTGAACCAGCTGCGCCACACTCACTACTGGCTATCTCAGTCATGGAGGGATAATGCCGCTTAATTGAGGGATATATCGTAAGTTGTAGCGGCCCGTACCCTCAAATCATCCCAGTTAGGTGTCTGGCACCTAGATTCAGCCTTTCCTCGTGCGAAATGGAGCTGAAGATATCACGCAACAAGCCGTGCGAAACTTAGCCACACCATCCATCCCAGGCTCAGAAATTGGGCAAGACAGTGGCTTGTCATAAGGTTTGTAGGTTTATTCCTAGCCTATGCTGGACTGATATCCCTCGGATGACTGACTCGAACAAACAGTTCCACCCTGGTTGATAAAGATAAGGTCCCGCAGAGCATGGTATCTATCTGGTGTACATCAGACCAGAGGGTAACGGGGGCAAGGGAATAAGAGAGCGTGAGAAATCCAGAACCCTTATTGAGCATACTTTCAGCTTCCCTTGGACGGTTGATTCGTCCAATCGATGCAAGGGTATCGTATATAGGAAGTAGCCTGTGATACCCGGATAGGTGTGCATCACTACTTTTACTAGGGAAACTCCTTATATATAGGTTAATGGTCAAGCCAGACCCTAATTACCTACCATGCCCTTGATTGTGCGGACAAAGCATCAATATCAGACTAATGATTGTCCATTTTTATACCACCGCTCCAGGTCTAAAAACTGGTTTCTGGTTTTCCCTGTCACTTCATCATGATGTAACATATCCCCCCCAAGGACCCATTTCCTCTTCCGAAGATGGACATCTGCTATGCGGGGATAGAGAATTCGATATTGCAACATATGTGATGCCAGTGCTAGACTACGGAGGTGTATAGACTGTACAGGACATGCACCACATGAGCTCGCTGCGTACTATATTCTAGTTTTCACGCCTTCAGCCGAACCTCTTCTTTAGAGGTTGACTGCCTTCAAATTCTATCTATACCTTAGTATCTCTCGCTTATCCTTGGTTCAAAAGAAATCGTGACACAATTGCTTTGTAGTAAACCCCACATTCTCTCATCTAAAAGGGCAAGTTACTCTTGAGGAATCGAGTACTCCAATCAAAGGCAGATGCTATCTATATACTCACTTTTTGTTCTTTTTGTTGACTTACTTATTCTCCTACGTACTTACTAACCAACTGATACCTTCTACATTCCAACCTAATTTTCCAATCCATAGCAGTAGCCCTTTATTGCACACACATACACAGTTATATACCTTATCCAGAAAGAAGTACAGTACATATACACCTACCTACACAACAAACAACCCATCCGTAGAGGGTAGAGATATGTACATACAGTACCTACCTATCCACTCCCTACTCCTCCTACATCTTCTTTCTTCTAGTTCCATCTTATAGCCTATTCAAGCAACCACAACGCAGAAGAGGCCCATCAATCAGCACCAACCAACCTACAAACAAAGAAAGCCTTATTCTTATATCAGTCATGGTCTCCAGAGTATCATTCCTACCTACCTACTACCTACCTCATCCCAGCGCCCTCACTAATCTCTATCAAAATCCGAAAATGACATACCGAGCCTAGACACAGCTGTATACTACTCCAAAGTCCCTAGTACGAGTGCTCACATTGAATCCTACCGAGGTAATGAGTGATCGATCCTACTGGTGGCTTAGCTTGGCTTGTATTGTTGTATGTATGTTATGTACAGTACCATAGAATAGGTACATTTCTCTATTTTCTTTATCCAGTCAGGCAGGCACAAGGCCAGCCCACCTAGGCAGGTAGGGTATACTATATACCTTAGTCAATAGTCTAGGTAGTCTGGTTCAATGCATGGAAATATCATATACGTTAATATTATATATATATTTTTTTACTCTATAAAGAAAGTGCCTACCTATCTATTAGTTAACTAACTAAGCAACACCAAAAGAGAAACACAGGGCATAACACGTGGTGGTGATGTTCGTGGGAAAGGGTGATATTGACTTAGTCCCAATTCATTCACCGGTGAGAAACATCACTCAGGGTCTGCCCCTCCTTCCCCCCTCCACCCGCTATGTGTGTCATCGATAGCTTAACTTAAAAAAGAATAGATTGCCAGTAGAAATTAGAATAAATATGATAATAATAACTAACTAAGAACCGTGTTGGGTGGATGTTCGGGGAGAACCTAAGTTAATTCTTCTTTTTTTATCATGATTAAGATGTGGTCTGAGCGTTGATCATCCCAGGAACACACATCTGTACCTATGTTCTGTCCATATAATCACACATCCAATAAATAATTACAACATACTTCTAATAAATAATTTGACATACTTCTAATAAATAATAGATAATATTTTTTTAATGAGAAATGAATCAGGTTTTAGTAGTTATCATCTTGTATATTTAATACCTCTAAATCGTATTCACAATAAGAAAAAAAAGAAATGGTATGGCCAAATTGTATCTTGCCTGACTTGCCGTAGCAAGCAGTACAGGGAAACATTGCAAGTTCAAACCCAAGTATTTAAAAAAAAAAAAAAAAAAAAACGCAGCACGCCATGCAATATATGAGGACAATAATAAAGGAAATGGGGAAATCACAACAACAAAATCAAGAAAATTTTTTAAAACAGAAAAAAAAAAAAAAAAGCTCTACTGCTGAGGAACGGGGCCGGCCGCGATAACCTCCTTAGTAGCCTGATCAGCATACTTGGTGAAGTTCTCGTTGAACAGCTTGGCCAGCTTGTTGACCTCATCACTGAAGCTTGTAGTGGCGGTCCAGCTGTTCTTAGGGTTCAGTAGCTCAGAAGGAACGCCAGGGCAGCTTGTGGGCACGTGGAGGTTGAAAACTTCGTAGGTCTCGTACTCGGCCTTGGCCAGCTCACCGTTGTGAATGGCATCAAGGATAGCACGGGTGTACTTCAGAGGGCAACGCTTACCACCAGTGGTGGCGCCAGCGCCAACCCAACCGGTGTTGAGCAACCAGGCGTTAGCCTTGTGCTCCGAGATCTTGTCAGCGAGCATGCGAGCGTAGCGCATGGGGTGCAGGGCAAGGAAGGGCTGGGCGAAGCAGGAGGAGAAGGTAGCTTGGGGCTCGGTCACACCATCCTCAGTACCGGCCATCTTGGAAGTGTAACCAGAGATGAAATGGAACATGGTCTGCTCGGTGGTAAGCTTGGAGATAGGAGGGAGGACACCACGGGCATCGCAAGTGAGAAGAATGATGTTGGTGGGGTGGTTGTCGGAAATGCAGGGAATCTTGGCGTTCTCAATGTATTCGATGGGGTAGGCGCAGCGAGTGTTCTCAGTGAGGGTGGAGTCATCATAGTCCACAACACGGCTGATGGGGTCGAAGACGACGTTCTCAAGGACCGAACCGAAGCGGATGGCGTTGAAAATATCAGGCTCCTTCTCAGCAGAGAGACCAATGCACTTGGCGTAGCAGCCACCCTCGATGTTGAAGACACCACTGTCAGTCCAGCAGTGCTCGTCGTCACCGATCAGGGCACGCTTGGGGTCGGCGGAAAGAGTGGTCTTGCCAGTTCCAGACAGACCGAAGAAAACTGTGACATCACCATCTTGGCCCTGGTTGGCAGAAGAGTGAAGGGTGAGGACGTTGTGCTTGACGGGCATCTCGTAGAAGAGAATGGTGAAGACACCCTTCTTCATCTCACCGGCGTACTCGGTACCGAGAATAACCATCTCCTTCTCGGCAAAGTTGATGGCGACGGAGGTGGCGGAGGTCATACCCTCAGTGAAGCGGTTGGCGGGGAAGGAACCGGCATTGTAGATAACATAGTCGGGGTGGAAGTGCTGGAGCTCCTCAACGGAGGGGCGGATAAGCATGTTGCGCATGAACAGAGCATGGTAGGCGCGAGCGCAAACAACACGGACGCTGATGCGGTATCTCTCATCCCAGCCGGCGAAACCATCGATAACGTAGATACGGTTGCGGGTGTTGAGGTAGTCAACAGCACGCTCACGGTTAATGCGCCAGACCTAAACGGATGCAGAGTTAGCTAATCAGCCCTACCGATATAGTGTCACACGTGACACCCATGCAAGGTACTCCAATAATCGACCACAACAAGAAAAGGAAAATCAAGAACATGATTGACAATCAGAGGGAACGGGTTACACGACAGCCAAACAAAAAATGCCTCAAAACACCCAAGATAACAAGCTTATGAGGCATTTAATGATGGGAAGCCAACGCCCCACCATGCGCCAAAAACCGTCCCGAAAGCTTGAATTCCAGGACTGCGGCCATTGCAAGACAATAACCAAGGCTCAATGCAAGGAGAGGGCTGAAAGAGGTATGCATCCAAAATAGGCAAAACTTACATCAGGGGTCATAGGCTTGTTAACAGGTCCCCACCAGACGTCATTCTCTGATGATTCCTCCTTGACAATACGCTTATCAGAGGGAGAGCGGCCAGTCTTGGCTCCAGAGTAAGCCGTTAAAGCACCGCTTGATGTGATAGCAGTACCAGTCTCATAGACAAGAGCATCTTCGTAGAGAGCAGCGACAGAGGGGTTGGCAATCTAGTTCCCGTTAGTATTTGAAGCAGGATAGTTTCTAAAGCTGAGGGAAGGCAAGGCTTACAATAGCAACGCGCTCGTAGTCAATGTGGGCATGTTCGTGAAGTTCTTCTTCCAGTTCAGTGTGACCCTTGCCCGGCCTAGAGGGTTATAGAATGTTAGCATAGTGTTGGGGGGTAAAAGAGGAAGGAGGGTGGCATAGGGCAAGTAGAATAGGATAGAGAATAGGGATGTGATAGACAGCGAGGAGGAGCAAAGGATGTCGAGGTAAAGGAAATATGAGAGAGAAAGAGAGGAGAGGAAGGACATACTGAACACCACCAGGGTGCAGGGCAGTACGATTAACAGATGTGGCAACCATGTTTCTGAGTGATGTCGAGTGATAGTTATTATTCCGTTGCTTTGCAACCTGTTGTTGGAAGAAGTCTGAGTACAAAGGACCTGGAGAAGGGGGGCAACCAGGGGGTATATGAATGTTTCCAGCAGGACCCATGATCACGATGATTGATGTGCCAAAGCCGTTTCACTCCCTTATCCGATGAGCCTTCTCCACAGTTCCACGGAAGATGTCGGGGGATGAGGCCGAATTGAGGCGACAAATGGCTCTTGCGGATGCCCGAAATGTCCCGAACCCCAGATGTGGACACGAAGTGGTCCCGGAAGTACTAGTCGGCGCACCAACTAGAATGAAGGAAGACAGAAGATCGGGAGTGGATAAACTAAACAGGACGAATTGTTATCACGGATAGCGCGTCGGAGAGAAATGCCTCAATATGCAGAAAGGGAGGATGAATCCTACTCTGTTCTGCTTGCCTAGGATTGCAGCCAAACTTACTTTATTTATTACCTTGCAGGCGGGCTGACAGTACCGCACACAAGCAGCTGAAAACGAACCATCACTACATTCTCGAGACCATTACACAATCCCAAAGTAAAAACCCGTCACTCAGCTGGGTGAATTCCTTGTGCTTGACGAATACAAAGAGCACAATCCATGACGGACCAATGGAACCTTCCCCAAGTGATGACGTCGAGTGATCTCAGTCACAGCCTAGGCTTTGGACTATGGAGTTCTCGGTTCAGGCTGAGCAAGGCTAAGAACCAAATTTGCGGGGGGGGCAAAAGAGGCCCAAAAAAAATAACGAAATAAAAAATAAAATTAAAAATAAAAAGACGAATTGAAGTTTTCGGTTAGAGGGGCTTTGGTCTATACCCGTCCGGGTAGCCATGAAAAAAGACCTTACCCTCTCCGGACGGCAATAGGTTTTTTTTTTAGTTTTTTTAGGGTTTTTGTTTTTCCTCTGGAAGGTTTGATTTTATTATGATTAATTTAATTTTTACTACTATATAGAAAGGTAGAAGCATTTTGAGTAAGAGTGTGAGAGAGAGAGACTGATACTAAATGAGTTATTCCGATACTACTTCCTCAATATTGAGGAGACTTTATCCCCAGCTTTCGTCATCGGAAAATCAAACTTGGAAAGACATAATATTATTGATGATGATACAAAAAAAAACCTCATTCCGAAATGACGAAATACCGGCTGGAGGCTCGGGTTCGCCCCTGGATCACCCTAAGCCCGGCTAGGAATGGACTTAGTCATCCGGCTCCCGAGGCCAGCCGCCTATGGACCAATCAGAGGAGAGGTTTCTCCCTCACTTGCAATACTACGCCACTGAACGTGCAGCCACTGGGCAGAAGATATTGCCGTGTCACAAAAAGAGGGATGAGAGATCGGGAGTGTTTCAAATTGGAAAGACCTGGACCTCATCGTGTCTTTTCTTTTCTTTTTTTACCCCTTCCTATTGTGGGCAGGGCCGGGCGACGGCAACGGTCCAGCCTCCACGAGTTCAGGTAATCAGGTCCCGTGGGCTGCTCTGGGACTATCTAAATACTGACTTTTTTTTTCTTCACCCTCCCGTGACCTGAAGAAGTGGAATAGAATCCATTATTAACTCCTTAGGAAGTGGAGGATGGATCTCCATAATTATTTTTGACTCTACTGTTATTATTAACACCTTCACACTATAAGGCACATGACACAAAAAAAAATCAAAATAAAAAAAAGAAAATCAAGGTCGATCTGTTATTACGGAACTTGAATAGTCCAGAGTCCTCGAGATCAATTTCCCGACTTAGTTTCCCAAGAAGTTCCGAGATCCTGGTTGGTCTTTGGGCTTGTTTTTACCCCCTTAGGTCAGGCGGGCGGCCACGTACTCTTTTTGCCTTGAATCATCATCATCAAGTGATATGCAACGTAACAGGAAGGCGAGAAAAAAAAGAGTTGGCCAAGAAGACTTCACAGCCACTAGGTTACTAACAGATTCATGGGAAACCCCCCAAAGAAGACAGAAGCTCTCATCCAACTGACCATCTTCCTCCAATAATGTAAACACTGTAGTAACCTCGAGTCTTCTTATTACCTATCAACCCTGTACCCCGCATCCGTCGAGCGCCTGGACCACACGGGCCTTTCCCCGGACCTAGGCTGTTTGGAGGTACCTAGCAAGACTGAAGAGGTCGTCGGTAGCTGCTTGCCACAACAACCACCCCAGGCTTGTTATTATTATTATTCTCTTTCAAGATACTATGGTTGTTGCAACTATGAAAGCTTCCCTTTCTTCCTCCACACCGACTCTTCATCCTCCTCGTAAATATAGGAGGTCAAGAGTTTGCCCGACCTCTCCAGGCCAAATAAAAGAATGATTGGTGGAGCACCAACATACTTAACGCTCCGAAAATAGATAGGTACCTAGGTACCTAGTAAGGTACCCAGGAAGACCCTCGAAAGTTTAAGTGTAAAGAAAGAGGGCAACGAGAACGGAAGAAAACATATCTATATTTTCTTTTTTTTTTTTTTTTCTTTTTATCTATGGCAAGGGGTAAAAGGTTAGGATATCGATCCGCGAATCGGGCAGGATAGGAAAATATCCATGTGTCAGATGCAGTCTATCAAAAAGTTCCCCTGGGCTGTGCAGCTCGGCCCAGATGTGGGTACGCAGGGGTTCCAAATCCGGAAGATTTAGGAACAAGCCTCCCAATCTCGTAGTATTAATCAACTTCCTCTTACTGGAGTAGGAGTTGATAACCACTAGGAGTAGCAGCAGCAGCAGAAGGGGGGGGGGGGGGGGGCCAAAAAAAAGAAAAGAAAAGAAAAAGATCAACATGCAGCAAGACAACAAAAATGCCTCATATTCATATCTTTCATTATGTTACTTTTGATGTTTTATCGGGAGCAATAAAAAAAAAAAAAAGAAAAATAATTTTTTTCAAAATTAAACCAAGATCCCGAGAGAAATAAGACACCTACCTAGTTGTCCCTATTTCCTTCTCTTTTATCTCAGGGTCTATCTTCTTACTTGGTCTCTAAATATTTATACACTATTGGTGAATCAGCGATGCCTTACCCTTACCGCAATTCTATATACAACTTCAACCGACCAACCAGATACATCAAGTCAAAAAATGGTTCCTAATATAATATGTATGACCCAACTCATAAAAACAATAATTTCTGCCTAGAATCAATCTATCTATCCATCTACATATTCCTCTCACCGTCATTTCAACAACAAAACCTTTTTTTTTTTTTCTATATTTTATTTATATTTCCTTATTCTCATCCCGACAGCGACAGATTAATTAATTAATGAATGAACTAACTGATAAATATAGGTAAGCAACAAGCCAACCAACCTGCCTTTCTTATTTTATTATAATCCAAAACAAAACCCCATTCCTCCTGTAATACGTGTGCCCAGTGTCAGGACCCGACACACCGTCTCACTATAGGATACTAGGATACCTAGGTAGGTTAGGTTAATAACCTTACTGCGTAGAGTTCAGCTACCTACCTAAGTATTAATCTCTTGGATACCAACGTAGGGTTACCTCCTTCGATACATCGAGGTAGAGGCCCGGGTACGTAGGTGTAGTACTCACCAATAAAATACCACACTACGCGATAAGGACAACCCAATAATAACCCCCGTCGATAGCAATAACCGTCTCTAGGTACACCACTGGGTAAGTAGGTAGGTACCTTACCCTACCCTACCCCCTACAGTATCTACCTACCTAGGTACCCAGGGACAGGAGGTTTGGTCGTACCTTCACCTACCTGCTAGTATGTCGTGAGCGGTAAGTCGGGGAGGTAGAGACCAACCTCTACGTAGCTAGCTACCTACCTACCTACGGTGCCTGTACGGTACTACCCTGAACCACCTTTGCTATATGGATAATGATGGAGGAGGTCACTATTGTATTTATTGCACATACCTCTTATCAATGGGTACGTCTATTGGTTGTGGTTGTGTGGTAGGTAGGGTATCCAAGTACCTAGGTAGGTAAGGTATATTGGATGGACTGGACTACATGCACATAGATACGAAGTTAGATAGGCAAGGTTTTCTTTGATGATATCTAGAACTCGATCCTTCCTTTACCGCCCTTTTGGTCTGCAGAAAACGGTGTTCTTTATGTTAATGGGTAATAAATATATTTGTGTCATCGTCTAAATATTTTTAAGAAAAAAAAGAAAAAGAATAGCAGATAATGGATTGGCAAAGGGTGATGTATGTCCTCCTTTCTTTCTTTATATATATTACCTATAGTAGAATATTTTGATGTAACTATATTTTGTATTCTTGCCCTAGGCGACTAATAAAGAGATAATAATTACTTTGCTGAAGATACACCCATAATAAGTGTACAGCTCTTATATATTACTACTGTATGAATGATGTAGTGTCACATATGTACACTGCTTGAAGGGGTGTCTGCACAGATTTTATCTTTTCCTGAAGAGGCAATCTATTTACCAAACTATATATATAGTACCTACCTTACCGACCTACCTGCCCAGCAACAAAAGACCCGCAAAAAAAATCTTGAATAACCTCAAAAAAAAAAAAAAAAAAAAAAAAGGCATGGAAGCCGCATCTTCAACCACGGCTCTATCTCTAGGTAAGCAGATTATGATATCCCACACCTCCCCATCAAAATAACAGCAGCTTATCATCCATGATTACTAATTTCAGTCAAAGATCATCAGCCATTTTATTGAGGTTCAAGGCACTCTGGTTCCCATGATCACTCTGATAAACCAATCATCCACCACAAAACTGGAGCGGGGCTTCACGATAGCGGGGTAAGCCAAACAATCAGCTGCCCTATTTTTCCCCCTCTCATTCCATTCTTGAACTCCTTCCCAACCTTTGACACTGAGGATACCAATTCTTGTCTTCAACCCATCTTATCGCTTGTCTGGTAAGAATACCCTTCAACTCTTATTATCTGTGGTTGGGGGTCGATGTCATTCGCAACCGCACACCAAGCTAACCATACTATGAGATACAGAAATTCCCAAATCACTACTTCCCCGTCTATCGTCCCTTGAGTAGCTCCAGGTAGCGCAGAAATCTATTGAAAGCAACATGTCCGGTCACCCGTCCTGTCCCAAATGTGGCGGCAGTATCAACAGCGGGGCTAAGACCTGCGGCTCTTGCGGAGCGGTGCGTATTCTTTTGTTCCCCCATCGATGAGCGCTCGAGCTAACCCGCTCATAGACCTGCCCAGTCTAAGTGACGGGTTCCCTCGTGAATAGAGAAATCCATACAGTTGGGAGGATATTAAGACCTGGAGTTTCGTTCGTAGACATGGCAGTGGCGTGATTCTATGCTTTTTCAATAATGTCATAGACGAATGAGCTATACATTCGCCTTTTGAAGGGTGCAAATTCATTAAATTCACACCATATTCCACGTAGCCACTGCTCTGTTTTCTTGTTGAGTCGCCACCCGAGTGCTTGATCGCTCCAAACTTGGTGATACGGAGCCTTCCTCGTTCCGGCGGGCAATCATCTCGCGGTTTTCCGTGTGTTCACAGCTCCTCTTATCGCTATCCGCGTCCGGAGCCTCTGCGAAAGGATTGTTAACGAACACGGAACGTCGCTGGGGATCCATCGTGCTATTGTTTGGGAGAGGTTCGTTCTCTGACAAGAGTACGATTTCGATGGGATGATCGTAGATGTGCGGCACCCCCAATATCTTGTAGGCCATCGCAAGGATCGGGACAGATATGCCATGGACAATAATAGAGAAAAATACAAGCCAGTATACAACTATATATATCCAGTCAGATGTGCTCCACTATCAGCAATTGGAGGGGACTCGTAAGATGAGATGTCTTACCTGGTATCATCGCTGCTGTTAGGTTATTAATTTCCTTATCGCTTTTCCCTGGGTCAGGAAATAGGCGCCGAGCATATTCGACATAGGCAATAGCCCCAATACCTAGGGATATAGATAAGCATATCACCACATATGTACGGATAACTCCATTCAAGCTTACCAATTGGTCCAAAGTGGCCCATGAACAAAGCTTCCTTCCAGCTTTTACAGACTTCTGGCATAAACCGATATCCGGCCATGATCGCGGGAATGCGGCGAAATAGCAGAATCAAACATCCGAGCCCAATAAGACGTGGGATGGTAATTCCAGTCCGATGGGGTAGGTGGAATTGATCCCATGGCATGATCGCACCAATATACATGAAGGTCACATAATTGAGAAATGTTTCTAACGTCGAGTTGAAGGAGTCATGTCGAGCCTGGCTTTCTGCATTGTACAGCCCGTCCCAGTTCAACATGCTTCCAGCGATGAAACATGCAAGAGTCTCATCAGAGCCAAAGCAGCCACAGGTACCGACAATAAATATCCCCAGAACGGCCGGAACCAGGGTAAAGCACTCATTATCAACCCATTTCCTATAGAATGTTAATATAGAATTCCCTACCTTGAGTACATCGAGATATCATTCACCTTCTGGAGCACAAGTTTAGAAGTTTCCTACAAAGGACGCCAACAACCGTCCCATAGGCGGCACCCAGAACAATCATATATAGGAGACCTTCGACGATCCAATGTGTCATCGCGGTGCCAACGCCCCCACCAAAACGCCCGACATCTGTCGCGCCAAGTATTTCAGGGCCCCCTCTGGCCAGGTCAAATTCCTCCAGTGTGATAGCATTGGCCGGCGTCTCGGCGTAGCGAAGGAGGGAGACGCCGAGCAGAAGAAAAGGAAAACCAAAGCCATCATTTCCACCTGCTTCGGATGAGATGAATTCGCGCAGCGATCGCGAGACATAATTATCTGCAAACGGGCCTTTTGCAATCGCTTGAGACAGAACCGGGTCCGTGCATGTCACACAAGAACCTATGATAAGGGCTGCAAGCTACCACGACAGTACCAATGTCAGTCATTCGCCGAAAACCACATGCGTGGGAGGCATAGAACATACAAAACTAATGCGCGGGATCGTGAGCATAATACAAGCAGATGTTGTAATCCATCCCAAACCCATTAGAGGAAGTAAACATATTGTCAATTCCTTGTAACGCCGTCTAAGGTACCTCTTCGGCAGTTGATACCCAACTTTGACCAGCTGAATGCCAATAACAAGCCGAGTAAGGCCCTGGTTAGATAGAAGAGTTAGCGTCTCGCGTATCCGATACCACTGTTAGACGACGCACATATGAAATATCGCTTGTTATGCCATCATCGTTCCTACTTCGCCAGTGGGGCACGTTCAAAAGCTTTGCACCGGGTGGGCCAAAGCAGGCACCGAATAAACAAGCAGGTACTAAACAAAACGGTTAGTCGCCATCAAACTAGGAATTCACTTTATGGAATCGTAAGCTCGTACAAGCTTCGCCGAGGTACCACCTCTGCTTAACCTTCAAGGATATAAACCCGGCAAGGAGAATATATAAGCCTAGAATACAAACCCATTAGTTTCTAGCAACAATTAAGATGATGGAGGAAGAACGGGCCTCTGTTGGTGAGATGATACTTACTTGCGACAACAAGAATAACGTTGAAATCACTAAAGTCGACAATTGGGTGTAACATTCTGGGTTATAAAGGCCCAAAGCATGCAATCAATGCCAGTAGCTCTTTATTGCGAGTAGGAGAGACACGAGCATCAGTCTCTCCCCAAAATCTGATTTAAACAGACCCAGAGCTAAGTTTATTGATGGTCGAGCCTCTTAGGTATTATCTGAGTAAATGAAAAAATAATTGCTCATCAACAGAAACAGCATTTTTCATTGACAAGGAATTAACTGAATACAAAACAGCACACCACCTGAACTATTTGCTAAAGGTTGTGAGAAGCCACATCATCAGCGGCAAAGTGCTCTGTACTCTTTTATCCCTTTGGCCCATGTCCCATGCAGACTATGGGCCACCTTAAACACCCTTGCAAGGGCATTACATACCTGGTCAGAGCTTGGCTACATCAAGGACCAGGATCGACATGTCCGATTTAGAAGCACTTTCAGATTCGTGGTCCGAGGTTGAGCTTTGATTGGGAGGAGATATGAACAGAATGCCGATTAAAAGTTTCTTGTGTTAAAAGGTGGATATTCCGTACAACCTCTACGGAGTATCTAAAAGCGGCCTCCAATGAAGGCAATTTCATCCTATGACTCAACATATTGTTTCAGGTACCGCGCGAGAAGGCGTCAGCAGCCTGCTCACTAGTTACTCATAGTAATAAGTTAGGAATGATATGGCGGTTCGTCAGACTTTGTCTAATACAGATCCAATAGTATTGTACGAAAAAGGAAAATGGGTCTCAATATTGGGCGTAGTCCTTGGTACTATTGACCGATAAGACGGGCGAGCATCACCCTTCCATATCATGGGGATAAAATAGGGGCGAAAAGGGAGCCTCCAGAAGCACGGGAAAAAAACCGGATACCAGATGTGCTAGAAATTGGTCGGAATTGAAATTTTAAGATCCCAGAAGGGTCTATAGCTGGGAAACTGGGCGTTAATTGCAACCAGGAGAGCTCTTGAATGTTGATGCTTGCTTTTTAAGAGGGTTGTGTTAAGTGTACGGGTCGTGATCGACAGCTAATATGGGTGCCTAAGGCAAACAACGATGATCCAATTGGAATTTCACATGCCTTTCACAAGCCGGAATTTGTGTTGAAAAAAAAAAAAGGAGAGAATGAGAGGATGGGCCACAACAAAAAGAAAAGAAAAGAAAGGAAAGGAAAAAAAGAGAAAAAAACAAGGTAAAAAAGAAAAAAAAAAAAAAAAAAAAAAAAAAAAAGAGGCAAGAGGGGAGAAAAAAATAAAAAGATAAATTAAAAAAGAAAGAAAGACAAAAGAAAAGAAACGACCTATTTATATTATATGCTTGATATTGTTTAACTCAAGACTGAAATATAATGCATTATATTATACTTAGGTTTCAAAAAGGGTATTTCTAGCAGTGTCACATGATGACAACTGGTCCAAGACGAGGAAGAGAGGAATACGCAAAGATAACAATCACAATGATATTGATAACATTGATAGTTGAACAGAAGGGAATTAGAAAA
The DNA here is from genome assembly GCA_027569155.1 of Aspergillus haitiensis. Lineage (NCBI taxonomy): Eukaryota > Fungi > Ascomycota > Eurotiomycetes > Eurotiales > Aspergillaceae > Aspergillus > Aspergillus haitiensis. The sequence goes on from JAPDEO010000029.1 coordinate 375,782, forward strand.
GGGGATATGATAACTAACATCAAAGTCGATTATTGTGGGTTAATAGGTATGTTTCAATCTGTCTATCTCCCACCCCCGCTCCATCCGGTCCATATTCCCAAGGACATGAAGGAAGGGCTAAAGAAGGCTTGTTGATAGCTGGGGGAAGACCAAACGTTCGCGTGATGATATATACTTCAGTATATATATTACACTTGGAGAAAGACAAAAGGAAGGAATAGTCATGCGAGACTAACCGCAAATATCTTGGTCGAATATAGGTACATCTAGGATTCTAACTTCCTACGCTGTCTTGCGCCACTGGGACCACACACCGATCAAACTGCTGATGGTACCTGCAATACCCACAAGTCCATCGTCTAGTGTTGCCAGGCCAAGAGCGGAAACGGGGACCGTCAAGTCACAAAGGTCGGAGATGAGTTGAATGCGAGCAGCAGCACGTTCCCTAGAGAATATTTTTGTTAGGTCACTAGACCAATAGGTGCAAATCAGGTGGTTTTTGGGTGTGGTGGTGGTGCAATACTTCTCAAGCTTCTTTGCCTCGACGACTCCCTCGCCCTCCTTCAGATCGAGGGTCTTCTGCTTCTCCTGCAGTCTCCACAGAGTATACGCGCCGGCGATAGCGCTGCAAATCAACCCAGCCATCCATGAACGATAAGCAGATTCTTGCAGGCGCTTGATAGAGGCGAGTTTCTTAACACCAATGGTATCAACAACGGTGACAGTGTCGAGGGTTAGGTAGCCGGCGTAGCCGAGTTGGCGGCCGATGGCGAGGTAGCGGAGCACAGGGTCAATGGGCCCCTTGTTGTCAGCAGCAAGAGCAGCAGCTTTGAGATGTTCGGCAAACTTTCCGATCCTGAGAATTTTTCGTGTTGTTCCAAACTGCTTCTTAATGGCATTGTAGGGATCGATGGATGACTGGGGGTGGTTGGTACGGAAGAGATACCAGGCATAGAAGCGGGAGAAATACTGTAGGGTACGGAGGAGTTTATCGCGACCGACTATGGCATTTGATTAGAAGGTGGAAGGAGGCCATGCTTCTGGTGGAGGGGAGGGGAGTGTAGTGATAATGCTAGATGCGGGCTCGCAGAATCATGGTTGAGGAGTGACAGGATATATTGCCACCCTTTTGCATCCATATGTTCTACCAGTGACTCGACAATCGCTAGGGGTAAGAGAAAGATGGGTGGAGGCATATCACACATACCAGTTGTGGCTACGAAGCGCAGGTAATGCGCCAAGGCAGGATGATAGACGAGGGCGTCGGCAACCATTTTCACTGTGACTTATCGTTCTGCTATACAATTCTATCGGTATGTTGGAAGGAATCTGTAAACTGCGATAGTCGTGTAATATGAAATCGGAGACTGAGTCAACGGCAGACCAGCTGATAGATATAAATGATGACAAAGGAGGATTTGGGAAATATACAGCTCCACAATGACAAAGAGTAGATAAAGAAGGATGGGGGAGGGGAGGTTCTTTTGGGGGGAAAGAAACGATCGGTAAATGAACCCCCCGGAATTAAAGAGGTGGTGGTCGTCGGGTCATCAACCTCGGTTCCGGGAATTTCCCCCGTGCAGCTGCCACGGCTTCGAGTTCACCCCCTCTGACCCCATATGAGTGTCGTCCATGAAGGCTGATCATTGGACTAATTGCTGTTTACAGAGTATTGGGCTGTTCATGGGACTCTAGGTAGGGAGACCGATAATATCAGGAAACTTTAGATGTAATATTTCTTCGTCCATGCCTACCAGTAGGACCTACCCCGGACTTATAATTATATATTCACCATTTCTAGTCCCTAGGTAGGATGTATTCAGGCTTGGCCCACTCTTGCATATCACAACGGTCTACAATTATTCAACGCCTGGAAGATCTCGATAGACGAGTTTAATATAACTAGTTTCTCTGTCACCCTACCTCTCCCTATAAATGTAAATTGCTCCAAATCGGATAGACAGGGTATATCTAGCTCTATAACCAAACGAATCAAAAATTTCTACGTCACCTAGTTGCTTCTACTACTCAGGAGTATCCCTTGCAACACACTTATAGAACTTTCAAGTCACATAGTGATGGCATATTGACAGTAAGGTATCTCGCTCCCACTAAGGAAATTACGATTAGATTATCTGTGTCCATGGAGGCGGACTATTTCCCTCAAGAAGAGAAATATATGTGACAGTTTTAACAACTAAGGATGCAAGTAAGAGAAAAAGTAATAACTGATTTGTCTGTCTTCGGATGCTGGTTCAAGTCGTAGCCTCAGGCAAGAAACACTCAACATGATTGCGGAGCCGGAAAAACTTTCTACCAGCTGAGCTTCGGTCAGCTTCGTGACTGATTGACATGATGTATCTGGCGATCTCGTTATCCCATCCACATCACATTTCGTTGCGTCTTCAACTCCTCTCTCCTGTACAACCCCATATTTTTTTTATTTCTCATAGTCTAGGTTGTCCCACCTCATCGACCGCTATTACCACCCCACCGCCAGCATGGGGTCTGATCCGCAATACATAAAGTACCCCGACCTCTCCCTCGCCCAACATGTTTTCAACCTTTCCAACCCAGCATGCTCCCAAGCGGTTCGACAATCATCCCTGAAGAAGATCCAAGATGTCATTGTGGAAAGGAAAATGGCACCCTTCTATCGGCACCTTGCTCACCCCACCGAAGGGATTTTAAACCACTTTGCGGAGGGTGCTTCTCAGCCTTCGCAATCATCGGCCGCGGGCAAGCCACTAAATACACTGGCATCTCGGAGGTCGTCACAAAAGATTGATTTTCCGTGGGATGATGCACTTTACCAGTCATTGGTCGAAGATAACCGAAAGGAGCTTGAAACCCTCAAGAAGGAGGAGGACGAGGCAGAAGAAGCCGCTGGTGAAACAGAGGTATTGGCTGCACGAGGCAAACGCGCTGAATTCTGGGCACGGGTAGGAGATAAGGTATGTCTCTGTAAAGTCTTTCACGATACACTTTGCGTCTCTGGGGAGCCGAAAGTATCTCAAAATGCTGTGTCAATGATGGTTATACTGACGTCAAATCGCACACCAGGACAAAGCAGTCGAGTCCCACGAAGCCCTTCTAGAGAAAACGACCTTCCTAGGAACTAAGATAGACTTGGTCCTCGCTATGATTCGAATTGGACTTTTCTTTGGTGACACTCAGTTTGCCAAGAAGAGCATTGAGCGAGCGGACGCGCTCATCGAGACCGGTGGTGATTGGGACCGGAGAAACCGATTAAAAGCATACAAGGGCTTGCACCTGCTCACCATCCGATCCTACAGTACTGCCGCACCCCTCCTACTCGATAGTCTGTCTACTTTCACAAGCTATGAACTCTGCAGTTACTCAGCATTGGTTGTTTATTCAGTTCTTGCGGGCTCACTATCCTTGAAGCGAGTTGATTTCAAAGCTAAAGTGGTGGATGCACCTGAGATCAAGGCTATTCTAGGATCTAGAGAGGACCGACTCGCTGCTCTAACGGGCGAGATCTCCTCCGGACCAGGCGCCCAGGATGAAGAAATGAAGGATGCTGCCACCACAGTGGTCAACCTCGCCACGTTTGGAGGCAACACGGGCATCCAAGCTGAAGCTGAAACCCCAATGGACTTTTCGCCCCTGTCTAACTTGGTTAGCAGCTTGTATAACGGCAATTACCGGTCATTTTTCTTGGGCCTTGCATCCGTAGAGGACAACTTCCTGACGCAGGATCGATACTTGTATGAGCATCGTGCCTGGTTTGTGCGAGAGATGCGGCTGCGCGCTTATCAACAACTCCTCCAGAGTTATCGAGTGGTGGGATTGAATAGCATGGCCAACGACTTTGGTGTTACTGTGGATTACCTGGACCGGTAAGTTTGTGTTGGGCTCACGACTGAAAAGAAATTACTGATCAAACTGTAGGGACCTTGCAAAATTCATTGCAAGCAACCGGATCGCCTGCACTATTGATCGTGTTAACGGGATCATTGAGACTAACCGGCCCGACGACAAGAATAAACAATATGCCGACGTCGTGAAGCATGGAGATGCATTGATCACGAAACTTCAGAAGTACGGCCAAACAGTGCGGCTGCGGGGCAGTGAACGGAGCTAGCTGCGTAAAATGGGTCTGGCTCTAGGAATGACACCCCTTCCCTCTGTCTACATCTACTCTTTCTTTATTTGGATGCGTGGCTTTGCGAGAATTATCGAGTTCCTGGTAAATCCTAGCTTGGTTGGTCGGTCTCGCTGTCCCTATGAAGTGAGGAAAAGTGGACGATATGGTCTCTGTCTCATATAACTAGACTAATAACCGAAGACAATATATTCTTGAATCTCCTGATATAATGCAAGTATTGTGGCGGAGGGCTAGGAATGTGGGCCGATTGAAGGCGTTCTTGTACCGGCGAAGCCCGTTAAATAAACTCCTCCTAGCCTTGAATCTTTGGTCCATCAAGTCTTGGAAGTTGGGCTCTCCTAGTCCGTACTTTTCTCTGCTTGAAGTGGGTTGTACTTGCGGAACGAAGCTTGTGCAGCAAGTACTCTGTTCGTTCCGTGGTGATAATGGCCATTATTAACAGACTCTTATCAGACCTTTATTTATTTATTTACTTTTCTTTCCCTTTTAACCTCCATTTACATCTTGAGAATTAAATAATGACCAAAAAGAGAAGATTAAACCTCCATGCCGAAAATCGGGATGGGCCGGACCTCACGTGGGGGTGGTCCCTAATGATGGAGTAACTAATCCTGTTTAACGAATAATTACATCCTCTCTGGAGAGACTAATCCTAGAAACGAATGGAGTCAAGCCATCACCACACTGGTACTGATTATTAGCGCCATTCAATTAAAGACGTGGAGCCATGTTTCTGGTCGAGTCTGATGATATTCAAGCCACCAAGCCCAATTAGTGCCCATGATTGGAGGGTCAATGATGGTTCTCCTGGAGATGAATCCACGACTGTTCCATGATGATGGTGTCGTAGTGTCGACATTACATTGTCCTATTTCCATCAGGTCACTGTTCCCCCTCCTACAAAGCCATTGTAATCAAGAAAGATAGTTCAGACCAGCCATTTGCCACCCCCGACAGATGATAGTTTGGGTCTGGTCCAGGAACTGGTCGAGTGGCGTGGTGGGTGGGATGACTCAGCACCGATCACCGGCCATGTGTTTTCGCGATGACCACCAAATTTCGTATTTTCCCACGCTCGGACTGACCTGTTTCGCCTTTGATCGCCAACAAGGCAACAACACATCAGTGCTTGGGACGTGGAAATCCTTCTTGTCGACAAGCCAACCTTTTTTTGAAACCCCCGCCTACCCCCACGGTGGAGACAGCTTGTGCGATTGGCTGGTTTAGTGTATCTTTTTCTTCCTTTTGTTATTTCTTTTAATTTTTTTTTTTTTTTTTTTAAAAGACGGCACAGACAAAAGAGGAACCAAAATGACCTGGCAAGTAAAGATCGCAGCAGCCCAGATCAGGACACCGCTCCGATGCTCCATTTCCCGGCCGAATAATGCTCGGTTCATGCGGGCGCAGAATTATGTTTCTCAGCCTCGTGCCTTGTGGACAGGAGCGCTAGCCGCTGGGGGATGGACGTCTTCTTCAAGTAAGTTGCTTCGGAAATCCCACCCGGGACCCGTTCAGGCCCGAGGGATTCGTCTCTCATTGTTTCTCTCCCTCCCCCCGCGTCATTATTTGTGATTGATCCCTGGTGCCTTTCGGTAACCAGGTTCATGCTCTGGGCACACCCACACTTGTCTCCATCTCGTGACATTTCATTAGTGACTCGGTCCACCCACCTTTTGAGTCACCCGTCAGATTGGAGTACAAATGGAGCCGGCCGACCCCGAACCATGATTCAAAATAAATCAAATCCCATTCACTAATTACTTGCCTTTGAACCGAGCTAGAATTAAGCATGGAGACCCAAACCACCGTTACGTATACGACCCGACGTACCCTGTCCACTACTCCGATCCGTGCGTTGGACCTAGATAATATCAACCCGAATGTCAAGGCCGCCAAGTATGCTGTTCGGGGTGAGCTCGCTGTTAGGGCGGAAGAGTATCGGGTAAAGTTGGCCAAGGGAGACAAGACGCTACCTTTTGAGAGCGTCATCTTCGCCAACATCGGCAACCCCCAACAGCTGGATCAGAAGCCCATCACCTTCTTCCGTCAAGTCCTCAGTCTCCTCGAAAACCCGGCCCTGTTGGAGAACCCAGATGTGCTCCGTTCTGCTTTCGGATACCAGGATGACGTTATTGAGCGTGCCAAAACCCTTCTTGCGGAGGTGCAGAGTGTAGGTGCCTACAGTCACAGCCAGGGTGCTCCCTTGATCCGAGACAGTGTCGCTAGGTTCATTCAAGAGCGTGATGGATACTTCGCCGACCCTCACTCTATCTTCCTGTCCGGTGGTGCTTCATCCGGTGTCAACACTCTTCTCAATGTGATCTGCAACGGCCCTAGTGCTGGGATCCTGGTTCCAATCCCTCAGTACCCTCTGTACACAGCCACCCTCTCTCTCCTCAATGCCAAGTGCGTGCCTTACTACCTGGAGGAGCAGAAGTCTTGGGGAACCGACATAAGTGCTATTAAGAGATCCCTTGCGCAGGCGAAGGCAGATGGCACTGACGTCCGCGCTATCGTGGTGATCAACCCTGGTAACCCAACGGGTGCTTCTCTCAGCCCAGACGATATCAAGAGCGTCCTTGACATTGCTGCGGAGGAGAAGCTTGTGGTCATCGCCGATGAGGTCTATCAGACCAATGTCTTTGCTGGAGAGTTCACATCGTTCAAGAAGAAGCTCCGACAATTGCAGCATGAGGTCCCCGTCAAGTATGACAACGTGGAACTGGCTTCTCTTCACAGTGTGTCCAAGGGTATGATTGGAGAGTGTGGTCACCGGGGTGGCTACTTTGAGTTGGTTGGGTTTGACCCTTCGGTCGCTGCCCAGATCTACAAGTTTATTTCTATCATGCTCTGCCCACCCGTCATCGGTCAGTGCCTGGTCGAGCTGATGGTTAACCCACCGAAGGAGGGCGAGCCCAGCTATGAACTGTACCAACAGGAGTACAACGGAATCCGAGATGGACTTCACAAGCGTGCCCTCGCTCTCTACGAAGCTTTCCAGCGGATGGAAGGCGTTGAATGCCAAGAGCCCCAGGTCAGTTTACTTTCTTTCTCTTTCTTTTACTTTTTCTTCTTCTAATACGTTCCATACAGGGTTCCATGTATCTCTTCCCCACCATTACTTTGCCAGCCAAGGCTGTTGAGGCTGCTGCTGCCGAAAACCGTGCTGCGGACGAATTCTACTGCTTGGCCCTTCTTGACGCCACCGGTGTCTGCGTGGTTCCAGGCTCTGGCTTTGGACAGAAGGAGAACACACTTCACTTCCGCACTACTTTCTTGGCTCCTGGTACCGATTGGGTAGAGCGAATTGTCAAGTTCCACGCAGAATTCATGGCTCAGTACAAGTAAATAGGGGCGAGTTGGAGAGTAAGGCGAGAGAAAAAGAAAAAGCAAAAACCGAAAAGTGTTGATACCATATTATAGAAGGCTGCTATGATGGCGTGTATCTCCTTGAAAGCGCTGGCGCACTGGACAAGAGGGATATGGAGTTATCATAGCACATACGTGTGTATAGTGTTTTTCAGTGTATGTATATACATATATAAGACTGACCGGGAAAGAAGTTTTGTCGTTCACTTGATAGATGCTAAAGTCGATGAAACGATAAATCAATGACAATCCAAGTCACCCCTATTTTGAGAAAATCAATGTGTGGTAAACTTGACTGCCGGAGCTACACATTAGTTTCCTATAAATTATCAGTACATGCTCAATCCCCGCGGCCTGGAGGCGCCCAAGGAGAGTGATTGCCATCTGCGGGTCGCGACAACATGGGAATGGCCTCTTGCTCTAGGTCCCGAAACCCAGCGTTCCATTTACCCTGGTAGACGGAGGATGGATGCATACCGTTTGCGCGGACAGAATCGTTTCTCTTTCACGACGACCCACGCGGGCGTGTCGGAAACTCCGTGGTAGAGGAAGAGGTAGAATAATATACTAAGTACAGTGCAATCCACTGGCGAGTTGTTGTTGTGTTATTCTAGGGTGCAACCATTCAATCCCTATATTCTGCATATTCTGTTGTTGTTGTTGTTTCTTTTTTTTTTTTTTTTTCCCTCATTGCGCGCGCGGAATAATGCTCTCTACCAACCTACCTACCAACCTCAGTAAGCAAGTTTCCGAATTCATTAGGCAGGCTGCGATAATCGAATGAGTGGGTGTTGGTGGGGTAAGCAGTGAGAAGGTAGTAGGGTTCAAGACCTCAAAGTGCTCGTTGTGTATGATAAAGGCACACACCTATGAGAAGACTCGGTTGATTGAAGCTTCTGTCATTCAGGTAATTTGCGGTCTAGACTCCCGTTTCCCGAGCTGAGCTCAGCTTAGCTTAGCTTCGATATTTATGGTATGGCATGTCTACAGTCTCTTTTCATGGGACATGCGGTGGTACATACCTATATTACTTTGGAACTCAACAACGCAACCCATCCTCATTATTATTACTAGTGTGAAGAGAGAATGCCTGGATTAGTATTCCAACCTAGATACCCTAGTGGAGGGATCTAGATACCACGTAAGATCCAGGGTTACTTACTTACCTCATCTAGACAACTCCCAACGATCAATTAACTACAACAGAACAAAAAAAAAAAAAAAAAATATTATCTTCCAAAGTTCCAACCTGGTACCAAACCCTTACCTCTCCCATTCTCCGAACGCACCAATGCCAAGTCCCAACAAGCCTTGAACGGGCAAAGCTTGTCATTCATCCCTTGCTTGCGCCTTGCGTCGAGGGTTCTGTCTCACTTCTTCCATCGATCTGTTAGGTTATCTATCCTTTTTTTTTTTTTGCTTACGTTGGACGATTTGATTACGTTCGGTTTCTTTCTCTCTTTTCCTTTTTTGGGCCCTTCCTAAGTGGACCACCCCCCAGATGCAGTCGGTGATGACGATGCGGTGAATCATTTTCACAGTGGATTGGGTTGTTGTTGTTCTTCGTGGCGATGACGAGGATAATGGATATCCGGGCTGAGAGTTGGGCTATCTAGACTGGTTTGAGATTGGGTATTTAGAGCTATACCGTGGACGCCTATAATAGACATGAAGATCGGAGGAATCGAGGAACTTGCCTACCTGTCGAGCTGAGGCAGCGTTGTCTAACGTAAGAGGGGCATGTAATGCAGGTTAGGTAGGTAGGTACAAGTAAATAGTACCTATTACCTATTTCCTTAGGTATGCAGGTCGTCATGTTTGTATGTCCTGTACATTATTAGCATTCATATTGATATTGTCCTATGTAAGAGAGAGAGAGAGGCCGTTCATTAACTCTGTAGTAAAAAGAGGTAATGGTGGTAACAACACGTAGATGAGCTAGAGTGAGGCGAGGCGAGGCGAGGCGAAGCGAAACAAGTCAAGGCAAGGAAGGTGAAGCGAGTCTGAGGTCAGTTGCCTGAGGCGTGTTCGAGCCTCCTACCTCCCCTGCTCATACATACACACCTATACATAGATACATGACTACATACCTACCTCCCGAGTTCTTCGAACTCATTACGTGCCTTTACCAAGCTCAGTCGGTAGGTAGTTACCTTACTTGACTAGCATGCTGTTCAATACATAGACTCAGCATGTGCATTGAGAGTCCGGTAGGTATGTATACATACCCATGTTCAGGGTAGGGTAACAGGAAAAGTAAACTCGATATCCATGGGTAAATCCTAATTAAAGTCTAGGGAGATCCTACATATCTCAGAAACTAGAGTAGGTCACTGCCTTTTTTTCTTTTCTTTTTTTTTTTTTTTTCTTCACTACCCCTCTTCCTTCAATTCTTCAGTTGATATGTTTCTACATCAGTGGAGCTCATCAGGTGGATGGCTGAGAAAATGATCTTCACACCTACCTGACCTACTACTAATCACTGCAAGTTCGCAGTGACATCAAAGGTTTCAGCATCGATTCACCGCTACATTAACGCCAGCTCATCACTTGGTTGGTCAGAAGATTATTACCCTGGCTTATTTCCTTCTGTCCCTCACCGCTACAAATTAGTCACAGGAGACTTTTAGCCTATAATCCTCTTGGGATTGGCATGCATGGAGCTTACTCTAGCTTGCGTAGGGTAGTATGGGAGACGATCAATTCTGTAACCCTTTGTACTTGACACATATCTTGCCTTTGAGATTTGGGTTTCATTTATTCATGGTCTTTTGAAATGGGAGTCGGACTCGCAACGGAGCTGTCCCCTCCAATAATAATCAACTGGTTCAAGTTGCAATTTCGCACATGTCAACTCGCGGAATTCAAAATCTATCACGACGCCTTTAAAAAGAAAGTATACAGGTGCTTTATGTACGATGCAGCACCCCCCACAAAACAATAGTTGAGCTTGAGCTGCACCAGTCTTGAAACGAATGTAAAAAAAAAAAGAAAAAGAACAAGTCAACTCTGGAAACAAGATATACATGGGAGGAAGAAGATGATCGACTATACAGATTTCAATCACAGCATAGGGGAATCAAAAGTAGGGAAATAATAATAAGAATAAGAATAATAATAATAGTCAAAATGAATACGTCAGCTTTATCAATTGAATGCTATAATATGGTGTCACTCGGACTGGGCTAATTGAACAAAAGATAAATCAGGCATTTATCATCATCTCTCATCAAGGTCGTGAAGACGTAACTTGTCGTCACTCAGACGGTGTGGAGGTGGTGGTAAAGGGGCCACAAAGGGAACCACAGACTCTAATTAAGCATTTCAGGTCCAGAATACAGGTGTGTTATTGCACCCAAGGGGGTGGGAAGAAATTGCTATTATTGTTGTCATCTAAAACCGTAGAATCGTATACCGCCGTGGGCCAGATCGGGTCTGCTGTAGATGTCGTCAACGGCAGGCTCGAGGTCACGTTACTCATCATCTCTGGCATAGTAAAGGCGTCTTGTGATGGCAGAGGTTTTGATTCCATTCCCATGCTGACTTGCAACTGATGTTCTAACACGGCAGTGGATTCGTTGGCAGACTTGAGAAAATCGTCAATATTGATCGACTCCAGGTTATTTGATGACAGGAGCTGGGCCTGTGGGAGGCCAATGAATGATGACGCAGAGCTCACCCGGAAGTGATCAATATCCGATCCATCACTTGCACTGTTAAGATCGTGCATGTCATTGCCACCGCCTACCATGTTTGGGAGCGGCGCAAACTCGTCCACTTCCGAGATATCACCGGATGAGGATGGCGCTGCTATCCCAGGGGCCACCGAGTTGTAGTCAAAGCTTGCGTAAGACGGGGGTTGAGTGCTGGTAGTTGGGACATCCGAGTACAGAGGGAAACTCGACCAATCGACTGGAGGGGCACTGAAGCCAGCAGAGCCCAACGGCAGATCGCTATCGGGAGACATGAAATATGACTCCCTGTAAGGATCTTGGAAAGGCATGCAATTTACAGGTGATGTGTTGGCGGCCGGGAAAGAAGAGAATACGCCGATATCATTTAGGGGCGGCACAGTCGTCACGATCTGCTCAAGAGTTTTGTCCATTGGCATTGACATCGGTTCGGGAACGCTGCTGCTATTGGGGGCTTCCATAGGCTGGGACTGAGTAAACAGGGACGAGAGATCAAGTGGAGGTACAGATTTTGGAATATCACCACCAGGAGCCACAGGCGCACTCTCCGGAGACCCGTGTTCGGACTTGACCCGACGATGACGCCCGTAAGCACGCGGCTGTTCTTGGGGTGGCGGATTCGCAAGGTTCTCGTTCATAAATGAAGACTGGTTCAAAGGCAAATGATCCACTGAGCGCCGAGCCACCTCACAGGTAGCATGGATGGTATGAGATCGGGGGATCGTGTAGGGGAGACCACATTTATGAGCCATATCATTATGCTTGTGGGCCGGTTTGTGGTGACCATCCCGGAAAATGGTGAGCGCACCTTCCGACTTCGTCGAGGTCAACTGGGGTTTCTTGGCTTGATCTGACAAAGCTGCAGGTGGGGGCGGGGGGAGGCCAGTCTCCGGGACGGGGTCTAGATGGGTTTCCTTCTTCAGCGCACAGGTACAGCGCTGTCCATGAGCGCAGCCACATCTTGCACGGGAGTCCTCTGTAATATCCATATCAGAAACAATGAACTAGTATACTATTACTATCATGCTCACGCTTCAGATCCCGCTTATCCGCAGAATGGGGATCTATATCATTCTTGTGGCTGTTCTTTTTCTTGTCACCACACTCGCACTTTGTGTGGGTTGTCCGTGACTTGCGTAGGCCGCGACAGTGAGCGCATTGGGAGACTGGACGGCCTTTTTTGTTGATATGGGTCAGGGGGCGGTCTATATAACCAAGTTAATTGCGCTGTCAAAGAGAAAAGTAGAAATCACGATCGGGGCTATTGTCTTACCACTATGGTGACAGCTGCTGACGCGGTGACCCCGGACGCAAGCTTCACAAGCCCACTTCTCGCCATCGATAAGCATCGCCGCGGTTACTAAGATAGGAACATGCGATGATTCGCGACAAGTATAATTAAGAGTGAGACTGAAAGTATACGAAACCAAACCCAGATATATTTGTCTGAGTTGGTGGTATGTTTATAATTGTTCTTTTCTTGGTTCTCTTTTTTTTTCTTTCTTTCTTTAGTCTTTTCTTTTCTGTCTTTCTTCTTCGGTGGAATCAAAGCACACCGAGTAGCGACGGGCGTCAGGAGGGAATGAAAAGAGCCGTCAAGGCGAGGATATAGCAAAGGTATATGGTCCGTCTACGGGACCGAACCAGCGGGAACCAAGAGGAACTCCAAGAAAGCAAGGGTATCTTGAACGAATATCCCAATTCACCGAACGATTGCGGAAACGCCGTTTCACTTGTAAAAGAACCAGATTGCGACTGTCGTTATGGTGTCCGAAGAGGGTACCTTTGTGAAATAAATATGATAGATTGGACGAGGATGGCGACTGGGAGAAAGCACAGTAGCGACACCACTCAGGTACCAGGAACGGGAGGGGACAAGTCGGGTTGGAAGCAAAGCGGTACCAAAAGACAACGAAGAGCGAGAAAAAAAAAAGGGAATAAAAAGCAGAACAATTGAAAAGGAAGGGGGCCAAAGCCTACGCACCGTTTGGCGCCGGCCGTGAGACAGGACACCAAATACCGGCTGTGGCGGCCAAGAGATGGGGGAAAAGCGATCGATGTCGAGGCAGAGTTGCAACCGTAACCCTGTGGAAGGAGAGGAGAGAGAAAAGGAAGAGAAGAGGCGGGAGGGGAGCGCGGGAAGAAGTAGTTGTCGCTCGGTCGGTCGGTTGACTTTGGCTCACTCTCCTTCGAGGGGGAAAGCAGGTGGAACAATTCGGCCGCCGCAAGGGAGTGGAGTGGCGCGGTTGGTCGGTTTGCCCGACCGTACCCGTATTGGGATTGTATGTATTATTAGGTATATTTGGATTGATGGTATTAGTATTTTATTATTATTATTATTATTATTATTTTACTATTATTACTATTATTATTATTCTAATTATGATTATTATTGTTATTTTTATATTCTGTTGCATGGTCTGAGCTGACAACCTGTCTCTTAATGTAACATAAGGATTGCCTTCTCTTTTTTTCTATTTTATCCGTCAATCCTGTTCGTTTGGTTGTGTCAAAGAAAGATCGGTTGTTTTCCACCAGTCCCTTCCACCTGTAATTCTTGGGATGCATTGAACCAGGTCCTGAGTGTGTATTATTTGTATCCAAACCAGGAACTTGGTTGATTTACTTTGTAAAGGCCCACAGCTCCATCTTCTTTTCTTTTTTTTTTTTTTTTTCCCCATGGTTATTCGTGTTTTTAATATTTTACTTTGCATCTACCTACTCCGTACATGCTGGAACACCTCGTGCTGGCAGGAAAAAAAAAAATTTTTTTTTCCTTTTTTTTTAAAAAAAAAAAATAAAAATTAATTGGCAAACAGGCTGACTGTCACACACCCACATTCACACATACAACTACAGTACCTACACGCACACAACCTCACCCACATAATATCCAATGATGTACATCCACTCAGATGGGGGAGCCATAATAAGAATTTCACATTATTTTTCCTGCTATTTGCTTCCTAATTGAAAAGTGTAATGAATGGTTAGGTGTTTTTCTTACTTATCAATTTATCTACTGTTCTAGATTCATTCAATTATTTAATTATATTTTTTTTTTTTTTCAACCCTTGAAATGTGTCTTCCAAAGCAACGCTTTTTTTTACCCTGTCAGCTTCTTTATTTAATACCTACCACACAAAACCCTTGTTTAGAAGCGCCGGTTGCCTAGTTCCCCTGGATCTCCAACTACTTGAGTGTGGATTCAAGACATCTACTCCATGTTTGATGTGGTCTCAATTTAGGACATACCGGAGTACCTGTTCACTTTGTTACCCACTACTGTTATTTTTATTTAATTATTGATTTATATTTATCTATCTATACATTTTTTTTATCATTACTAGACCCGTACATAGTACTGTACATCATAAAAGTAACAATACTCCGTGGTTAGAAGTTAGTGCCTACCTATCTAAACAAGCCCACCGAAAATGGAGATCGACGGTTCCCCCCATACTATGCTCTTCTCTATACCTGGGAAATTAGTACAAGCGGGCGTTCTGCTCTGGTGGGCAAATATATTAGTTACCGAGGAAGGTTTCGGTACCAAACCACCTGGCTCAGATGATGACGCCCATTGTTCAAGGGGCTATTGTCGTTAGCCTTGACTAAGGCAACGAACTCTTTTGAATGTTCAGAGGTGAAGAAGGACAAGAAGAATTCCACCAGCCAACTGTTCCTTAGGTTTTAGGGTTCACCCTGAGCCTGCTTTCCTTTCTGCATGGAGCCAGTTCCCCTTCCTCCGTGGATACTTGGGTTGGCAAGAGACTAACCAAACTATTGGGGATTACTTACTCAACAGGGCTTCAGTCGAGAGATACAGGAGACTAATCCTAATTTGGACTTTTAACCATCCGGTTACAAACAAGGACGCTCTTTAGTACCTCCACCGCCTTCCAAGTAGGGAAATAATTCATAAGAAGCCCAGTGTTGTAAGTAAGATCCAAACTCTTTCCCTCCCGTTAATGGGTCGTATTATGAAATTCTGGGGCAAACCGGGCCGGTGGTGGTGAGGGGGCCTCTGTTGAGAAGTTACCCACTAAGTACTAACCCAGTCGTGGGCCAATGTACACATAGTAAATACTAGTCGTTAGTAGCTTCACTTCTCTTTCTAGCTTCCCTCGGCCTCGCTCATCTGTTTCTTTGCGGAAAGCCTTTGATGGTGGGATGGTAGCTGCTCAGCTTCGTTGACCGGCGAACTCCTCAAATATCATAAGCAACCTGCTACATCCCTACGAATTCGTTCTTCTAGAATGGCCTCTCGGATCTTCCATGCAGATTGATCCTTCTGTCTCGACCAGTCATCTCCTGCGTAAGGGCAATGGGAACATGCGTCAGCTTGAGGACTCGTGTTGGCTTGTCTTTCATAATAAAGAAACTAAACCATCCTTCATGCGGGAAGGTGTTCAACCCTGTTATGCATGGAATCCTCTTGCTACTTGATGCAAAGAAGCACCTAACTATCTTAAAATGCAGGAGATCCAACTGAAAATGATCAGTATAAGGGTGTCCTGCAGTGGACAACGGCAATCCTGCATCAAACCTCTTGCCCTTTGAATACAAGAAGTAACCATGTTGTATCTAATCAGTAATGTACTGTCAGCGATGAACAATCTGATACCTACCCTATGAATGTGATCGAGCCTCCCTCCTCTCCCACCCTTGTTGGGGGAACGAAAACCTTCCACCATACCTACGACTAGGAAGTATAGGGAACTAGCCTATCAGAAAACAAAGTTGTAACCTCTCATGGATACAAGGAAGAGATTTTCACTTCATTGATCACCAAGCTGTCGTCGGTAGAGTTGGTCTCAGATCTCTCCTCGTCACAACACGGACTCCTTAGCCTGCAAAATGGCGTCACAGCTGCTTTTTTAGTGCGTTTGCAGCGCTTCAAAATTGACCGGTCGGTCATGGGGCAGAGCCTGATCTAGCAGCCTGTTCACCAATCAACGTCGCTTCTGACGGTTGCTAGTCGGGCTTCCTCGGGGCCCTGAAATCCTGCGACCTAGTTGTATTGGGCGCAGATGCCTTCTCAGCTGAAATTTAGGAATGAGGTGAACTTCTTCTCTCTTGGGGAATCAAGGGTAAAAAGGGAGAGGTGAAAGAAAGGAGAAATCTCATGTTAATGGTGTCTGTCGCCTAAAATTGCAAATGGAACTAGAAAACAGAAATCACTAGGTACTGGGTAATCTACCTTATCCACTCGTACCTGAAGCTCGCGGGAAGTCCCCGTCAGTTCTCCTAAATAAGGATGCTTTACCTTGGTTCCTAAGTCGCCACGCCTAAGTCGGTACCTCAGGCCCCCACTAGCCAATTTAGGAAAGTGAAACACCAAACGTCACATATTATTATTATTATTATTGTTCAACCCAACAATACAAGGCTACCAAACAAGATCCCTGGGAAACTCAGTGTCTTCTTTCCCTTCACTTTAAGCCCAGCTTAATGCCGCCTTTAGCTCACTAGCGTGGGATGAGCCCAAAAGTGCGTGTCATATGGCTATGTTGACACAAGATTGAGCTAGTGACAACATACGGCCTGTAGTAATTAAGTTGCAACGTGACATATATGGCTTTTCAATTTAATCATTGCAATATACGCGTGAGACTTTGCTCATAGAATACCTGCATTGATTGACTGGTGATTGAGAAGCAACCCCATGTGTAGAATTACCTGTTTCGCAAAGCCAAGGGCTCTGACATAGCACAGTATTTGCGTCGACTATATAAAAGAAAACGAGTCAAGCAAGAAGAAGTCAACAAGGGAGGTGCAACATCTGTGACCCAAATGGATGTTGCTGAAGGGTAAGCTGAGATTAATGCCAAGTAAGGTTTAGAATAATTCTTTGCTTACAGGAATGCCTATAGCAATGCGTGGTTTTGAATCACCTTGTGAAAATAAGGATGGGTACAGCTAGCAAATTCATATTGAAAATATGCATTACAAGCTAAGGCACATTGCTTGTAGTGACTTGTTGATCTTGTCGCATTTATTGGATCCATGTTTGGCAGGTATACTAGCTCTGGGTTTTGGCTATCTTCTTCATCGACTCTGCTGCTATTTGGACCAGCCCAAGCTTAAGTATTCATGGGATTGATAGCGTTTCCCCCTTTGCAAGGCCTTTTGACAAGGTGCAAGAAACATTCCATCAATATCACTCGGCTCTGAAATGGGGTCAGATCATCAGAATTCCTATTGGGAATCTCGCAATACTTGGCATTATGCCCAAGGATGGGAGAATGACAGAGATCCCATTTTCCAATTTTTGCTGGATATGGTTCTTGTCAACAGAATATGGCCTCTTTGTATGTAGTCAACCATCCGTATTTGCATTTGGTACAGTGCATGTAGTTGGCGACTTGACCTGCCCTAGGATTAATATGGATGAATAATGTTGTGTATTGAGACTTACTGATGTAGTTCTGGAATGGAAAGATTTTGGCTTTTGCTAATTTAATATCACGCATCTAGGGTATCTAAGCTTCGCCAACAAGATGCAGCTGGCGCTCTTTAGTGATAAGAACAATATCAGAGATTTCGTTAAACCTACATCACCAATACTACATCGAAGGAACTCGAAACGAACGTCCGTTTAGGTATATGAAACGAGGCAGTCAAATATCACGATTAAAGCGACTAATCATAGAGTGCTCACATCCACACTATGGGTACTCTTTGCCAAATTAATTACATAGGATATCGCTCTCTCAATCTATAGATGCGGAAAATTGGTATGTTATCTGTTCAGTGTTCCATTCGGACAATGTTGCCAATAAGCAGAGCTTGTGCTGATTTAGATGGTCATCGTAACGTAAGACTTGTTGAATAAGCCATTTACAGGACGCTAAGCCTTAAAATCACTGAGCATAGAAGGGGGAAATTGGCATGATGATGGCCTGTAAAGTCCGTGAATAATATGGAGGCTGTAGCGGCTTAGAGATCCTCAGCACGTAAAGTAGGTATGTACATAGTATCTAGGTACTTTTTTAAAATCTTAAGAGAGCGTGTATTGTTCACCACGTCCAGAAAATCTGGAAAGTCTGTAAAGCTGGGAATGTGGGAATATTTGTTCCTGTTTCATAAGATTGATTGCACGTTGATTGTATAGGGAGGTCTTATACTCGACTGGACAGGAATTTATATTTCTTCTTTCGTACACCGATTTGCCACGACTTCCTTATCATGACTTCACATAGCGATACAGCCTAGTGTGGACACTCCATCCGTTTCCAAAACTTCCCAGGTGTGTGGAGGATAATGCAGAAAGTCGAGGATCGTGAATCAGGCTTTTCACGGGGTGATTAGGTGGCATCAAGCCCCTACTCTGAATCATGCCGTGTCTTTGTCTGTAAAGAAACTGGGAACTCAAATCAGGCCACCTTGAAAGTTCGAGTGCAGTACGGTACGACTACTCTCCCTATATTTATACAGCTGGCTTTTAGACGATATAGGATCCTCGGTAGTGTTGAGGATGAAACTAGCACCTCTCGAAAATATTCTCAGCAACCGCAAATAGAAAACTGTGGTCGAACCTTGCAAGAGATTGAGCGTTAAAAGCCCTTGCGACTGATTAATGTTCATTCACGCCAAATTACATTACCTTGAAGCATGAGAACCAAAACTCTCATGGCTGTGTTCCAGACGGATTTCTGGACCATGTAGTGATGCAGAAACTTGAAGGAATAACCCTTTCCAAGAATTTTCATCGTTTCATGAGGCCTGACAAAAGACAAAAGATATGCTTCGCTTTTAAGACATCATATGAGTGACAAAATATTACATTATCATTTAGTTTGAATATCAGCTTACATGAATCTCGTAAGAAAACGCCAGGAAACTAGTTTCGTTAACTTGGAAAATATTCTCGCAAATCTTACTTGGAATAAGAAGAAAATGAAATGGTTAGTTGCTAAATTACTTTATAAACAGCTCACGAAGCCTACACTTGTCTATCATTATAACCATATTATTGATTGGGAGACATGGAGTGATAGAACTTATCAATGGAATGACAATGAGTACCGTTGGTAGGTCTCTTATAACTAAGCCAATATCTAATAGAAGAAGTTTGCCTAAACTTGAATGATATTTATGACTATTTTCTCGTGGACTACATATCATATCCAAGATTGCGTTAATGGGCCCGTAAGCACCTGAGCTATGCATTTAGAAGGTACTTTAAAAACATGGATTGGTCGAATGGGCCCTGTTCTTGATTGGACCGATCTCTCACCCGGGCAAGCCAGGAGCAGGGGTGTGTCTTTAATGAGCAACTAGCGAGTGTCCTAGAGCGACATCCTCCCTTCATTAAAGCGGCGGTTCCCGCAACGGATGACTTAGTTATACACCATTCCCCCTGGGGATCTACACATCCTACTCTATCGGTTGTTCCTTCGTTCAAGTTTCTCCATGAATCTAGCGGACTCATCCCTGAAACCAATTTCCGATCTTTGCTATTTGATTGTGATTGTTGCTTGATCCACCCAGAGTCTCCCCCCAAAGCTTTTCCGATCTAGGTCAAACCCCCACTCACGGCCACTCACTACTCAGTCTTCCAGTCCCCAAGATGGCCAAGATTTGCCCCCATTGACATCCTTATATATCATATTTGTCATCCTCCGGCCGCTATTATGAACTAGACAGTTCGTCATTTAGTGGTTATGGAACTCGGTTGCCTGTGGAGTGTTTAATTTCACCCCACGTCTATATGGGACCAAATAATGTTACGGTAGCCCCAATCTAGTCTCCCACGCGCCGTCTCACCCGGCCAACGGACCGTGTCCGTCGGGTGAAGGCAAGCGGAGGCCATTAGGTTTGTGTTAAGAGACCGTGCCCTGAAGATTGAATTGATCACCGGTTTTTCTGCCTTGGGAGGGAGAGCAATCCTAGGTAGATTTAATTCCATGTACTGCTCACGAATTGACGACTCTCGGTGTTAATGAGGTTGGCGGAAAACTGTTTTGCCTGTTAGGAAGCGATCAATCTTCCTAGTCACGGCAACTTTCCGTAAATCATAGCCTGTGAAACAACTAATTCTCATACCCTGGCGTAGCTCTATGCTATAGAAGAATGCTCAGTTGATTAGGCAAAATGTAATGCTTTATTAGTATCAGGTTTTTAGATTTGCCGATCATTTCATACATCTACAAATCAGTTATTATCTTAGTGTTCTACATTTGGGATGCTCATTGGAAGAGTATCTGCTAGGACCATAGTCCTGGGGAGTTAGAAAAGATTAAAAATTCCAAGAGTTTTCCTCTTCTAACTTGAGGGGTTGAAGGGGAGATCGATAGCACACCGGTAGCGTCGTTGCGATTGCAATCAACCCACGCGTCAAAGTCGTTGTGCGCCGACGAATCCATCATAAGTCGAGCTTGTTAACATCACTAGCTTTAATATCAATGTATTTCTTGCTATGAGAGACAAATGTGTGACTTTCTTTCAATAGTTATGTTTACTTCCTTGGAAGCTCGAAAAGCATTCCAAGTTGTGTGGGAGGGCATGAGATGCGCAGTTGTGGTTGTACAACCATGCAGCGTCTTCGGAAAATGAGTACCTTGTTCATCCTAGACAATGTCAAAAAGAATAAATACTGGATAGAAATCAAATTCAAAGACTCGACAAGGGAGGAGGAAGCAGCATTTATTCCTTTTTTAAGGGAAAATATAGGTGCTTGCACGGCGAGTCCTCCGTTCCTTGCGAGGGCGTGATGGTTGCTTGCCAAATGCTTCATGTACAGGAAAGATCAGCGAATCCAGAATGTAGCTGCACATAAACAGGCTTTCTTCCAACTTAGAAGCCATGCAGGCTCAACCGAGAAGACAACATCTCCTAGTCCATCGGCCTAGGAACAGATTTGGTCGAGTTCTGGGCCGGTGGGAAATAGTATTAATCCGTAGGACGCAGAAACAAAAAGCCGGATCTCCGCATCGGCGCGATTAGCCATAATAAAACTATATTATCGTCCGCGAGACTTCATCAGAATTGATGTTCTTGATTCTCTGCAATTATGTCGCGCAATGATGTTTGCTGTGTCCTACTCATTACGCCGAGGGCATTCGGCGCTAACCCCTTCAAAAACTCCCCCCCGCCCAGGCAATTTTAGCCTGTAAAACCTTGTCTTGCTGTCCTCGCGTCTTCCGTCTTTCAACTCTCCTCTTCCACCAACATCCGGAGCCTCGCTCCACCATCCACCATCATCGCCTACGCGTCTCATTATCTTTCATCGACCCAATGAATTCTCGCGAGCACACAGACATGCCTCCGGCGCCCTCGTATCCCTCTCCCAACGCGGCGCAGATGGGCCAGGGTGCTATGCCATACTACACGAATCGCCAGTTGACTGCCGACGAACTCTTGTCCGCTGAACTTTCGCGCGAAACTTCGGGCCCTGGAATCAATGACGGCACAAGCAATGGTGTCCATCACGGTCAATCAATGGTTTTGGGTGCCTCCAATCCCAGTGGTACTGAGATGGGCCGTCCTTCATCGCCTGACCAGCATCAGCAACAGCACATGCTTCAGTTCACCCCCAGCCAGCAGGTCGGCGTGGACCCGAACCACGATTTAAGCTACGGTGATCAGAGTGCTAGGAGAAAGAGGACAAAGATTTCGCGGGCATGCGATGAGTGCAGGCGCAAGAAGGTATTGCAATCATATGTTTTTTATCAACCCTACTCGTTGCGATTTTCCCCGTCCATCTAACATCGCCTTTCTTTAGGTCCGTTGTGATGCAAGCTCCGAGTCGGGTGTTGAGACCTGCTCCAACTGCCGACGTCTTGGTGTCGTTTGCCAGTTTAGTCGTGTCCCTATGAAGCGTGGTCCAAGCAAAGGGTAAGGAACGCGATCGGTGGTCCCCCCTCGAGGCAATATTTCGGCTCACATGATATGATAGCTATATTAAGGAACTTGCAGAGCGTCTGCATACCCTTGAGAGCCAGATGCAACCAACTATGGTTCATCCGGATATGCCTTATCAGGGTATGAATGAGGTGTCATCGCCCAGGGCTTACCAGGACTTCTCGTCGCCAATGGATGCGAGTGCGATCGGTCGTAAGAGGACATATTCCGTTTTTGACGGGCTTCCAAGTTCCACTTTCACTCAGCCAGCGTTTAACTCTCGTTCTCAAAATGCATTTGGTTCGTACACATGGCCGTTCATAATAACAACCGGACTGTGCTGACTACAATAGACACAGGAGAAACCTCCACGGACCCATGCAACCCTGCAGTCGTAGGCAACTCAGCGCCAAAGCCCGGAAATATATTTTGGGCTCCCGGAAATGATAGTGAGCTTCCAGCTGGGCTGGAAATGTCTGACATACCGAAACAGCCGATTGAGGAAGATATGACCCCATTAAGCGTCGACGAAGGAGCTCTTAATGTGTAAGTCTAAATTCAAGCCTAGACCCTCAAAAAAATATCACGTTCTAATTTCTGCAGCTATTTTCAACAAATTCACCCTATTCTACCCATTCTTCCAAACTCTAAAGAACGTCTTTTGGAACTTCTTCACCAGTGCAGCCGTGAGGTGCAAGAGATATTCTTGTATAGCCTTTATACGATAACTCGCGTCAATATTGATCGTGTAGCAGGTACTTTTGAGCGGGTAACGTCATACGATAATGCTCAGGATTTAATTCTGTATTATACGCGTCAAGCGGCTCTCACTCGTCCAACAGGTGTCAACCTGATTTGGCTTCAAAGCATGCTTTTAATGGTACTCGATTGCGATTCTCGGGGACCCGATAATTTTGTTCTCAAGAACGGAGTCCCCAAACCTTCGCTAATTCAATCTGCCATCAAACTGGGATCAGACATGACAAAAAACCTCGGTCAATTGAAGTCTAAGGGGTCGTCAGATCATGATGTCGATTCAGATGCGAACCTTGTCAGGCGCAACTGGGTGTCTCTGATCATACTATCGCGCTGGTATGCTATCAGTGTAGCCGATTCTAGTATTCTTGGGATGCACGAGATAGGTGGCCGAGAGGATGAGCGCGTCCTCGGTTCCGTTACGGCTGGTGTTGCTTGTATGTTAGACCCTTCAAAGTACGCCCTGTTCGACCTACTAACATTAAGCCCTTCTCTAGCCTATTCTACTTTCCTTGTTGAAATGGTCACACTTGCGACAGCTGATCACGGCATTTGCCAAACCAATACTGGCTTGGGGCGTGTGATTGGGGCAAACTTGTTTGCCTCTCTCGAACGTTTATCAGGGATTGAGGACTTTCAAAAACTCCATGATGCGTCGGAACCCGGAACGACTCATAGTTTTGTCGAAAGCTTGCAAAGCCAGCTCTACTGGACCATTCGGTTACTAATAAAAAGGCACATATATGTTTACAGCCCATACGAAATTATATTCTGCGCGGAAGAGGTTGTCAATGAGATGCACCGGGCGACTATACAGTCTCGCCTTACAACTCCGTTCGATCTACATAGCTTGGCTTTAGCTACTATGACGCTTCTTGAGGCCTCTGTACTTCCAGAGCATTCTAATGAATGCTGGGAATCTTTAAGGAAGGTTGAAGATATTCTTGATCACCGCGAAAGGCGTGCTATTGAATCTTCAGAGTTCGGTGATATCTTCCTTACAGGGTCTTGGGATGCCAAGATCCGCCTCTTCCTGGAATGGAGACGTACCAAAATGCAAGAGGCTCAGCTTCAGGATCCCAACACCAACAAACCTGGCTCTGCAGCGCCTCCAGTAATGGGACCGAATGAGCAGCGCTCTCTCCAGCACCTAGCCGATCTTGCTGTCGGGGCAGAAGGCTCAGTTGCTGCGAATGCATCACCTCCGCCTTCTACTCTTCCTGCTTCCGACAACAACATTGGTGCAACTTCCCCCAACTTAGCTTTGGGTGCCCAATCTCAGAGCCGCGTTGTTGTTGATTTTACCCTCCTCACAAAAGAAGGCTATTTGAACGTCTTTTCCGGCTTAATTTATCGTCGATCCCGCTAAATCTTTATCAATTATTTTCTTGGGCATGAATTTCCCCTCTTGTCTAATTAAAAATTGAGTGCGTGTGTGGTTTTTCAAGCTAACCTCTCATTATCTTTCTCAACAAAATCTTAGAAGAAGGGGAAAAAAAAAAAAAAAAAAAAAAAAAAAATCTCTTACTCTCTTCACTTGTCTTACCCACTGCCCTGCCCTCTTTTTTCTTTCTTTTTTGTCTCCTTCAAATGACTTTAATGGCACATGTATACTTTAGCAGATGAACTATCCAAGAGCTTCAATATGGCTATAATAACCAATAACAGCCTATTCAACATTCAACCCAAAATACCTTGATATATTGTGTCCGATGTATTTTGTATTTGATTTAATTCAGTCTAATCAGGTTTAATTATTGTCCTTACTTACTAAACTATAAGCGATTACTTCATGCTACTAAACACTTGAAACAACCTTGAAAGACATATTAAGTAAACTGAAACATTACTTTCCTTAAGTAAAAACCCACAAACTTGCAAAGATTGAGATCAAATGTGACGCATTTCAATGAGGGATAGGCAAGCACTACGAATATCTACTTCCCCAAAGCGATCCGCTTCCAAATCCCCTCAACATCCTGGCAAAGCTGAAGAAACCTATCATCGTCGAGATGCATACAAATCCAATCTTCAACTTTTGCTGTCCGTTCTTCTGTCGAACTAGTCAGATATAATGAGAGATCTGATGGAGTTAATGTCTGTGAGCCCATATGCGACTTGGCGGCCTCCAGTCCTGTGCCGTTGTGAGCTATATTTCCCTCTTTGCCCATCTGATGATTATGAGGAATCGGAGCCTGCTTTGTTGTTGCTAGCTCTTGAGTGGGGACTAAGACCGGGGGCAACGATTTATTTACGATGGGGGGGCTTTTTTGGTTTTTGTCTATCACATAAACGTGTTAGTATTTATTTAGTTGTCTTGGGGGGGTTGAGATGGGAAGCTCCTTAATGTTTGTAACACTCAATTTTCAAGTTGTCCCATACCTGCATCGGATTCCTTTGTAAATTTGTCTCCCAAATTGGGCCCTGCACGGACTCTCTTCGCAGCAGGTCGAGAAAATGGAAGCTCTCTTTTTGGTGGCAAGCGATGGTCAAGATTTCGGTTTTCAGTGGAGGTTTGGGTATTGGTCTGTCTAGCAGTATGGGCGTTGGAATGAAGGTGCAGGTTCTGATCTTCCAAGCACGGCTCTTTGTAGAGGAGTGGCGCTCGATGGTTGTTTTTGCTGTTTTCGAACAAAGAGGTAAGTTCTGTATTACTTGTAGCAGCGCTTGTTGTCACGCTTGAGGATGAGGACGGTAAACATGTAACTAACTAGCTATTAGTCTCTAGTTTTCTCTTTCCTATTAATTTTTTTTTTTTTTCTTTTTTCCCATTGGGATCCTCGGTATAGTATTACCATTTCTAAGAGTAGGCGCTGATGCAGATGTGATAGTTGATGAAGCTAACGCAGATACATTTATTTTACCTAAAGGTTGAGATAGAGCCGATTGCTGCACTCCAGTAAAAGCTGTAGCCGATCTCACGTTCCAATGAGAGGAGTTTATTCTATTTGTCGGCTGCGTTGTGCTCCCATTAGATTCCGAAAATGGG
This sequence comes from Aspergillus haitiensis, assembly GCA_027569155.1. Classification (NCBI taxonomy): domain Eukaryota; kingdom Fungi; phylum Ascomycota; class Eurotiomycetes; order Eurotiales; family Aspergillaceae; genus Aspergillus; species Aspergillus haitiensis. Next base: position 401,568 of record JAPDEO010000029.1, read on the forward strand.
CAGTTTATGTCGCTTAGAATGGCCAGAGCAGTATAGTAGTCACGGTCTGATATAAATTTGATTTGAAACCGACGAACCTAATATTCCACTTGTTAGGTACAGCTTGCTATGGTTGGCTAACCTATAAAATGAACCTTCAGACTCACACTAGCACTATCCTTGGGATATTTGACTGCAAGACAAGGCAGCTTCACAACAACAGCAAATATTGGCTTGGTGGAGTTGTTTTGTCCAAAGGTAGCTTGGCTCTCTAACCCTCTCAGGAGCAGACTTATATCTATTTCCTCCTTAATTTGGATGATGTTAGTTGGGAAGCGTATAATAGTATTCTGGGGTTAGAGGACATACAAGAGTCTCTTGATCCCGACGGACTTTCAGCATTGTTCTCTCAGCGCAAGAGGTTGGTGCAGAATATTTCTCAAAAATAGCAACAAGGTCACTGTTTCCAATGACGTGGTTCCAGTTCAAAGGACCTTTGTAATTTATTGAAGTGGAAGTATAAGAGAACTTTGCCAGATCCAGTCGAGTCAAAGGTGTAGGTTCTTGAGGTGCCTGGGAAACGTGATACATACTTAAGATACAGGTGGACCTTTTTCAATAGGAATAAACTCTTAATTTTTATGTTTGGGTAAACGCACACGCGGATAAATATTGGAAGAATTTACATAGGATATAGGATGGCAGCTGTGTGAGATGGATGATTTCGCAGGTGACTTATTAAGATTTGGTAGCCCTTGGCCCAAACGAAATAGGAGGATCCACCTCCTAAAAATTAACTAGATATTCCGTGTCTTATAAAACACATCATTATTGAAACTTCTCGCCAATTTTATGGTGGTTATGGTTATTACTACACGATCTTGTTGTATGAATTCCGGATTCGGTATCTTCATGCCCCATTTTTAAGGCAGGACTTTTCTTTTGAACAAGACAAACATTCCAAACATAACATCCAAAACGGGAAAGCTTCGGACCCACGGATAATCCGACCACACGCGCCTCAGGCCAGCAGCTAGAGCTGCAGCGCGGACTTTTTGTCTGGAGTCGCCAGGACGGATCGATCGCAGGATCAAGTTGGTTGGCTACAACCAAGGAATTGACATCCGGATTCAAACTGTACCTGTCGCTAACAACCTCCTTATATCTGTGCTGAATTCACCCTAAAATCCTACTAGTTTCGGACAACTCCAGTCCTTGTATCGCAATTGCACCCTCCTTCATCCTTGACTTGCGATATCCTGGGATCGCGCCTTCGCCCGTTGACTATTCGCGGGGCGACATCCTATCAACCTACTTAACGCGGCTATCGCCTCTCAAGTCCCAAGTGTTTCCTTCGGATCCGTAAGGAGACAAGGGAAAGGAGGACAAAAGCGGTTGGAAATCTGATTTGACTCGTGCTAAGTACCACGATTCCAGCAAATAAAGACTGTAGGTCCAAGATCCAAGTGCTATCTGCTCAGAATCTTGAAATAGCACAGTGAGAAGATTCAAATTTTTGAGGAATTTTTTTCTTTCATTCGCTGTTGCTGTGACAAGTCCCCAAAACCGACGCGACAAGAGAAAAAAGAAGAACCCCCAGATACTCGGGACAAGGTCTTGAGTGAAGCCAAAAATGGCAACGCATACCCCTCGCACATCCCTCCGAGGTAATTGCTTCGTCCCATGTTCAACCTCTTCTTGTCTTTGTTAGCTCCGTATCTAACTGTGGTTGTGTTTAGAGGGTTTGCGACAAGCTCCTAAGGCCAACCAGCCCTTCATCCCCGATACCGCTCCAGTACGCCGCTCACACATTCACGCCAATCAATCACCACAACCGGCAGGCATGTCCCATTCACTTTCACACTCTCCAGCCCATCCGAATAGCCCTCGTGTCTCCGCCGAGATTTGGGATGGAAAGGATCAAAAAGTGCCAATGTCTACACGTGAAGTTATGACACCAGGAAATCGACCTGGTCTATTCATGAGTATACATGACAAGGGGAAGGCACCAAAGCAACCTGATTTCTATGACCCTTATTTCCCTCTCAAGTATCTTGAGGTTCCAAAGTGTGCGTCTACCAATTTTTTCAAGTTTTGAAATTTATTATTTTGATATCAAAACAGCATCTTACTTGATTTTATAGCGGACCATATTTACAAACGCGCCCACTACGGCTTACAGTCTGGGATCGCAGATGAGGTCGACTTCGCACTGTACCATCTCGTTCAAATATCGAACCAACGGGGTGACAAATTTAAATTTGAAGGGTTCCCATTACTCGCGGAGAGCTTGATGGAAAAAGCTATTGATGTTTCGATACTCTGTTCAGGTGTCAAATGGGAACTTCAGTATGATCTCCAACAGCCTGGGGACCGTGCCAACGTTTTGAATTCACTCCACGGCACACGGGATATACTAGACAGAATTAAACGGATGCCGGTTACCTTGCCGGACGATACCCTTGAGACCTACGAGTTCAACCACCGTCTTCGAAATGTGAAGGAAGCTACTTTGATACTCAGAAATATGGTATTATTAAAAGAGAATGCATACTATGTTTCACGGTATGCTAGCGGTCTATTGCGAGATTTCCTTGTGATCATGATCAATTTACCCAATCAGCCACGACTGAACGAGATTAAAAACGACGCATTAGATATCGCAGAGGAGGTGTCCAAGTTTATGAAAACTGACCCGGAAGATCCACTCTGGATATCTCTGCTGAACTGTCTCGACTCCTCAGATCGCGCCCATGTGGTTCGTGCACTTTGGGCTATTACCCACTTCTCAACAGAACTAGATGAGCCAGAATCAAACAGAGCTATGGAACGGATGCCAAAGCAGACTTTACAGCAATTGTACTTTCTCACACTTCTTGACTTGGACAAAGACATACTCAGTGGTGCACTGGATTTTTGGTATCAATATACGCTCTCGCGAGAAAACATTGAGACTATGATCGATGTATTCAATTTTTCAACTATCTTTGTTCCCCGGATGATTGCGCTATTAACGCATGAAGGGCGGCCAAGCAAGAAAGAAACTGTTTTGCAGGAGGAGAAAGTAGCACCGCCCGCGTCAGAAATTCCACGTGTTCCCCCAGAGCTCCTCAAAGATTTGATGGAATTATCTGAACCTGAACGTAGCTCTCGCTGGCTTCGATGTTGTTTTGTTGAAGATTCTGAGTGTGAAATCACGCAGATTGCCTTATGGCAAGCCTACCAAAGCCGTTTTGCTGATCCCCGAGTTCCTGGCGGAGGCGTTCTTCCGGCAGCAGAGTTCATCAAGAATGTCAGCACAACATTTACCAATGCTCAAGCACAAGTGATTAACGGGCCCGGTTCTGCGACCCGATTCATCATCAAAGGTATCCGACCATTGGAGACTGCATATACATTTCAGGGATTCCCGTATATTTACTGCAAGTGGGCGGATAATACCAAACCCACAAAAACTTGTCAACGTGCTTTTGCTACACCGACAGATCTCAGAAACCATGTCTTTTCAGAGCATATGAGCCTTCCGGTCACTGAAACGCCCGGCCGTTACAATCTAGAAAAAGCAGATTCTCCTGTACACTCTTGTCTCTGGGACAATTGCACTAAATTCCGCTCCTCCGGTCCTAGTACCAATACCGCAATGGTTGCCGGCCATGTCTCTTCTCATTTGCCTGAGGAACGACCAGCAGATGCAGAACCGCCGATATCAAAGCGTGCTATTCTCCAGGAACGCATTGTTCGCAAATGGTTTTATATGGATACACCAGTTAGTGAGAGGGGAGAACCTGTTGGCGTAGCCTATAAAGCCGCTCTTGTGCTACGCAACCTTGCGAGAAACCTTCCTAATGGTATCGCACCGAATTTTAATGGCCTATCATGGAAGAAGGCTGTTTTCTTAAGTCATCGTCCAAAGATCATCGAGATATGGGACCGCAACAGGTCACTACGCAAGGAACTTACGGAGCTAATCATGATACTGGAGAAAGAGGAATACTACTAAGGACGAATTAAAAAAAAAAAAAAAAAAAAAAAAATTCGAGCTTTCTTAACGGATACTTCTCTAACAGCACCTTATTAATTGCCAACTATTACATTTACATACTCATTGTTGGCGTTCTCATCTCTATTTTCTTTTTTTTCTTCACCCCCTCTACCCCTTCTTTGTCTCTTGTACAAATACCCAGGTTTTCCCCTCAATATCTCGTGGAATCGGAAACTTTTTCCCTTTTCCTTTACTTCGCCCCTTTCATACGGCCTTTAGGCACATGAGACTACTAAGATTGTGGTCGTTCATTTTTACCTCTCCTGGGGTTTTGAGTTATTTTTAATTGAGCTAGCTATGCGGCGTCTGGGTAATGAGGTAGAAATGGAGATTGGCTGGTTTCCTTGTTTTGCTTGCTTATGTTTTGTATTTGTCTCGCTATAATGCTGCTAGTGTTCTTGACGAGTGTACTATAGCAAGTATGCGTAAATGGAGGAGCAGATCTCGATTGAGAGCGCTGTTTGGACCGATCTGATGTCGAAGCAGTTCCCAATAGTTAGCTCCTTTGAAAAAAAGCAAAAAAAAAAACCATATTCCTCGAATTAGACGTCGCGAAATTTTTTAATTGGGTGATATATCAACAAGGCAGTAGTAAAAAACACATCTAGTTCGCACATTATGCATATACCTTGTATCGGGACACAATAGCCGAGACTGAGACGTTACATCTTGATGGTTGGTAGCATTTGTCAGGGGCCAGCAAAAGGACCCTTGGATAATATACCTAGGTAGTAAGTATAGAATCGGTATACTCAAGAGAATGGTAAAGGTCAAACATAGTAAAAGTTGGACTCTTTGTAAATGTCACTGGGCTGAGCAATGTTCAAAAAAAAATTTTTATGAAGAATATGCGTGAAGTATAAACCCTCTCTGAATCATGGGAGCTATTTAGGCTAATAAGAATATTGAACTCCTCAGTTCAAGCAGAGACATCAACATTATGCATCAGGAGGAGCAAAATAAATCAAAATAGAAGTAAAAAAAGAACACTTTAGCTGTTCCAGATAATACAAATCTTTATCAGCATGGACCAGGCATTCAAAAGGAGAACGCCAACTTTGGGCTATGATTGAGAACTTGACTGGAGGAAATCAAGCCCGCGTTGATGCATAGATATAGACACTAGATGTTAAAATCTAAGATAAGAGAAAAATAAAAATTAGATAATAAGTAACATTAGATATCCATGGGGATCATCCATCCTGATTAACTCCAGCCTCAGGAATATCCAATAATCCATGCATTCCACGTGGTCTTGACAAGACACAACAACAGCTTGACTTCGATTTTCCCTATCCGTGAACCTTTTTTCTTCACACTCTCTCTGTTTTTTTCTCTTTATAGCGTCTTTTAGCGCTGGGAAGCTTGTTTTTATTTCTGCGGTTTTATTCGCGTTTCGGATCAAGATACCTTTTCTTTCGCTTCTTTTTTCTTTTTTTCCCTTTCTCACTTTGACCTAAGACAATTCCAATAACCACACAATATTCGGCCAATAGCCCACCAGCTCTCCATCAGTCAAAATGCACCACCACCTTTCTTTCAATTTCTCCCGCTAGTACCTTGGGGCAAGATCGACGACACTAAGGACGCAGAACATTATCACTTTTGTCATTTTCTACCAATCCTACTAGGGTTCAAGTGGGGGCCAGTCGCTTTTAGTGGCATATCCTCATCTCACGGCGGCGCTAAAAATCTCACTATGAAAGGAACTGGAAAAGCTAATGATTTTGACCAAATACCCGGCTTGTCAGTCAATGTCTATCATTATGTTATAGCTCCCCTTTTCTTCGTAGTTCACCTAGTTAGCGTCATTCGGGCCGGGGATTCGGGGTCTGACGAGCAGTCATTTGCACGATCGACATTGAGACGGCATTTAACAGAACCAAGGTTGTCAACACCAAACGCCACCTTTAGCGCGGGGATGGGGGAGGGAATTCGTGGCTCTTCTGAGCTGGAAGAATCCTCCTGTTTGAGTTTCCCCCTCCCCACTATGAAGTGACAAACCTGTATGCTCCGACATGCAAATATGTATTATCCTACATGCTATTCACAAACAGCCAAGTAATAGGAGTGTTGCTCAAACTTAATTTGACAGCTGACTAGGCTGATCGATCTCGTGTTTTGACACCGACATTTTGACCGTCACCGTATCAAGCACCTGAGTCGTGTCTTACTGGCCAACCCACCTCGAGGTTTGAATGCACCGTTGGCCAAAGCTGCACCGCCCTCTTCCCTCTTCTCCGTGAGATTCCAAAATAGGTGCGATTCCGGAAGATTTTCATAAAAAAAAAAAAAAAAACTCTAGCACGTGTCATCACTCATGGAGGTGTAACCAGCAACCAAATATTTGGTGGCTGAGAGGCTCTCAAGCTTTTCCTCGCCCTTCATTCGTACGAAGTATTCTAGTATATTTATTTAAGGCGGCACAGTACTACCTCATCGGGCAAACGGAGTGATAAGCTTTTTCAAACCTTTACAACAAAATATCTTTATTTCTTAATCAGACAAGGTCTCGAAAGTAATGATATCGCTATTGAACTGTCGTCATCGTCATTGCATGATTTTATTTGTTATTACAACTATTCACGGTGTACTCCGTACTTACTCCGCTTTTTCCAGTTGCAGGCTCTTCGCATCTTGAAGCTCCACTTTGGCCCAATAGTCAAAGTGGGTTTGTTGTGAGAACCCTAGCCGATCCCTAGGAAGTCGTCGGGTTCCTGGCATTAATACCAAAATGGCAAGACATGTGCCGACTTTAGCTTTAAGCTACCATATCTAGTGAATTCCACAGGCCAATGCCTGAGTATGAGGAGGTAAAAATCCACCCACCCATAGATTTCCTTTCCAAGCCTTCCCTCTCATTGGAAGATTAACACATTCGCGTCCGAGTTTTCTTGCTCACCTGGCCACTGCTACGATGCATCAGGAATATGTACGTTCAGGAAACCTTTTATCTTATAGGCTGCGTGGCATTTGTGTCGCCACTTCTCACGATTCCAGACAACCCATCATGATTCCTTTGAGAAAAGCAAAAGGGGAAAACACACGAGGGCTCGTTCGAGGAAGCGAAGTTCCTCAATATTACCCAATTATTCTACTTTGAACTAGCGTACCAAATGGCCATTTATAGTCACCTACGAATATGGACGGACTCTACTTGGCGTGAGCGATGTGTGGTTGCACTTATCTTATAGATATTCTTCTAACTTGCTTAGCTTTCCATACATTTCCTGCTTGCCCCAATTTTACCGTCTCATCCCCAAGCGTCTCGATTTACATTTCATTCTTCATCTCCCATCCTCTTTAGAAAATCCTTTATGATGAAATTCTAAAGGATATGAAAGTAGCCTGACTGTCGTACACTGCAGAGGAAATTGGGTTCCCATACTCAAGCCACTCGTTTCTTGGTCCCCACACTCTTTCATACAATTTCCCTCGCTTTTCTCATTCCCTCTCTTTCTCTATATACCCCCTTCAACTACCTCTCAGGACGCTTAATATCTACCTGACGTTCAAATTTTCTTGAATGACAAAATGTCGACAATAGGTGTACCCCGCGGCCGACAGGCATTAGCGGTCAGTGCTACTTTCACCTGCTTGGCCACTCTTCTCACAGCAGTTCGCATTTACGCGCGAACATATTTGGTGAAACAAATGGGTGCAGATGACTGGACCATTCTAATATCCCTTGTAAGTTTTTGGGCAAGATCAACTTTAAGCATTTACACCACAACTAAACTCACATATAGTCATTCAGTTGGGCCTTCTTTGGTCTTTTCGTTGGAGGTTTGTCCCTCTTGAAACTCTTGACCTGTTTCATTTTGAATTAACATGTGCATCGCTCCCATCAGAGACGGCATACCTTATGGGTGAACACTTAGACAAGATCCCCCCTGATATACTCACCAAACAAATGATTGTTAGTACCCTACAGTAGCTATAAGTAACTATCTTTCAAATAATCTTTTTTTCCTGTTTGGCTGACAATGCTCACCTGTACAGTGCTTCTGGGCTACTGTCCCTTTATACCAGGCCACACTCATTACCACCAAGGCTTCCATTCTCCTGCAATATAAACGGGTTTTCTCCACCCCGCGAATGCGCCTTGCTTGTTACATTCTACTTGGCTTCCTAGGGATCTGGGGAACGTGGACTTTCCTTAGCGCATGGCTCAATTGTATCCCCGTCGCCAAATTCTGGAATGACAGCCTTGATGGTTACTGCATAAATAAAAAGGCTCTCTGGTTCTCCAATTCGGGTATCCATATTTTCACTGATATCCTCCTCTTAATTTTCCCTATGCCTGTCCTCCAAAAACTCCAGCTTCCCCAGCGACAAAAACTCGCCCTCATGGGTATCTTTGCCCTAGGTGCTTTGTAAGGGTTTCCCGCTAAATTCTCTCTTTTATAGCTTGCTAACAACCTTTCAATAGCGTTCTTGTGACAAGTATCCTGCGTTTACGAAGTCTGTTGATTATTTCAAATTCCGCAGACCCGACATGTAAGCCAAATGCAACTATATACACAAGTATGATGGATGAAGTAGTGCTAATACATCAGTAGATGACAATGTTGGCGCTGCCACTTGGTCGGCTGTTGAATGTAATGTTGCGATTATTTGCGCCTGCCTTCCTGCAACCCGTGCAGTCATCTCTAAGCTTCTCCCGCGCTTCTTCTCAACTCGCCGCAGCAAGAGCACAACAAACCACTACCACCAGAGTGGCCGGACCGGCAACACAAATCCCACAGGTCTCACATCACCACGCTCCCCTCGTTTCCCTAAAAGTACATTTTCTCGTCGTGGCGATAGCAGTGACGGCGAAGAGTATAATGATCCTCCCACCCCGCTGGGGGATATTAAGATTACCACTATCCTTTCGCAAGAGTCTATAACAAATCCTCGCCCGAATGAAGAATATTCAAGCATACGGGGATTGATGCACGAATAAGTTTCATCACTTTTACCATTACATATTTTGCTTATTTGTGGTTTTCTTCCTTTCGTTCCTTTCCAGCTCAATTTTCACTTCATTCTCTTGTGGATTTTTTCAGAGTCTTTTTTCCCCCCTTCTCTCTAATTTTCTAAGCTTCTTCCATTTTCCCATCTCGCCTCTCACTTTGGAGAAGGGTATTATATATATATATATATTTCTTTATTTTATTTGACGATAATGACATACAAAGATAGGAGATATCCAAGCTACAAGAAGTACTGTACAAAAACACGTTTTTTACATACATGTACTGAATCATATAGATGGGAAAAGTAGTAGTATCTGAATCTTTATTTTTCCTGAATTTTGTTTAATTTAAATTATTGACGGAATTTGACCTCCAGACTTTTTAAGATAACTGTCGAGCCTGTTGCATTTACGTTCCCAAGTGAATGATTGGCCTTTTCAGTCGTGTCAGCCCTACTTTAGTGACGAGTTACAACTTACTCCATGTTTCCTGCCTACCCCTCCTTTTTTCGACCCGAGAGCCTTCTCACCTTTTCTATCTTATCTACATCTAGGACCTCCAAATCATTACAAACTCCATCGTCGGAGTTTGCCGTCCTTTCTTATAAAATGATATAACTCGTCTAAAAATGACTTTCACACACGACGACTACACGGTCGCATGGATCTGCGCCCTACCGCTAGAGCTGGCAGCTGCGAAGGCTATGCTAGACGAGACTCATACTTCACTACCTCAGTCCGAGTCTGACCATAATGTATACACGCTTGGGAGCATCAGTGGCCACAATGTGGTCGTGGCCTGTCTACCTGCCGGTGTCTACGGAACGATATCCACAACAGCTGTGGTGTCACACCTGAAGTCTACCTACCGAAAGATCCGATTTGGGTTGCTGGTCGGCATTGGAGGGGGGGTTCCCAGCAAAAATCATGATATTCGCCTCGGTGATGTTGTGGTCAGTAAGCCAACAATCACCTCGGGGGGTGTTATTCAGTACGACTATGGCAAAACACTTGAAAATGGGCAATTTATACGCACTGGGTCACTTAATAAGCCCCCGTCAGTATTGCTAAAGGCTATGGCTCAACTGGAAAGCAACTATATGTCTGGAAAGGCTCCACTTTGTGATATCGTGGTCGACGTGCTGCAGAAGGAAAAGCTACAGAAACAGTTTGCACGCCCAGAGAATGACTGGCTTTTTCAATCAACATATAGTCACAATGGGCCTGATTGCTCGGCATGTGATCAGAAACAACTGGTGAATCGTTCTAAGCGGCCAACCAGAGAGCCTTATATCCACTATGGCTTGATCGCCTCGGGAGACCAGGTCATGAAAGACGCCAAAACTCGTGACTCTATTGCTCAAGATCTAGATATCCTTTGTTTTGAAATGGAGGCTGCTGGACTCGTTGACGAGCTCTTGTCCTTAGTCATCCGAGGCATTTGCGACTATTGCGATTCTCATAAACATAAGCAGTGGCAAGGATATGCAGCCGTTGTTGCTGCCGCCTATGCGAAAGCTCTGCTTGCATTAATTCCTTTGATTGATGATAGCATCAATCTGAATAAGCAAGTCAATAAAAGCGGTCTTTGGATGATCCCCTTTCTAAAGAACCCCGGGTTTGTGGGCCGCGAAGAAGAAATCGCCAAAGTTGAAAAATTGATCATGCAACCCAACGGACCATTCAAAATCGCTATCTGTGGACTGGGTGGAGTTGGAAAAACGCAAATCGCTCTTAAATTAGCTTATTGCATACAAGGAAAAGACCCCAAATGCGACATATTTTGGATTCCATGCACCAGCCTCGAGATTATTGAACAATCTTACATGAATATTATAAAATTGATTGGTGCACATGGGATAAAGCCAGCAGAAGCAAAAGACCATGTCAAAAAATTCTTTAGCCAAGAAAGTGCTGGGAAGTGGCTTATGATCTTTGACAATGCAGACAACATGGAGATTGCCACAGCGATTTTTGACTTTTTGCCCCAGAGCAGTCAAGGCAGCATCCTCTTCACCACCCGCAATCGGAAGCTGGCGGTAAAACTAGCGTCTTCTTTTGTGATCGATATTCCTGAGCCAAATACAGAAGCTAGTGTAAAGATCATGGAGAATTCCTTGATCAAAAAATGCCTTCTTGATGATAGCAGTGCAGCTATTGCTCTTCTTGAACAATTAGCATTTCTTCCATTAGCAATTGTTCAAGCAGCAGCATACATCAATACAAACAATATCACACTTTCTGAATATATTCTACTTTTACAGGAGCAGGAGCCGGATGTTATTGAATTATTGAGTGAAGACTTTGGGGATGACAGCCGATATAAAGAAATTCAGAATCCAGTGGCTACTACCTGGTTAGTCTCCTTTCAACAAATCCAGCAACTGAGTCCACTTGCAGCAGATTATCTATCATTTATGGCCTGCATAGATCCTCGTAGCATTCCACAATTTTTGCTACCCCCTGCAGCATCTAAAAAGAAATCGATTGACGCCATTGGTCTCCTAAAGGCTTTCTCCTTCGTTAGCGAGCAAGTGGAAGACAACGCTCTAAGTATCCATCGACTGGTCCATCTTTCTACCCGAAACTGGCTGCAAAAACAGATGCAACTGAGCCTCTGGATACAGAAAACAGCGGATCAATTTAGCAAGGTTTTCCCAAATAGTAACTATATTAATCGAAAGCTTTGGCGAGCCTATCTACCACACGCGCTTTCACTAATTAACGAACACTTATTTCAAATTGAGCAGAAGAGATATATAGACTTACTTAGCAAAATTGGAGAATGCTTGCTAGAAGATGGAAGGTTCAGTAAAGCGGTGACAATATTTGAAAATATTGTAAGCTTGCAAAATATAGAAAAGAGCAACCCTGATACTCTAACCAGCATGGCCAATCTGGCATTCACATACAGGGCTCAGGGACGATGGAATGAAGCAGAAGAGCTGCAGTTACAGGTGCTAGAGTCCCAGAAACAGATACTAGGGTCAGAGCATCCTGATACTCTAACCAGCATGGCCTACCTGGCATCCACATACAGGGCTCAGGGACGATGGAATGAAGCAGAAGAGCTGCAGTTACAGGTGCTAGAGTCCCAGAAACAGATACTAGGGTCAGAGCATCCTGATACTCTAACCAGCATGGCCTACCTGGCATCC